>OZ024865.1:5331991-5449491 GCA_964017155.1 Oasisia sp. SBJ-2009 | reverse complement strand
CTGCCTGCCTGCCTGCCTGCCTGCCTGCCTGCCTGCCTGTCCGCCAGACAGACAGACAGACAGACAGACAGACAGACAGCCAGCCACTGACTATGACAACTATAGAGATGTCAATGTCATTACACATTGCATGATAGAATGTTGCTATGGTGATAAACTTTCTAAATATATTGTTACTCATCTAATGACAGAATAATGTTCTAATGCCCATTAATCTACAAAACACAATACTAAGGGAAACAGATTCTGATCAGCTTGCTAATGTATTCTCTTTTGACCAATCCCAAATGTGAGTTTAATAGTAACCATGACAGTGAAAATGAGCATACATGGTATAGCTCATATATGACAGATCCTAGTGGCATTAATGACCTAGCCATTATCAGTGCATTGTTTATAATTTCCTGGCACATACAATATAACAAATTACAGTGTATTTTAAAATATCATGACGTTTTCAGTATTATAAGTCTGTTCCGTGTTTGTGTCAGCTGAGCAACTGGCAACGTCACCGGTCAGTTGGCAGCTCTTACCAGCTCTTTATCATCCTGTGTCAGAGTTCTAAAAGCACATTACTTCCATCATAATTTTGTATTCCCATTTTAACTCCACTTGCTTTTTTATGACACTAGATATATTATTGTGAGAAAACTGTTTTTTTAAATGTCATAGCATAAGTGATGGATGTATTCAGTATGATATTCTCAGAATTAACAAACACATGCATGTGCTTACACACATGAAGGCATGCAGGCACACACATGTACACAAACACACACACACAGCACACAGACATGTACACATACATACACACACAAGCACATAAGGCAAGTACATGCACACACATGTAAATTAATACACAAACAAACACACAAGTAAACGTAGACATGATCAGTTGTTTGCATTATGGTTTTTTCTGGAATATTCTGATTGTGGTGATGTACAGATTCAGCTATCTGGTAAATGTCTAACTGTGGCTCCTCAATAGCACTTACCACTGTCTTAGAGGAGTCTCTGTGTTACAGGCGATGAAGGTGTCAATGTGTTGCAGGCTCTAACAGTGTCAGTGTCATGTAGGCTCTATGTGTCAGTGTTACAGGCTCAAACAATGTCAGCATGTTGACGCTTTAAAAGTGTCAGTGTTTTGCAGGCTGTCACAATGTCAGTGTGTTGCAAGCTCTAACAGTGTCAGTGTGTTGCATGCATTAACATTTGTCAGTGTGTTGCAAGGTCTCACAATGTCGGTGTGTTGCACGCATTAACATTTATAAGTGTGTTTCAGGCTGTCACAATGTCAGTGTGTTGCAAGCTCAAACAGTGTCAGTGTGTTGCTCGCATTAACATTTGTAAGTGTGTTGCAAGCTCTCACAATGTCAGTGTGTTGCACGCATTAACATTTATAAGTGTGTTGCAGGCTGTCACAATATCAGTGTGTTGCAAGCTCTAACAGTGTCAGTGTATTGCATGCATTAACATTTGTAAGTGTGTTGCAAGCTCTCACAATGTCAGTGTGTTGCACGCATTAACATTTGTAAGTGTGTTGCAGGCTGTCACAATATCAGTGTGTTGCAAGCTATAACAGTGTCAGTGTATTGCGTGCATTAACATTTGTCAGTGTGTTGCAGGCTGTCACAATATCAGTGTGTTGCAAGCTCTAACAGTGTCACTGTGTTGCACGCATTAACATTTGTCAGTGTGTTGCAGGCATACACAGTGTCAACGTGGGGTAGGTTCTAACAGGATGACAACTCTGACCTGTTGCCATGGTGATGTGGTCATGATGCCGGGCCCACTTCTATCAAGGCTTGCTATGCAAGGTCTGCTATGCTGACATATTGCCATGGTGATTAACTATGTTTGCACACATTTCCATGGCTGTCACAAAACTGGTATATGTATAATATATTCCTATTCCTGATTAGTTCTGTTGATTAGTTGCACATCTCTCATGTTGTTAAGTAACGTTGAAGTCTGAAGGCAAAATATATATATTGTCCCATTATATTTTTGTGTAATGGGCTTCATGCTACAACCATTCTTTGAAATTATTAATTCTTTAACATTTGACAGTCCTAGTACTAGGGAGGTTACCAGCTCCTAGGTTTTTTTCATTTACTATTTTCTCCTTATGACTACAACATGCATGTTGAAGGTTTACTCCTTGATTAGGCTATCTTTGTTCTGGTCGGCTGTATATTTTGGTGGGTTATCTTTATTCTGGTGGGTCATCTGTATTCTGGTGGGCTGTCTATATTCTGGTGGGTTATCTTGATTTTGTTGGGGTGTCTTTATTTTGAAGACATGTCTGTATTCTGCTGAACTGTCGACTGAAATAGATGACTATTTTTGTGACTGGTTACAAATTGTTTGTCCACTCTTTGCACAGCAAACTTCAAAACATTTCTGTTATTGAGTTATCATGTCAACCCTAGATAATATGACCTGCCACAGGTCATTCATTGCTTACTGCAGTTGATGTGACAAGATGGTAGCAACAATAGTGTACGTTGATAAACTATGTCCAGTGTTTTATGCATGTCACATGTGAGCACATTTTCTGTTTATATTTATTGCTATGGACTGAGATCATAAAATTAACAGTTTGATATGTGTTTATGTATAATAAATTTGATGTGAACAAATAAAACTTGTTTTCCATGCAAATATAATAATAAAATTCAATGTGTTAACTTAATTATAACATTTTAACTTGCAGTCAACTTAAGTTGTATTCCTTATCTATTGATGCTGGTTATCTGCTTTCAAGGATTGTCTCTCACTCCCTCTCTCTCCCTTTCTCTCTTTTGAACTTTTGACATGTGTATAAAATATGTGTGGTGGCTGCTTCCTACCACGGATGTGCACGCATTTCACTGTACTTAGAATGCTCTTATAACCATGTAACACCTAATGTACCTATTACATACTATTTACCATCTGTGTGCAATATGTCCCAGCAGTTGAGTAGTGACTGTAGTAATATAGGTTTATGTGTAAAAGTACAACATTAACGTGTGTTGAACCCATAAAAAACGACTATTTCATAAACATGACATCCTGCTGCTATGTTACATTCATTCCCAAGGCAGTCTAGATCCCATAAATAAATGCATTTCTGAACAACTAGAAGAGTTGGCGGGTGTAGTGAAGTTAGAATTAGACACAGGTGAGTTATATATAAAGGTGGAGGGGATTTAAGAATGCATGATCATGGTTTCATTTATATGGATATTTGTTATTTATATGTAACATAGAGTAACTAAGAAATTAGATCAACAGTAACATATTACCATGTTGTTTTATATTTATTCTCTAAACTCCGCTGTGAATGTTGATTGCTATTTACACAAATATTTCCATTCCCTTGGTAATGGTAAGTTAAGTACTTTATAGATAACAAAAAATAATTAATGCATACAACAGTGCCACACTGTTATAAAGCCTTAGTAGCACAAAGCAGTGTACATACACACTGAGAAAACGATACATACTAACAGTTTTGAGCATATGCACGGGTTCGCTAATTTGTCAGCAGATGGTTTAAGCCAAGTTAATACAATCCATATTCTACATCTGTGCAACCACTGTCACGTTCACAACATCTTTCACTTTAGATGTGTTCACCATCTATTTCTTTTCAGGTACATTCTTCAACTCTTTCTCTTCACCAACATTCATTCCCTACCGGTATCTATCTCTCTACCTCATTATCTGGCTCTCTCACTCTTCATCTCTCTCCCTCTCTCTCTTCAGCCACGTTCACTGTCACTATTCAGACATGTACACTATCCTGTCTTTCTTTCAATCTCTCAGTCTCTCTCTCTGTCTGTATCTCTCTCTCTCTCTCGCTCTCTCTCTCTGTCTCTCTCTCTCTTTGTATGTCTCTATCTCTCTCTCTCGCTGTCTCTGTCTGTCTGACTGTCTCTCTCTCTCTCTCTCTCTCACTCTCTCACTCTCATCAGCCACTCTCACCCACTTTACTCTCTTCTGTTGTGGACACCACCTCTCCCTCTCTCCCTCTCTCTCTCTCTCTCTCTCTCTGTCTGTCTGTCTCTATATATATCTCTCTCCCCCCAGCCAATCATGATATGTCGGATTGAAGTCTCCATTTTTCTTATAGCAGCAGTCTGAAAGATGAGGTTTCTTCAGCACATGGTACACCACTGGGATACGGGCTTTACTTACATCCTTGACTTCTTGTAACTACCATACTTTGATATGGCTACTGCCTACTGCAGTCCTCAACCTATTCTACGCTAACCTTTACAAGAGTTATGATTGTTGTGTAACTTGATAACCTGGAAGAACTCTGATGCTGGCCATATGATGCTGCCAGCGAGAAACATGTTATCTGCCTTCTTCTACAGCCCACATGTAGGTCTTACGTTGTACTTGTGTGAGTTGGATATTAATCGCTCTTTGTTTGGCAATCAAGATGCGCAACATTTACAAAGAAACAACTGATATTCCTGCTTATGTATACAAGTAGTTCATTGCATTTCTAAAATATCACAAAACCAGCTAAACTTATTAAATGGAATCAATGTGTGTGCACACAACATGTAGTGTTTGCATAAGGAACACCAGCAGGGTATGAACCTGCCACACACAACACTGAACCGACATTACCCTAAACTATGCAAGTGAACAAAATGATTTAGAGAAACACTTGACAGGGCTTTAGTGTTAAAACAGTATTTTTATGTTTGCATTGTTCTCATTATTTTTTTTAATATTGTTTTGAAATAATGGTCAAATAAAATGAAATTCTTCTTCTTTTATAATGAAAATGAAAATATGTAGGTATAAGATATCTTCGATATTTTCGTTATGTGTCATAGTGTTAGTTGTTTTACTGATCAATGCAGGTACTTTGTCATGTGTTGTGTACACGTATGAAAGTAAATAAATATTAATTTTAACATTAATGAATATCTCATTGAAAAGATTATAACCACAGGTTATACTAGATAACATATACATGTATAAATAAACGTAACCAAATTTTAACAAGTATCTTAACATTGAATGATCGCAATTATTTATTCATACATTGAATGTATTATTATTAATATATTATAGTTCGATTTATTTATTTAGTGACGATTAAAGATGTAGTAGTATATGTAAATAGTAACAATTATTGTATCTTAGCTATTTACATACGCGCAACAAATTAACTAAAGCTTATCGTGAAGTTGAGATGTTGTGTACGATTAAAACAAAACAAAATGTGTTTTAAAGTTAAACAATAACAGCCTTGAATTAAATTAAATTAATATTTGTCTTAATACCTTCAAAACAACAGTCAATGTCAATGTCACACATTTACTGTTTTAAAGAAAAACTTTGAAAAAGAAAAAAAGAGGGAATGAGGAAGTGGGAGACACTGTGTACATAGCCTGTAGTACAATCTAATGTAACTAGTTCGGCCAGAGATACCTCATCGGTTGCTCCTCATAACGTTCCCTGGCACGGTTGGTCACAATCCTTACTCCCTCACAACTGACCGACTTCTGCCGGGAGTGTTCCTATGGGAGGGAAATTACCTGGCCCAAACCCCGATTCGCCAGATCGGTTGTGACCTCCATAGGATGAGCGTCACTGGTAACCCCTTCCGCCACGTGCGGTCGGAACACTCAGTTGCAATGAAGGTAGCCATTTTCTTTGCTTATAAACCCATGTCGAGCCTTAGCTGGTGAAATTGTGGTGTCAACTTGTAAGACACGTAAGCTGATACATCTGACGTTATTTATGTTGCAGCATTACTTTATAACTTGGCTTATATGGCATACTATATCATATGATACATCAAACATGTTAACATGCATAAATATAATTATTAATGTTGACATATGCAGATTCATGGTTCTATAGCGGAAGTTGGGCAACAATATGGCGCACACATTGCCGACGTTTTCTCCTTCATAGAATTAAATAAGGCATTATTTTTAAACGCAGATACATAATACAGTACACCCTACAGTGAATAATATAACTCGCATTGGTATATGAGAATTCAT
Organism: Oasisia sp. SBJ-2009; assembly: GCA_964017155.1. Classification (NCBI taxonomy): domain Eukaryota; kingdom Metazoa; phylum Annelida; class Polychaeta; order Sabellida; family Siboglinidae; genus Oasisia; species Oasisia sp. SBJ-2009. The sequence goes on along the minus strand of OZ024865.1, from coordinate 5,443,468 downwards.
AATTTAAGATAATAAACCGAGGTGGATTAAACCCTATTAGTTATTTGTTATTTTATATAATTAATAAATACAATGCTTACCTACGATTTATATCGACGCAAATCAGCAAGTGCATCTATTCATTACATATCAAATATGTTCCCAAGTAATGCTTTGATTAACGAGAAATGGGTTATCTGCGTGATTATATTCACAGTAGAGTGACGCTAACATTTATGCATAATGAAAAAAAAAATTAGTCATAAGTATGCGTGCTGGTTTGACTATGCAAGTTAGCAATATAGAATGTCGACACTGTACCACATGGCAATATATGTGATGTTCTACCCACAGTTGCATATTGCCGTTCTAAATACAATAACAACATTACACACATAGTTTACCTACCTTAAAGCAAGCAATTGTCTGTAGCAGTCGTCGTTCTCTTTTTTGGCGTCTAGTTGTATATCCCAATGTTTGACGACTCCCAAACTGCAACATGTGCAGCTCATTCGAGAACAACTGTCAAAGCGTCAAATGTGTATCGTTTGCTGAATACCATATAATACGCTGCACCCGACCCAACACGAACCATCCATAAACACGTCAAAGTTGGTCTTGTACTGAAAACCAGAAGAACTGCATTTCGAATACAACTGCACTTCGACGAATCCATGCTTTCGATCGAACGCTTAAGTCATTTGTTTGTAGCAACTCTCAGGTGCAACGCGACACTGGTTACTAATCATACGTTGTCAATGTGTGCGTTCTTGCGCGGGACCAAGAACATACCATTGTCGGCGGCCGCACGTCAAGCTAAGAATGTCCACGGCAGTGAAGCTTTGCATTGTCTGTGCTAATTGACAATGAAACATGTCAGGTATTACCGACGGACAAGACCCGGTTGCCTTGCACAAATAGTTTCATTCTTCTTGTCGAATGTGCAAATACCCATGACAGTACTGAATTGCGGCTTAATTAGAACGATGAGAGGGGTGAAAAGGATTGGTGGATGAAAATATGGAGGAAGAGGGGTGTAGAGGGAAAGTGATAAAGGAAATAGAGAGCAGGGGCAGGGGCAGGGGCAGGGGCAGGGGCAGGGGCAGGGGCAGGGGCAGGGGCAGGGGCAGGGGCAGGGGCAGGGGCAATGACAGGGAGAGGAGCGGCCAGGCAGGGAGGAAGGGAGAGAGAAAATGTTTAGTATGTTTAAAGGAAAGGAGGTAAATTAGCATGGAGACAGACAAAGAGAGACAAACAACCAACTTGTTCACTCTGACACATTGCGCATGAGAACGATAAGGGACTGCAACGCCACTCATTTATTATTATATATTTCTTTCATCTATTTGCTAAAATGCAAAAGGAACGGTTTAAATAATAATCACAATGGTATTCTGTGTGTGTGTGTGTGTGTGTGTGTGTGTGTGTGTGTGTGTGTGTGAGTGAGTGCGTGCGTGCGTGCATGCGTGCGTGTGTGCGTACGTGTGTGTGTTGAAACATATCCCTTTCCACCAATACTGTGATGTGTAATTCATAACTGTTGTGGTCGTGTGTGTGTGTGTGTGTGTGTGTGTGTGTGTGTGTGTGTGTGTGTGTATGTGTGTGTGTGTGTGTGTGTGTGTGTGTGGGTGTGTGGGTGTGTGTGTGTGTGTGTGTGAGCGTACGTGCGTGCGAGCGTGCGTCCGTGCGTGCGTGCGTGCGTGCGTGCGTGCGTGTATGAGTGTGTATATTGAAACATATCCCTTTCCACCAATACTGTGATGTGTAATTCATAACTGTTGTGGTTGAAAATAAAAATATTACATCTTCCCAAGGGACATGCTTCGCAGTAAATGGTTTACAGTGGTGGGAGGTAATGCAAGCTTTATGAAACTTGTCACAGCCTGAGCCATTCTTACTGTTTATCGTGTAGGCCTAGTCGGAAAGATAAACAGGCATTGGTGAAGTGCGAGTAGAGATGCTGGCGGTGGCTGAGCGAGTTGGAATATGATCGGCAAAAAAAATTGCTGAACACCTGCAAGAGAGAGGGGAAGTTCACAGAGGAATGCATACTGGGGCTGATAGTCTGAATATAGAAACGAAACGGAGATGTGCATGGCCCATGAAAAATAGAAGCACTACGTTGCTAAGGCATGTGTTGAAGTTTCTGGAAAAAATCGTGGATGGCAGAATAAGAGCAGTAGTGTAAGGGGAATCGTTGAAGAACAGCTGGAGATTAGAAAAGGAAGAGGAACAACGGATGGGATGTTTGCCCTGAGTTAGCTAGTTGAGAAGAAACTGGAAGGACACGAGGATATGGCAATTAGATTCGTAGACCTGGAAAAGGCCTAAGCCACAATCCCAAGAGAAATGACAATGGGAACACTGATGTGGATGGAGGTCCCGGGGGGGGGGGTGGTCAAATTGGTGGAGGGGACACGAAGATCAGGGAGCTGTGTGGACCGGGAGTGTCAGGAGAGTCCAAAGTAAATGTTGGTCTGACACAGGGGAGCGCCTTGAGCCCATTGTTGTTTATCGCTGTTGTGGAACTGATAAGCAGAAAGATTTGTATAAACAATACTCCAAAAACTATTGTACGCAGGCAGTGGTAGAGGATGGGGAAGCAAATCTCCAATAACAGTTGATTGAGTGGAAAGATATTTTCAGCAGACATGGATTGAGAGTACGCTTGGTTAAGACGGAGGTAATGTGAGTGGGATATCGAAGGAAAGAGCTATAAATAAACCAGGAACCGTATTCACGTCGCCCGGTTATGCCTTCCTACCCGGATATAACGCTATCCGCCGGATAACGGCACGTGATTCTGTATTATTTTACTATCGGCGGTTACGTCATTTACCTCTGGGTAGTTTATCTGCTCGACATGAATACGGCTCTTGGATGGGAAGAAGCTTAAGCAAAGAGTCAGTTTTGCCTACCTGGGTGGAGCGATATGTGGGGTTAACAGTTCGCCAATCTCAAAAATGGAAAACCTTTAGGGTGTGGCTTAGACGTTGGCGTGGGTGTTCAGTTAACAAAAGGTAAAGGTAACTTCTTATATAGCGCAGTATCAATTCCTCAGAAAAATGTGTCCACACATATAAAATGCTGTGCGGCTCCATTTGGTGCACAGGGAGTCTTACCTCACTACCATTTAAACAATTAAAAATAGGTTGAAAAATTGAAAACAATGGCATATCAATTTCTTTGGAACAGTAAACCCGTGGCTTTGAAAAGAGATCACTATTAAACACATTTGCTGACGGAGGTCTTAACATTGTAGATATTAGAACTAAAATATAATCTCTATCTGTCAAACAAGTTCTGCAATTAATTAAAGAGCATAGAGCCAAGTGGACCTTCTTAGCAGTGTATTGGCTGGGTATACACCTTAAAGAGTATATAGTTCTGCACCGCCTTTACCCACCTTAAATGTCATGGTGTTGGTTCACGTCCGGGTAATCTAGTCGGAGAGACAAGCCGTCAATCGATGCCTTTTCGAAAACTTTCAGTGTTATTAGTAATCTCATTTCTTTCAAATTAAACCATTGCTTAGAACTGTATCAGCTTAGAACCTGTTAAATGCGCTTCTTTCGAGTTTGACTTGCTCCCCGCAACATAATCGGCACATCCCATGTTCGTTCGACAGACAGTCACACGTGCATGGATAGCCAGCCTCTGCCACGCCCCATGACCGTCGCCCGGTACAAAATTACGCAACATGTACTGGAGCGCCAGCGACCGATGTCGCTTCGATCAGCGCAGCAAGTTGTCTCTTGTTTCGGCCGGCCGCATCTATTCACACCACACTCATTCAAAAGGATCGTGTTTACAAACACGCCGAACGCTGACATAGCCATGCGTAATATATATATATATATATATATATATATATATATATATATATATATATATATATATATATATATATATATATATATAATAATAAATTGTGCACACATGTTATACAACTGCGCTATTTTACCCAAAATAGCCTTTAAATAGACCATTTACGAAAATGTATGCATAGTTAGTGCGTTCAGGTACTCCCAACGAAAATTAAAATTATCAAAGATGAGACGAGCGCTCAATTAGATATCATTGAAACTATTTATTATCGAACAACTTATAAAAATAAACTATACGATACTTTATAAGCTGCTAGATAATAATAAATTTGTTGGCAGTTATCACCATAATCGGGCCAAACAAGCATATGAGACGGTTCATCACCACATGCATGCAATACTTCAAGATGGTCGACGATCTTCCGTGTGGCGATTGAGACTTCTTTGTTTTTCGATTTGGGATGCAGATTGTTGACGACGAAGACGCCACATAGGACCAGTTCAGTATGTCGGTGGTAGGGAAGCCCATTGTTTTCCGCAGCCAGTTGCTACAATGACAATCACGAACACTTCTAAGCAGCCATATTTTATAAGCAAGTGTCGGACGAGAAACAGATCGAGAGTTAGGCTATATCCGGCATAGCTGGCTGGCGACAAGGCCCGTTGACTATTTGCGACGTGTCACAGCGGAATTACTTCACCCCAACAGAGCATCACATCGGCAGCGCAGTGTAGACATGCGACGACAGGGACAGTGTGCTCCCTCGATCGTCTTATAATTTCCCCTTGCCCATAATAAGTTTATTTAATCACATATTGGAATAAATAAGTAACTGTCATCAAAATATGTTTGGAAATAGCATTGAGCCAAGTGATGCCAGTAGCGAATTCCAGGTGTCGTCCGTCCGACGACCTTACTAGCTATTCTTTGATTTCCTGCCAAGTTTCTCCTAGATGCGAGAAATATGTCGGGCACCGTGACATGGTTGCACCCCATTGACCGACTACGACGAGGGGTCAGAAGAGATTTAGACATCCTGGTCTGACTCATGTGAAAGTGATATGCCTACCCAAAAGTATTGTGTTACTTAACATTTTGAATAGCCATTATGAGGTGAAATGAGTACAATAAAGCAGACACACCAGTATATTAATTGCTACGATGTATCTGCAATGTAATGACGCATGCTAGGCAGTCTTTAATTACCATAGCGATTGTTAACCTTTTTATATACGACCCTGCGGATGCAGAAATACGTGGTAAATTTGATCAATATTGACGAGCAACGCACATGCTTGCATTTCAAAAGAGCTAGAGGTATGTGATTTTGGCGAAATGCGATGAGCATAACATAACATTTCTCTGGTACAGTTTCTTTATAATCGACAAAAAGTTAATATATGGCCTCCAATGTGAAAAAATCATTAACATATTATATTAACGAATGGCATGCAGACACTCTACTATCTAATCACTCTGACTCGCGGTTGGGACACACGAAATACGGGAGCCCTGGTGTGCACTCACTGTGAGCAAAATTCTTGCATTTTTGGAATTGAACCCAGACATATCGTGGCCAACTGCAACTGAATGGTTCTCCGCACACCAAACAAGGCCACTCCTCTTCATCGCTGCTTTCGTCGACTTTCTTTCACTTTTTATTTAAAATATTGTGTATGCTATAAATACATCATAGCTATATTGCGTTTACATACCATATTCGTACTGCATGGCGGGGCAAGACGGCTCCCGGGACCGTTTTGCCCCGTTCTAACAGGGCCGTCTTACCCCATACACAACAGTGCTCTCTTTTTCACCTTCACATGTAATCTTTTAATATCGCTCCCATTTCGATGAAAGTCATTTAAAACGTGTATAGATGCGAGTGCATTAGTACCAGACGCTGGCTTATCATCACACGGTGAACATGTTAGCATCGATTTGACCGAAGAGTGATTATTAGATCACAGGGTATGCAAACCTTTACAAAAGGTTTGTGAACTTACTTTTGGTAGCGTTTAGCCTTGCAGTCGCTAAGAGTATTCGTTAGGTAGCAGTATCATGTTCCACTATTCAACGCTAGTTTGTGTTCACTCGTTTGGCAGATACGACGGGTGGCCGTATTACCCCCAGGGGCCGTTTTGCCCCAGGTTACCCTATACAAAGTAACAATTTCCACATATATACTCAATTTTTTAACGTCAGCGGTTTACTCAGAATGTGACTTTAAAGTCTAAAATTCTAACGAAATCCACGATGGTCTAGACGCCGCCATAGGTGAAGGGTTAACTTGGCTTGGCCATTCAGCGCGCGGCATTCTATGTCTCTGCTGAAGCCGGTCAGCTTTCTGCGACGTTGTTAAGGGTCAACAACTTCGAGTCTTCGACATCGTTCAGTTGACGTGACATCTAGCAGCTGCTTATTGACGTGTATCTAAATATGTGGTTAAATATATGGTAAACTTTAGTAATTATGCCTTACTGTTCGGCATACGGTTGCAATAAAAGTTGAAACAACCGGTAGTATTGAAGCAATGGATTCACATTTGCAGGCGTACTGTTTGGAATCCCTCCAGTCCAAGTACAGTTCACTTTGCTCGGTCAATTTTGAGGAGAAATGCTTTGAAGTAGACATGTAGACATGTATCATCAGTTGATGGGATGATTTCATTGATAACAATAATAGACAACTTTATATTTACCGTCATCAGCATGTTACGCGCGTTGCCGAGTTGCAGCCATTTCATGACAACAGCCAAACCCCATGCAGGGAATCTGCGTGGAGAGCGCCTCACCGTCGTGACGTCATTCTTCGTCTAAGATGGAGTTGCGCATAGTATTTGGATGGCTGGGTGTTAAAAAATATTTTTCTGGTAAACCGCTGGCGTTAATAAATTGAGTATATGTTGAAATTGTTACTTTATATTAACTCTATTAGGTGTATGCCACGAAACCGTTGCATTTTTTGTCCTGTAAACGAATGTAATATTCCGAAAATGTCTACTGCGTTCAATAACCTCGAAACGACGTTTGTTGTTTTTATGTTGATCAGATTGTATACGCAAAAATTCAAATTGAAAGCAGTCACTGCTAACACATATTACTTACTGACACTTACTGCTTTGAAATGGATATATTTTTTTTCTTCTGAAGGGGAGGATTGGGAATAAGTACAACTGATTCAGTGACATTCCTTCAGGATATCGGAACAGACAATCTGGAAGTTGCGAACGGCCATAGCAGTTCCTACTTTTTAAGTGTTGGCTCTAATTTCTTGAAATTGTTAAAGATGATTCGATTATGTGCGACTGTCTGTAGGTGCCTCAAGACTGGAGCAACTTAAATATGTAACCATATTTGTTACGCTACTATTATACTATAGTATATATTGCATTTTGGAAATAGACATTATAAACAACTCGCGTAAAATAGGGCGCTAACGTATTATATATGAGGTCTACTTACAGTGGATGATAGCATATATGTAGCCCGCTCCAAGTGACATGCATGTTTTCCTGCATTGTACGATCGGATTCCGTTAATCCAGATAGATTTCCGTTGCACTGCACTGTACTATAGAAGTGGGCGGAAACGGCGCTACGCGACAGAATATTACGTCACTTCCGTAATTCTCGACGCACAGAACACCGCGTGGCGCCGCTGTTCACAGCGACAGCCAAAACGGGGTTCCTTCAAAATAAAAGCAGCGTATTGGTCATTGTTGTCATGCCGACCGCTGCCCTCATTGTTTCGTCTACTCGTGTCTACGGATGCCGGGCGGTCCGAAGATCTGACCGGTGGGTTTGCGACCCTGCTTCCTAGCTCGCAAGCATGGGGTAATAACTACATGAGGGGTTTAACTACACCCGACAGATCCCACACGATTTTTATGGAAGTTAACCCAATTTACTTTAGCCGTTTGGGCCTATCGCACCACCCGTGAGAAAAGAGCTTGCACTCGTACGTCCGACATTTGGTAATCCCGATATAAATTCCCAGTCGACCCTTCCCACGAGTTAAACAGTGTTTTGTAATCAGATACCTGAATGTATACGTCTATATAGCTACTGCCTTCAAAGTCTACCGGAACTTGCCGGCAACCAATGTGATCGGCCGAACTCACATTCAGAGTTTTGCAAGGCGATCCCTAGCTGTATATTGTAAAGTTTGGATGCTTTCTCCAGCCGGCTCGATCACAAAATGCCGGAAATATAGGCCTATATGTTCTCATATATATTAATTTGAAGACACTGTGTCATCTTCGTAGCTAAACAATTAAAAAAAAATATATAAAAAAATGTTAATATGTATATTTACCATAAAGGTTGACATCATGTAACAAAAACATAAATATCATCTCAACAGCCATATAGCCCAAGGTTCACGTCACTCACATCTGGGTAGTAGGACTGTAACTCGGTCCACTCCACGTGGGTGAAAGATGCTCCTTGTAATGTGATTTGCATCGTCCGTTTGGATCAATACGTTCTCCAAACGTATCCATAAACATCACAAGGCGAATCCATAATCGCTTATCCAGCCACCACCAAAACAAGTAATCTACGAATTGTCACCGGGCCCTTCCTAAAAACGGGACGCTTATAGGTCCCGAAACTCATATCTCAGTCCTGGCTCAGGTGTCATGGATAAAACAAAATTTCTTAGAGTAAAACATGTCTTGACAGACAGTAGCGCCCTGCACTACACGTAGAGTGACTAACGGAACATGGTAAATCCGCGAAATAATAGAATTACAAAATGAAAATTTAGACGCATGTTTTCAACTGAAAATGTTTGAGGCCTGCGTGAAATCGTTTATAGAAGTAGAACACGCAGTCATAGGCCACTCTATGCTCAGTGACGCCATCTGTCGGTAAACGAGGCGAGAGTCCGCATTTGTCGCAACAGGTGGAAGGCGGTAGAACTCGATGTTGTGGCGATTTCACGGTATGTTTTTAGACGATTCAACGCACGCACGCACGCACATAAATAAGTAATCATGACGTTGTAACTGACTGAACATACGACGAATGAGTGGGAATTAATGCAGTAAACTTGTGTCATTCTGAGACATCCCATCGGTCTCGTTAAGGCTAAGGCTCAGGCGAAGTAGATAAGGATGGCTGTGGACCCGCTTTCGTCCAAAATGCATGATACTTGTCTTAACTTAATAAGTTCGTTATTTGTGACTAGTTTGTGACCGAGTTGCTTTGCCACGTCCATCGCTCGATGACGATGAGCCTGAGTTATGGGCTTTTTCTAAGTATTTGCTTATAATTGTGGCTCTTGCAATAGATCACCTATTTAAAGGTATGAATGCCTACACGGGCGCGCAGACAGAACACATACAAGCATGTACACACAACCCACGGGCACACACGGGAAGCATAACTCACACAATACAGTATGAAAAATGATTTTGACACATTTGCTGGCTCAACTGAAACAGTCGAGACAGCAATATTACAATTTCAATGGCTGCCAAAAAATTAGGAAACTACCTGTGGTTTGTCATGATCGGTTCACATAATACAACATTGTACCACTTATAAATGTCAATGCTTGGGATCAATACATTGTTCAACATTGCAATACTGTTTGGTGTTCCGTTTGTCACAAAATACACACAACTAGTAGATGAAAGCAACATGGTTTAATGTCTGTACATACAGAATGTAAAGAAATCCCCCCAACATGTGTGATCACGTGATCACTTGGATAATACATTGAATACTAGCTTTGGTACAGCTGCAGGTTTCTGTCATTGTTTAAATTGTGATCTATTTCTCAACTGATCAACACAATAATATAGAGTATTGCTGCGGACCTGGTCCATAAAACAAGGTGTTTTAGTCGATGACGTTCATGCCTTAAGTATTAGAATATATATTATATATATACATAAACAACTGCTGTATAATGATAGGTGGTCATAATGTAAACTGTGTACATCTATTTTATACAAAATTCTTGTCCTATCTCAGCTTCTGGACAAATGTGCCTACCCATAGTAATTAAATATGAAACGGTCAATACACAAAATGCATGAAACAAAAAGAAATACAGCTTTTACTTTGCCAAATTCACAGTACAATTACTGCAATATTTGAATGTAACAAAAATTATTCAAATTATTCATATACTTTGGCTTTCACAGCTGCACTGAGCTTCAGTCACAATTGTGTTACTGATGCATGCTCCAAGGCTTCACTGTTTTCTTAGCAAACAGGAGTAGGTGTTAATTCCTGAATGAGCATATGTCAATTTGGGAATCATTAGATACAGCATACATCAGCATCGACAAAGGGAAATTTAGAAACAAACAATAAAGCTATAATGTAAAGATGAATGCCAGAAGAATAGTGCTGCACAGAAGTTCCTGGCACAAGAAATCAGAATCTGAGCAGACAGAATGGAGAGGTTTTAAATGGAAATGACACTGAATTCTGAAAGAACCCACATAGAAATGTAACTGGGCCAGACCTCCCCAATCCCAACCCAAGACCACATTTCCATTCCCACGTGACGGGCTGGATATGTCGTTTCTGTACAAGTGTGCTATATCACTCGCCCTGTTTGCCTACAGATGGCTGCACACTGAGTCGGTGACCAGAGTCGATATATGGACAGAGTCAAGTTTGCAGACTATTATCACAACACCAGATAGTTCCAGCGACATGTAAATGATGTGACGTATTGGGGAGCGGCAACGGAGACAGCCATCTCTCCCATACATAATTATAGAAATGTCTTATGTACACCACAGCTGGCTTGAAGACGGCCATATATCAATGTCCATCTATAAATGAGGTGAGAATGAGTCGTCAAACACGACGTTGACAATATCTGCATTGTCCACATGACAAGGTGAGGTCTTGTCTCCAACTACAGCGTTGACGTTGTCCGTATGATAGGATGAAGTCTTGTCTCCGTCAGTGACGTTGACGACACTGTCCCCATGTGATCAATGGCGTACAAAGAGATGTAACAAAGGTAGAGTCATCCGCAGCATGCATCTGTGCTATGTTGGAAGCTCGACGTGTGTGACACGAGATAGTAGAACGGTGACGTCGTCTGGCTTTCCTCCTGCAAGCAATCAGTTTCGCTAGATACACGCTACGCCAAAACAGACACACCACTTATTTTACGCAACTTTCTGTGATAGCAATATTATAGGTGGCTTTTTGGTGCAGGTTTGACAAGCTGCAGTTATTGCTAAAAAAAACTATCAATTTTTATTTGGGGATTGGAAATTGTGATAAAAAGAACATACAACAAAATATGTTGCTGGTGTGTGTGTGTGTGTGTGTGTGTGTGTGTGTGTGTGTGTGTGTGTGTGTGTTTCTTTACTCAAAAAGAAACACAATTTGTTTTTTTAACAGAATTTTAAACTTAATTAATGAGCTGTAGTTTTACACCTTGGATTTAAGCAACATTTCCGCATAGATAGAATCCTGAGGCTTAATGTATTCACACAAAATCTAGGGGAAAATGGGTTCACCAGTGTGTCACTAGTTGCGCACCTAGCTACTATAAAATGTGAGTAGAAGAAGCTCTGCCTTTATTCAGGGCCCCACCCGTGAGCCACATAAAGAACTTACATTCCAACAACCAACCTACCTTTGATGTTGAAGCCATTAGCCGCGGCGTTGAGTGAGAAAGGTGACAGGTACTCGGGGTCAAAGGCTAACTTGTGGGCTTCTTGTGCTATTGTATTCGCTATTCTTTGTAGACTCTCGAGCTTATGATCCTACAAACAGACGACGATGTTGGCTTCTAAAAGTTTATCATTACGGGTGAGCAAATAAAACACCATGACAATATCAGTCAAAATTCACAAGCACAACAGTAGCAGTAACCTGTTCTTGATAATAATAATTGTTAAAAACATTTTCCTGCTGACAATTGTTTTATTTGAAACTGACATTTATTGCATCTGGTTATGACAATAACAATTGTCGCCATGACTAATTGACCAATTTTAGCACATTTATTTATAGACTATTACATGGATTACTACATATTTCGAGAAACTAAATGTCAACCTCAATGACAACAGTCAATGTCTTCTGTCAGTGTTGTGTCTCTTCTACATATCACATAATAAAGTCAGTTTAAATTCGAAAAATAATATAAAATAATTTTTTTTATTTAATACAGCCTGCATTGTAGGCCATTTTATGAGCTTGGACATTATAAAAAAAAACTTTTTCATATTTAATATTAACAATTAATGTCTTTTTTTGTTGCCTGCAAATTGTGACAAAGAATAAATATTTAAACATTAGGTCTCATTTTGAATGTAAGTAACATTGCAGTGTTTTTAAATTATTGTAACTGGTAATGTTGTCTACTCACCTTTAATTGTGCTACATTATATAGGAGCATTTCTTCACTCATGTTGTCGAAAAGCCCATCTGTTCCGACCAGTATAAGGTCTCCCTCCTTCACCCCAAACGATGTGCTCTGAGCCGATTCGGGACTGCAAAGGTTCAAGGTGATATTACGTTGTATTCACTATTCAAGGAGGAATGTTTCAGTGCATAGCAAAAACTCCTGCACATTCATTCACTAGACATGGATAACATTCAGGAACTCATAACAGAAGGATTATATACAGCTCAATCATTAATATGTCTGCTGTATGTTTATTTCTTAGTTATATTAGGTACTGTATCAAAAACATTCATTTCCAGTAAGTATTTCCTCTGCTTCTTTTGTCTTGCATGTGACCACCACGTGTATGCACAATTTGTGTTTTATCTGTACAAAAACCTGATAAACAATTGTGTTTATATGAATCATTTTGAGAATGCTGCCATGTGGATGATTAATTATGCAGCCCGATTATTATGAATATACATACAAACATAGCTTTATCTAGAGACCCGTCCACCCGTCATTTGCACGGGTAAAAACGAATATGGACGGGTAGAAATATGGAGGACGGGTTGTGGACGGGCAAAAAAATGAAGGAGCAAAAAAAAAAGGTCTTCCAAAACCATAGATATTGCTAGTTATGCCTTGAAAGTGAGTGTAAATGGTGTCACATGTGTGTCATGAGGCACAATTTGAAAGTTTATAAACTAGCTTAACAGTTAACATCAACGAGTCCACCAAAACATGTGACTGGCAAACCAAAACATGTGACTGGCAATAATTTGATCCTGCATAAAGCCCTGCATACAAATACAGTGAATCATGCAATGATTGTTAACTTTGAACACAACAAACTTGTTGGATAAACCCAAAGCCTGGTGAACTGGACTGAATATTCATGACCACGCCTTATATGGATAGCGTAAGCTGAGCCCAAACAAAACGTCTGCATCGGCGGAGTTATTTCTATAATTATGTGAAATAATTATATTAACAGAATTAATAAAAAAATTGAGTAAATTACAAAGAATTCAAAATTTTCAAAGAATCCCTTTCATCCAAGTATGTTCAAATATTGATGAAAATGATCCATGAAAAGACGTGTTAGATGAAAGTGTAAAAGTAAATAGTATTGCTTGTAAGTTAGCATCGACATGTATATTTCTACTCATTTCTCCTTTGGTGATGAATTACAAAAATATCCAAATCCCCATATATCTGAAATGTTACAAAAGAATAAGGTTGAACAAACCATTATAAATCTTAAAGCATTTCCTGTTGATGCAACTTGCAATGGGATATTGCAACTTAGCTTTATGTAGAGACCCGTCCACCCGTCATTTGGACGGGTAGACACCGTTGTGGATGGGTAGAAATATGGGTGGACAGGTAAACACATGAAGGAGCAAAAAACGGTGTTCGAAAACCATAGATATTGTCAAATATGCCTTAGAAGTGAGTGTAACTGGTGTCACATACATTGTGTGTTTGTAGTCCACTTCAGGTCATCAGGCACGTTTTAAAGTTTGTAAACTAGTTTAACAATTAACATCCATGTGTCCACCAAAACATGTGTGACTGGCAATATTCTGGTCCTGCATAAAGCCCTGATTGCAACAAATAACGAGGGACCCACCTGTCGGAGAGGACCATTCCTTCAAGGACCGTGGGGGCGACAGACAGCTGGAAGGGGGTGTTGAAATAATGCTGCTGTTCCTCCGACCGATGAATCACCTCGCCCCGCCGAATCACAACAAAGCCACTGTCGCCGAGGTTAGCTGTGTAGATTGTGTTCTCATCGCAGTGCAGTGCCACCACACACGCTGTACAGCTCCCTGGAAATACAACACATGTCAGTTACTACACAGAACTCAATATGTCTTATATATACCCTGGGTAATCACATTTCATTATTAATAATTCTGCAAAGAAATGTATATAATTTAAAAAAAAAACTTTACTTCGACGTGGAAAAAGTACCCATTTTATCAATATCATTATTACTTGTTTATGAATAAAAAAAATCATGTTACTTAAGAAAAATAGTTTAATGCAGTGTCAAGGAAAATTACTGCCATACTTGAATGGAAAATTAAGTTACAGATGTTTTCTTATTCTAGTGAGATAAGTCCCACATTATTCCTGGCAGAATTGTTCAGTCAATTACCATCCTGACTTCTCTTTGAAGAATTCAGACATATTAAATTACTGCAAAAACTATTATCAACAATATCACTGTGGTCTAAATACAGGTTTCATTTATACATATAATGACAGGGTCCGTACACATCTGGACATTTGGAATTCAAGGCTATTCAAGACTTTTCAAGGCTATTTGAAAAATAAATTTAAGAGTGTTTTAATGACATATGTACTTTTAAGAGCAGTAAAATAAGTTAACATTAAAAAATTTACTTGACTAAGAAAACAATGGCGCCAACCACAATGAAATGCCGATTGCCCAATGTGCACGAGTTATGTTTGTGCATAGGCTTTTCATTGTCTGCTGTTATTCGTCACAACAATTGAGTCAAAACAATATTTTATTGACCACAATTAAATTCAATACTTTTCAAGACTACTTTGTAAAATTCAAGGATTTCAAGGCCTTGAATTTGGTCAAATCAAATTCAAGGCTTTTCAAGACTTCCAATGCCCCGTACGGACCCTGTAATGTGTTGAGAACATGTTGAGATAATTAAATATCCTGCAGTAGTGGGTATCATGCCAATGTAGCTTACCTATTTGTGGCATTTTGTTCTCCAGGACTTCCTGGTAGCTGGCAGCTAACATTTCAATAAGATGGTTTGGTTGGAAACGTCCCTCGTTCACAAGTCTTCCACAGGTCTCCATGAGACAGTTGGGAAAGACGGAGGGATCCACGCCATACGTGCGCCAGCCCCCGACGCCATCAGCAACACCTGCAAACATTTAAATAAATATGTTCAGTCTGACATTCACAATTGTTCTCTGTTATGTATTTTTCACTGGCTGCCTGTACCACAGAGGATCGAGTTTAAACTTCTTGTATTTACTTACAAAGCTGTTCACGGCGATACCCTAACATATCTATCACTATCAGACCTTGTGTGTCCACACAAACCTCATTTGTGGTCACAGCCGAGACCTTATGGAACGTTCTGCTTAACAACATTAAGATGTCTGCCTGTTTAGCCACCTTCAAGGCATGCCTAAAGACACATTTCTTCCGACTGTTCTTGCGGCTTAGTTTAATGTTTATGTACTTTTATCGATGTTTTATTTAACCTATTTATATATTTATTATACATATATACATTTATTCAGCTTCAATAATTTGTGTTATTATATTTATATTGATATTTTTGTTAACTGTTTATATATGTTACTAGTATATTTACGTGTTTTTTTCTTTTGATGTGTATTTGTATTTTAATGTACATGTAAAGCGCCACGAACAATTTGAAATTGGATGCGGCACTATATTAAATAAAATACATTATTATTATTATTATTGTTCTTCAGTGCACAAAATACCATTTACAAAAAAGTCTTCAGCAAACCAGTAGTCCACTAGATACGTGATGCTTTGTTGGTGAACACCTATAAAGATTAAAGAACAATATTATCATGGCTATGGCCAATCATGTGATCTGTAATTAATTACAGATACATTTTGGAATAGGTTCTAGTTTTGAAAGCATTCTCACAAGCCAGGGGTCATTGCATGGCGCTTACAGTACCCCTGGCTGGTCGTCTCTGCAAACTGTGGGAACAACGCAAACATCCGACCGCCCCAATTTGATGACAGATACACGACTGGTGGAAATCCCAATGTAACAGATGACCCACTTTCATCCTAAACGGTGCATGTAACATGAGCAGTGTGTGGCTAAAATCATCCAAAATGATATCACATGGCTGCAGGTCGACCACACTTCTTGTATGCGATTTCATTGGATGGGGTTAAAAGAGGAGTTTTGAAAAATGGATGTGCTATGGGTACCATAGGCTGGTACTGATGTAATCAGCCACAACGACCCCTGGCGCAAAAAAAGGATTACCGGTATGTAATTATTATTATTAATTATAATGTACAATCAAGTAATTTCGGACATTAGCAACTTTTTCATATCATTCATATCATCTTTATTAGATCCTAAAATTTTTTTTTTACAAAACCTACTGTGGTACATAACATTTGTAATTTATTTGAACATTTTTTAAGTAGACATGCCACTTCAATTGACTTAACAAATGGAAAGTAGCCTAAGTAATCTAATTACAATTACTTGTAAACAGGGGTCAACAATATTAGTGCTGGCCAAATGACTCGACATGTGTTTTGAGGGTGTCGGGCCAGTTCGGGCCACCAGTTTTCATATTTTACTGGCATGACTGGCCACTGGTTTCAACAGTCGAATTATTCACCATTGTTTTAGAAAGTTTCCATCAGTTGTCACTCCCTACGCAACAATTAAACATAATTTGTGACAACCAAATCCATGGCCTTGCGTTGTCAGTCAACACTAGTCACTATTCTTGTTTACAAGTTGCAAGTTCTCTATAACACTGCACGGTGTCACTACTGCCATGGCAATGTGAGGGTTGTAGTAACAGCTGAATGATAATAAAATATTTCATTGAATTTCGCGTTCTCCCTTATTATTTTTGCTATCCTAACTAGGCTTGGGCAAGGAATATATTATAAAATGCCATTTTTTACTTAACACAACTTTTTAACTAATAGCTAAAGTAATATAATATTACTGGTTTCCATGGACAACAACATATACTATAAGTACACACATTTTTACAGAGACGTGAATGACACTTCCAGAGATATTTCATCTTGAGAATGTAGAAATGTGTTATTTTGGCGAATTAGCACTTGACAAGAGACAAGCACAAAATAGAAAAACCTAACTAGAAGCAATGAAAATATAAACGTGTGGAAGAAAAACTTGACGTTTGGACATTTAAACAAGTTTCATTCCGTTGTCATTTAAAAAATAGTTTATTTGCCTTTTTATTTATTTCCCCCGATTACCTTACCTCAAGGAAAAATCTCGTAACTTCTCAGTTAAGAGGACTGTTAATAAATACAATTAATATTTATTCCCACACATATGATAACAATGATTAATAAAACATAGCTTACTCATGTATTGGGGTAGATGCCAGCTTGATTATCTATCAGTCTAATAAGTATATGAAGAACTGTATAAAAAAAGCTTGGGCAAAGACTGTTCACTCAAATTAACCATATTCCAGCATCGCTCATCAATAGAAGTACAGTCACACCTCTCTATAAGGCGTCTCGTTATAACGCGAATCGCATGTAACGCGGTCAGTCGTGGACCCCGAATTTCTGCCGCCAGGGGGGAAATGGGCGCTACAGCTAACAATAACGCTGTAATTAACTGTCACTTATTTTTATGAAGTCCTCATGTTTGTCTTGTACAGGTGTATCTAGAAACAATTTAATGATATTAAGAAATTTAACACAGAAGTACAACTGCGTTGCTGAGTTTGTTGTGCCCCATGGACATGGCTTCTGCTCTGCCGTCTGCTTCGCGGCACCAATCCAATCGTTTTTCAAACCGATCTATTGTGCAACCATTGCTTGGTTTGAGTGGTGGTTTCTTAAGTGTTTGTTTAAAACATGACCAATTCCCTCGATTACATTTAATTAACTTTAGGCACAGTATATTTGGTGCAAAGCACTGTATGTTTGCGCCGATATCAATCGCGTTTGTCTCCTGCCAGTTCGCTGTGCCAGTCACAGTGACTTCCGCGAACAGGCGCCTTCGCTGGCTTGTAAATGGCAATTGCTTACGAATCGGGCGGTGATGAACACTGATTATGATACTGAAATGTCAGGCTAACAGGTATGTTATGTTTTCACTACGTCTACGGTAAAAAAACATTTACTTGTGCGCAAATATATGAATTCATCAACTGCAGTAGCCTCGAACCACGGTGAATTGAATTATAAATCGGCACGGTAAATGTGCGATCTAAATTTATATTTTGGGATTGATTAAAATATGAAATCAAGCCAATAGTGAGCGCAATTAGTATAGGTATTAATATTTGACCGACTTCGGCAACGTGTCAATTCATTTGTGCGTTTCGGCTGCTGCGTTCAAGGCTATTTTAGACCACGACAGCCCTACTGTGTTATCGCTCCGCCTCAGTTCGCATCGCCAGATGAGGCGCGTTGGTTCTGAATATATTTTAAAACTTGACACCATTCGCAAGTTTGACTCAGTTCAACATTCAACAGTGTATATTATTTTAACGTAATACACATTTACGTTGGTTTCAATGTCAATTAGTTTTATAAATCATGCATAGCCATAGACCGCGCAAGCAGCACGCTTCGGTTGCAGTTGTGGCGTCTTGGGTGGTGGTGGCGCCCCTGGCGGAATATAATCCATAACGCGCTTCGTTTACAACATGGTTCCATTTCGTGGACCCCAACTACTGTGTTATAGCGAGGCGTGACTGTATTAACTTTTCTGGAATACAATTTATATGACTAAAACGTCATTATGTTTTCTCTTTACATGCCAAATCTTGTTCTGATTACTCAAATATTACGCATTCAGTAGCATTTCAAAACAACCTACAAATCAACCAACAAATAACTGCCCATGGCTGCCCATGGCTATGTTGTTACGCTAGCGCGAGCGCCTCATCGCGTGTACCATCAGAGCGAAAATGTAAGCGTAAAATAGGCTTTCTTCTCAAACGTTGCGCCGTGTCACTTTTTGACCAATTCAAACAGAATAAAGCTTATTTTGAAGAAAAATGATTGCTCTATCGATTGGTGATACACACTACGCAGAGCCGTAATGTAACAAAGTAAATTTACTTTGTTACTTTACTTAAGTACAAAGGTTTACCTTTCTTGAGTAACAAAGTAAATTTTTTGGAAATACTTTTACTTGTAACGACGTACAAATGTGTGTACTTTTTCTAAATGTAACAAAGTACTTATAATTTCTTTGTTAAATTTGTGAAGCTCCGAAAACGTTCCGCGAATAATGTGAGTCAGAAGCACGTGCGTCTCGGTTTGCTGTCAGCGTAGATTTATTTACAAATGTCTGAGGGAACAACAAATAGAAATAACAGATAAGAAGAGACACGCATGTTAAATGTCCAGGACTGGCTGGATTTCTTATAGGACCACAGCCAGCTGCCCCCGGCTGCGACTGGGCCGCTCGGACAACAATGGCCAAATTAAGAGTTATTTAAATCCTTGCTTTGACCAGACAAGAACAAATAGCTGCCTTACTATCTCCTTGTGTCTTGCCTGTTGTTGACACAGTTTGTTAACTGTAGATGATTGTTGTGAATGGCACATGCTCGATGTATATCGGGGTTTCCCTATTATCGCCCACCTCAAACCTGCCGATCTTTATAATCAGTAGGCCTATTTGTCAATAATATAGACCAGTGTGTGTAACTGAGTGAAACCAGTTTCTATATATATTTACATTAAAGTCTGTTAAAATAAATGTTACAATTATACATGAAGGCATAATTATTATGAAAGGAATGTTGTATAACCACTGATCTTGACCTCCTTCGTCAAATATCACAAATGACAACATTCTTCATCCGTCCAAGATGTAAAAAATTAAGAACCCTATAGTAACGTGTATATCTTCTTCTCCTTATGAATATGATGGTTGTGTAGCCCTGTTAGTAATCAAACATGACGTAGGCTATTTGCAGCTTGTATGCAATGCTATTTGACTTTAATACTTATATATTTCACACTGTTAAAACATTTATTTATTATGCAGAGAAAAAATATTACTAAACAAATTATATCTGCGTGATATATATGCTAAATTATATTATGAATATTTTGTTTTATTCACAACAGTTGGCTGCATTGGTCATTTTTTTTAATTACAGGTGAAAAGTACTTTTGTGTTTACTTCAAGTACAAGTTTTTACTTTTTACTTCTACTTCAAGTACATATTTCTAGAAGTACTTTTACTTTTACTTGAGTAGCTTCAAAATAAGCTTTATTCTGTTTGAATTGGTCAAAAATCGACACGGCGCAACGTTTGAGAAGAAAGCCTATTTTACGCTTACATTTTCACCGATGGTAAACGCGATGAGACGCTCGCGCTAGCGTAACAACATAGCATCTTAGCACAGGCAGCATGTCGCTACTGGCAGATTTTTTTTGAGTAGGGGGGTCATTTTGAAATGCTACTGAACGCGTTATATTTGAGGAAAAAGAACGAAATTTGGTGCATAAAGAGACAACATAATGACGTTTTTAAGCATATAAATTGTATTCTACAAAGGTTAATACTTCTATGTGTAAGTCATGAAGCAATCATGCAAAAATCCTTGCCCAAGCCTATCCTAACATTTAAAACAAATAGACAAAATATGTTGAGCATGTCACGACGACCCCTTGTGGATTTCCCCCCGGGCCAGTGAATACAAAACCTTATTGTCGACCCCTGACTTATAAAAATTATCATATATATATCATTTCAATTGTAATTATGCTTCTAGCAATTTCAAATAAATTAATTACTTATATGATTTTGCATAATTAGACCCATCCCTAAATAATACTAAACTTGATGGTATTTTAAATCGACTACATTAAAAGAATTGATATAGTCAGGTATGCCATATTTTATTTTAACAAGTACTGACTTTTAACCAAATTCAAGCAATATTTAATATTTTACTAAATCAGACCTGTGTTAATTATGTTATCTGTATTGGAGGCCACACTGCCCACATAGAAACTTTAACTTTCAAGTTGACTTTTTCACTACAACACATCCACCAAAGTGTAGCACCCAAATGTTACCACTCATGCAGGTTTCATGACATTTGATGGGATTCCTTTGTTTGGTGGACTCTAGATGTTAGGCCCTTTGTAAAATCTTAATTAAATGATGTTTATTCAGCAAGCATAATTAAGTGATGTTTATTAAGGCTATAAGCAAGACATCAAGAAGTTGAAAAATACATCACGTGGGGAGTTTCCTTGGCTATTTATAGAATCAAAACATAAACAGAAATATAAACATTGTGTCACTGTCAACACCAACTATTGCTCAACTGGATCAATTGTCAACGGTAATAATTTATTTACACGACATATAAAAGTGGCACAACGTGAACTGACGGATACGACAACCGGAAAAAACAGTGACGCATTGTTATTGTTTTGAAATTCAGGTTACGGAGGACGCTTACCGCGGTAGCGTAGGTCACTTAGAGGACGAGTAGTAGAGTACCTTTACGTAAAAAACAAAGGCCACTTAACAAACACTCACCTATAACATCGGCTAATTTATGCCGTGCTATAAAACAGGCATCGTCGCCGAATGATAATTTCTTCGTTAGTTTTGCCTGAGACTGTGTTTTGCCGATTCCCGATGAGGCTGTCACCAGGCGAAGTGGCCGCGCGTTGCTTGAGCTGCCGTTCTTGAAAGGAAACTGCTGAAATTCATTGTTCATTCCCGCAAAAAGGGCACGCGCCACCAACCTTCCATACACTACCACCGATTGCATCATATATGGCGTTTAAACTGACTTATCGAACGTGCTCCATTTTTGAATGTTATGTAGATATTCAACAAAACCGTGGTAGTCCCTCAGAAGCGAACTGCGTACCACAAGGAGGTCGCCATCATGGAATTACGTCACGAACACCATATATGGTTGGCGTGACCTTTCTGCATAATGCGCTTGCCCTTGGTGATGACAAACGCGTCGTATAGAAAATTGGGCTTATTTCCACTATATTTTCTTATCTCCCGTGATGACCCTAATGCGCTTCTAAATGATGCGTATCATTTGAGCATTGTTCGTCTAATCACTGCAACGATATACGAAAACACCTTTAATATCGCCCCCTTCCAACGCGATTAGTCATTCAGTCAGAGTGGTGGACGTTGGCATTGACCATTGTGTCAGCGTGTGTACATTAAAACAATTAAAATATGAAACCCTGATTGGCATCAGAATAGCTTGGTTATATTAAATGACTGATCTCCAATTGCATATTTTAATATAACAAGAACTATGCTGCCCCACCCATTATATTTGAGCGATTTTATGATAACAAGGATTCTGTTAAACACGGCGGGAAAGCTCACATAGGAATGCCAAGCTCGGCCTAGATTTTCATATTGGTAGTTAAAATTGTTATTCCAAATTATAATACAATGTGTAATTTTTTTCGAAATTAAAACACCTGTTTTATGTTTTACCACGGACACCGAGGATTGTAATTTTATATTGGGGACACATATACATGGGACACCGCATTTTCAGAACATCCGGTCTTTCTACCAATGAATGATCGGTTTACTTTTGGAGGGTGATTCGAACGTCAATTCCAGCGCCAAAAGTGTTGCTCAGAGCATGAAATAAAGTTGTAAGTTACCTTTAACTAGAAACATCTGCGGAATATTAAACGTGGTTATGTTTTGCGGCCGTTATTTATGCAGTTGGTAAAGCAATTAAGAGTTTCTGGTAATGTTTTTCTAATGGATTAATTGAGATTTGTTCGGTCCAAATGATATAAATATCATAACAAACCGAACGTCCGACGTTGTGGCCTGAATTGCCATGTAGAATACTAAAGGATCCGAATACTAAACCACTTAACTCCACCACCCAGTGACCCATGGCATGGTTACTTAAAGCAATATCATAATTAATTGGCTATTTGATTGGATACGGTCGAATAACCTAGGGCTAGGGTCGTAGGGAACTATTCATCCGGACACGGACAAATGCAGTATCCCATGTTTGCGTATGCGCTATTTGACCGGATAAATACGGACAAATAGCCCGAAATTGAGCAAATATCTCAGTTGGGATTACCCCTCAATTGTGCCACTTGTGCGAATTTAAATTGAATTCCCCGAGAAATGTATCCAGATAAATAGCCTGAGGCTGAGTACCGCCTTACGCTATTTGTCCGTATCCGGACGTATTGTCCACCAGGCTATTTGACCAGACATATACTGATATAGGCTAGCCACTCCGAAATAATTAATAAAACCTGGTTAAACTGTAATTCATCATAAAAAACAATTTACGCCACAGTGACCTGAAGTGAAGGTGTGTCAATGACGAAGCTGCAGGGATGGTAATCTACTGTCAACAGAAGAAGGCAGAGGGGTTATCTTGTTTACTCATTACATAAATAGTCATCAATACATTTTTCATATCTGATCCAAGCCCAGTTTGGTGTTGCATGCAACAACAATGAAGCATAGTTTTGTACTTCGAAGGATTCTCCTTAAAGCTGAAACTTGAATGTGAATGATCATCCTTGGCTTAGGTAGGTCAGAGTCAACCGCCCAAGCATGGCTTTATGCAGGAGCAAATTATTGCCATATGTTTTGATGGACACATATGGATGTTAACTGTTAAGCCAGTTTACAAACTTTAAAATGTGTCTGATGACCTGAAATGGACTACAAACACACATATGTCACCGTTTACACTCGCTTCTAAGGCATAACTGACAATATCTTAGATTTTGGAAGACCGTTTTTGCTCCTTCATTTTTTACCCAACCACCACCCGTTCATCCATATTTCTACCCATCCATAATGGTTTTTACCCATCCAAATGACGGGTGGACAGGCCTCTGCATAAAGCTATGTGGCCAAGGGTGGTGAATATGTACAATATTTCCTATCCATTGTATAGAAGTTGGCTGAATCACACTTGTAATTGACGTTGTCAGGTGGAACCGTATCACATGTGAGATGTGAGAACAGAGCAGTTCATCCCGGGCACTAATTCCAATATGAAATCTTCAACTTCTGATATACTCAGTTTCTGAGATTCCCAATATAATTATGATTTACAGGTGTGTTTGCACTGAGGTGTGTACGCAATGCCCGTTGCCATGGAAACGGATGAAGCCGTAGTGAGTTACACAGAGGACGGTATCCCAGGTATAATATCATTGCATTTCTTTAATGTTTCCGTCACATTCTGTGTTTTTCTTCGTTGTAAGATTTTAATGTATACACCATTTACTTGGGTCTTTTGCTTGGTTTGGAAAATATGGATTTTGCTGTCCAAAATGACAACAAAACACTCTTTCCTCAATGAAATTGCACCACAACGATAATATGCTACATTATCTTGAACATTATTGGGAGTGCCCAGCAAACAAGGAACCATTTCTGAACCAGTTGGCACGTGTCATACTGGTTCAAAATTGGTACTGCTCCACCAGTATGTGTATTCACATAAATACACGTGTTCTGCCTGTTGTCACAAGTTTTGAACGAGTTTGACATGAGTCGTCAGAACTGGTACAGTTTTACTGGTATATGTCATCACGTGAAAAACTCATTTCACGGTAAACACGTGTCGACACACCAAATTTGTTCACAGAATCCGGTGAATTCACATACGGAAACACGTGAATTGAGCCAGTTGAACTCGTGAATTCACTTACAGAACATGTGAAATCACGGGTCGTTGTTTGCTGGGTGATGTGTTGGTTTATGTCTTTGCCTGTTAAACAACATTTAAACTAGATCAGAGCTTTTTAGAGGTGTATCCATGGTTATTCAGAGTATCAGCCCCTGGAAGTGCCAGCACTGCCAGAATCTGTAGCAGAATTCGACGAGAATGGCCCAAGACTGGTGATTCACAAGATTGTCAATGAGAACTTCAAGTCATACGCCGGCATTGAAGCCTTGGGACCTTTTCACAAAGTAAAGCTTTTCATCATAATGTCATGTGAAAATTTATATAATAATTTTGGCATTTAATTGATTTTTGATTTTGATACAGTGGTTTTTTGTTTCTAAAATAGTCAGAAATGTCATGATATCATTTATGCATATAAAATAGTTAATCAAAGTGAATAAGATATCTGCTTTGGAATTACAGACTGATTTTGAGATTACTTAGTCCTGTAAAGTGTTTGTTTTTAGGCCTGTGAGCTTCTGTTTTCAACGATTTAGGCACTTTAGAAGTTTTATTGTATGCTTATATTAACTTATATTATTGCTTATATCTAGGCATTTTCTTTTTATTTGTTAACTATGTAAACATTACAAGAGTAAATGAAAATTTCTTCATCGGTTTATATGTACAAACTTTACCACATTATTGTTTTCTTTTCTTTACATGTTAATGGTCTTTTCACTTCTAGAGGTACACATCAATCATTGGGCCAAATGGCAGTGGAAAGTCCAACGTCATTGATGCCATGCTGTTTGTGTTTGGCTATCGAGCGAGCAAGATCCGTTCGAGTCGTCTGAGCGTGCTCATTCACAAGAGCGAGAAAAACTCCAACTGTACTTCCTGTACAGTAACAGTTCACTTTCGCAAGATCATAGACACCGGGGTGAGTTAGATCAGCCCAGGGCCCAGTTTCATGGAGTGCACTTAAGACGTCGTAGCGGGCGATAACCCATCGTAAGCCTAAACGTCGTAAAGTTACACTAGTTGCGTTTCACGAGTCTGCTCCATAGTTGCACTTAGCTGCACCATGTATTTAGTAGGCGTAACTTTACGCTGGTTGAAATATTTACGGTATGCTCCCGAAGTCGAAATATATACGGTATGCTCCCGACACGCCCACTCTCAACATTATTATTTTTAATGTATACACTGGATGTCCTTTACATTCATCATAGCTTCCCATTTGTTATGCGAACCACAAATGCGGCTGCTAGAAAGATAAAGGTTGTTCATACACAGCACAAATACAGGGATTCCCCACCGCGACCTAACTAGGTCAATTCTAATTCGTTTTAGTTGTGCGAATGCTAAATTGGTCTTATGAAACCGGCCGCAAGCTGCATTGACTATTCGCTGTTAGCTGCGACCAGTAGACTGTGTAATCGCGCGTAAAGTTACACAGCGTTATGAAACTGGGCCCTGGGCTGCAGGCTTTGACATGACTAGTATTGGTAATTTTCTAGGCTAACGCTGTCGATCGGTAGTTGCACCATAAACGAAACAGTGTGCTATTTGGCAAAAATAAAATAAGACTGCCAAATTGGTGAAATGTATGTCATTTTGGTCATTATTATTGTTGTTATCAGCAGTATGTGTCTGCATTATTCACTGCCCAGTTCTGTGGGAATTGCCTAAACGATCGCACATGACACTGACCCAAATAACCAGTCACTAACATGCCAAGGAGACTATTATGAGGCTATACAATAAATCGATGATCCCTCCATTCGGTATAAGCGCACAGATAATAGCAGGGCATAATTCAATTAAGAATTGTGTTGTCTCGATAATGGAGACCTGCTGGATGACACTAGTTACAAGTTTGAGTCGTGTACCCAGCGTTGTACCTGACAGGTTCCCTATTATCAATAGATCAGTGTTAGCGCAGTCACATGGCATCAATCACCACCAATTATTAATAAATAGCAGATATTTTTGATATCTGCATCCAAATGAGATATGTATGATCCAAGAAATGGTACCAAAATAGATTATGTAAAGCATTGCATTCTAGATTATAAATGCTTTTACTAAGCTCATTTTTTGTTTCACCTGTTATCCACTTGACTATACTCAGTACTCACTATAGTATTGTGAAACCATCAATGTCTAGAGTATAACCTCACAGCAGAGATGTATCGCTTTTTTGATAAATACCATTGGTGAAGACTCAAGTATTTGTAGATGACATTTCAAGATACAAGAGAGTTTATTAAATTTCTCAAAGAAGAAAAACAGTAATTACATAGGCAACCACACACCCATGTTGCATACAGTCACTGGTTGCGGCGATGATGATAAGGTTACAGGTTGTCGACTAATGTTGATGTTATTATAATAATATGTTTATTTGGTATAGCGCCACATCCATAATTGTTTGTGGTACTTCACAACATATTACAATTTAAAAGACATAAAAAGATATACGTATACAATAAGACAAATACTACTGTTTTAAAAAGAAGCTCAAAAAATTATATAAATAAATAAAATTAGTACGGTATTAAATAGCGTAGCATTTTCAAATAAGTAAATAAATTACGTATTAGTCATAAAAATACATAATAATCGGTCTACTGTATAACTATATTGCAATGATACTGATAAATGACGGTATGTATAATTACTATTAGTAGTAAATAGCTTAGTATACAGTGTATGTTAATTGTTAAAACTTAGTAATAATAATTACGTAACAATAATGTCAATAAATAAGGGTATAATTTATTGTTGCTTGTACCAGCCTGAGGATGAGGATTACGACATTGTTCCAAACTAACATTGATGTTATTGTTGCTTGTACCAGCCTGAGGATGAGGATTACGACATTGTTCCAAACTAATATTGATGTTATTGTTGCTTGTACCAGCCTGAGGATGAGGATTACGACATTGTTCCAAACTAATATTGATGTTATTGTTGCTTGTACCAGCCTGAGGATGAGGATTACGACATTGTTCCAAACTCTGAGTTCTCCGTGTCAAGAACAGCTCACACTGACAACAGCTCCTTCTACACAATCAACGATCGTCGAGTCCCGTACAAGGAGGTGGCCGCAAGACTCCGAGAGAATGGCATTGACCTCGACCACAACCGATTCCTTATTTTACAGGTAATTTGATTTATTTGGATGTTATCTTCCGCGAGTTTATTCAACTAACAGGCAGGGGAAATGCTATATTTGTCTGTTGTATTTGTGATCGAAAGCACATTTGACCAGTTTAGGCTGAAAAAAGTGCTATGTGCTAAGCGTTTTATTATATATATATATATATATATATATATATATATATATACATGTCTAATGCTATTTATCTTGTTTTATAATTTATCTACCGGTATTTATTATTTTCTTATTGAAATCTAGTTTAAAAAATATTTATTCAGTATATTTATTTTTTATTGTTATTCAGATTTATTTATTCACTATATTTTAACGCATTACGCCATGTATAAGGTAGTCGATGTTATGTTTTACAATCACGACCCTTAGACAGATAAAATGTACATTTTATAAGGTTATCGTGAATAAATAAAGTTTATTATTCTAAAAATTGTTAAATAAAGTTAGGTAATAATTTTCGCCATTGTTTGTAGGGTGAAGTGGAACAGATAGCTATGATGAAGCCGAAAGGTCGAACGGAGCAAGAGGTCGGCATGCTTGAGTTTCTCGAGGACATCATTGGCACTAGTCGACTGAAGGAACCAATCGCTGAGCTGAACCAGCGGGTGGAGGAACTGCGCTCCGTGCGGGACGAGAAGGTACCTGGCTATAGACAGTGGTGGATATGTGTACGAGCAGCCTTTCGCGCATTAATTGTAGCATATGGCTGGATGCTTCCCAGAGAAGTTGAAATGGTATCTGAGTGAACAGGTCTGTCAGGGAAGTAAAGTGTAAAGCGCTTTGAACGTCCTGAGGACTGGATACTGCACTATATAAGAACTTGCCTTAAGAACTTGTCTTTAAGGTGTGTACATCTAGCATGTCATTGCTTAAGGGAACTGGGAAGAAGAATATATACAGGATATGGTACTTCTTATATAAGTACAAACACAGCATTTCCCTTGAGTAAAGTGATGGGTGAGATGGTATGGTGGGCTGAATGAGAACCGAAGGCACAATGCGATGCTATGTGCGTCTGGAACTACTGTTGAAACTACCTTCAAAATGGTGCATTCTGAAGGGTGCTTTAACCCTGAAAGTGACCAAGAAAAAAATTCTCTGCTTTATAAACTCAATTGTGAAACATCTGTCGCCAAATCTGCACAAGCAAAAATATACATGATCTAGACAAATCTGTCAGCTACCTAATGATACCAAATGTTCACATGTCAGCTACATGTGATGAAAATGAAAATTGTTACAACGGAGGCAGATGCCATTGGGCCGATTTTCAGCCTTGGTCACATGCAGAATTAACCTACATTCCCTGGCATTTAGAGGAAAAACAAATATAACTACAAGTTAGCAGGATGTGAACATGTTTATAGCAGTATTTCTAAATAATTAGTAGGGGTCTAATCATGATTATTTAACTGAATAAGAACAGATTCTTTAACGTTAACCAGTGGCTACGTGCTGGCAATTTTGGGGCATATTTTGTGTGAGATTGCTTTGAAAAATAGCAAGGTGACCCACCTCGCTCATTATATAGCAGGGAAAACACTGTCAATATATGTGTATATAAAAAACTATATATTATATACCTGCCACAGTAGAGTGAGTATTAAATACCAAATTTGTGAATTGAAATTTTGTATTTTTTCCACAGGCCATAGCTTGAATTTGATGTCTCATTTGTTGAGATATCTTCAATAGATTCTGTCAGATACTCATTATATGTGATGGTTGTAGAAGTGACTGAATGTTGTGATGGTTGTAGAAGTGTCTGAATGTTGTGATGGTTGTGGATGTGTCTGAATGTTGTGATGGTTGTAGAAGTGTCTGAATGTTGTGATGGTTGTAGAAGTGTCTGAATGTTGTGATGGTTGTAGAAGTGTCTGAATGTTGTGATGGTTGTAGAAGTGTCTGAATGTTGTGATGGTTGTAGAAGTGTCTGAATGTTGTGATGGTTGTAGAAGTGTCTGAATGTTGTGATGGTTGTAGAAGTGTCTGAATGTTGTGATGTTTGTAGAAGTGTCTGAATTAGGGATGGGACGATACATATTTTTAATTTTCGGTTCGATTTTCGATATTTGACCCACGGTTCGATATATTCACGATACTTTTCACAACCACGCCACCTATCACACAACATTTTTAATGAACAATTTTAAGTGCAGTACAGCGGAACCCCTCATTTAAGACCCCCCCAGATCAGAGTGGGGCGGTCTTAAAAGAGGGGTGGTCTCTCGTGAGGGGTTTGCAACATTCAACACTAGGGGCGCTTACAACGACTAACACCAACACTAGGGGGCGCTTACAACCACTAAGTAGTAAAATACACAAAATAAAAAGGAGAAAATAATAAATGAGACATCAAAATTATTTGAAAAAAATATTTATTCTGTTTATTTTATGTGTGACACGTTTCAGTATAAGTTTACTTTTGAATCGTTTTTTTAATAAATAATATCTGATAAAGAGTATTCTCATTTTGAATTGTTTTTTTAATAATATTTGATATAAATACTATTCTCAGTTAATTTATTTAAAATTCGGTCTGAGGGGCTAAAAAGTGCTGCCACCTCACGGCATCTGAGTAATCGCACCACGGGCGCCATTTTTTTTTTTCCAGTGCCGCAAAACGATCTTTTACTTTCTGATCTAATCATGAAAACGACCTCCTACAGCCAAGAAACTTCCTCTCTAATAACTCATATTACATATACATACGCAAGGTCATAAAATTAAATCATTTAAATTGCTGTGACGAATAATATTTACAAAACAAAATCTTGCTAAACTAAAGTCGACATCGCCGGCAACTGTCACGCGAAGGCCGTAGGTGTAGATTACCGTGGCGTTACGTCAATATTTTATCGCGGTGTCGCTAAATCTGGATACCGGTTTTATCCTAAACTAACCTAATATTTAGCCTAAGTTTCTAAACTGTAATCGTACACAAGTTTCTCAGTGGTGGCCATGTTCGCCGTGTACGGAAACACAGATTAGGCGATGACGATGTGCCATTTATCAAAATCGAAAAAAACCGCGGTACGCAAACTGACGACGGTGCACCGAACCATGAGCCTTAAAACCGCGAATACCGTGAACCGCGATTAATCGTCCCATCCCTAGTCTGAATGTTGTGATGGTTGTAGAAGTGTCTGAATGTTGTGATGGTTGTAGAAGTGTCTGAATGTTGTGTTGAATGTTGTAGTTGAACCATGTGAAGGCCGTCGAGTCGGAGAAGGATAAACTGGAGGAGGCCAGAGACGAGGCCATTGACTTCCTCCGTCTCGAGAACAAAGTACTGCACATGAAGCACACGCTCTACCAGAAGTACATGTAAGTACCCAGGTACCTTTAGTACTGCACATGAAGCACACACTCTACCAGAAGTACATGTAAGTACCCAGGTACCTTTAGTACTGCACATGAAGCACACACTCTACCAGAAGTACATGTAAGTACCCAGGTACCTTTAGTACTGCACATGAAGCACACACTCTACCAGAAGTACATGTAAGTACCCAGGTACCTTTAGTACTGCACATGAAGCACACACTCTACCAGAAGTACATGTAAGTACCCAGGTACCTTTAGTACTGCACATGAAGCACACGCTCTACCAGAAGTACATGTAAGTACCCAGGTACCTTTAGTACTACACATGAAGCACACACTCTACCAGAAGTACATGTAAGTACCCAGGTACCTTTAGTACTGCACATGAAGCACACACTCTACCAGAAGTACATGTAAGTACCCAGGTACCTTTAGTACTGCACATGAAGCACACACTCTACCAGAAGTACATGTAAGTACCCAGGTACCTTTAGTACTGCACATGAAGCACACACTCTACCAGAAGTACATGTAAGTACCCAGGTACCTTTAGTAGTGCACATGAAGCTCACACTCTACCAGAAGTACATGTAAGTACCCAGGTACCTTTAGTACTGCACATGAAGCTCACACTCTACCAGAAGTACATGTAAGTACCCAGGTACCTTTAGTACTGCACATGAAGCACACACTCTACCAGAAGTACATGTAAGTACCCAGGTACCTTTAGTACTGCACATGAAGCACACACTCTACCAGAAGTACATGTAAGTACCCAGGTACCTTTAGTACTGCACATGAAGCACACGCTCTACCAGAAGTACATGTAAGTACCCAGGTACCTCTAGTACTGCACATGAAGCACACACTCTACCAGAAGTACATGTAAGTACCCAGGTACCTCTAGTACTGCACATGAAGCACACACTCTACCAGAAGTACATGTAAGTACCCAGGTACCTCTAGTACTGCACATGAAGCACACACTCTACCAGAAGTACATGTAAGTACCCAGGTACCTCTAGTACTGCACATGAAGCACACACTCTACCAGAAGTACATGTAAGTACCCAGGTACCTCTAGTACTGCACATGAAGCACACACTCTACCAGAAGTACATGTAAGTACCCAGGTACCTCTAGTACTGCACATGAAGCACACACTCTACCAGAAGTACATGTAAGTACCCAGGTACCTTTAGTACTGCACATGAAGCACACACTCTACCAGAAGTACATGTAAGTACCCAGGTACCTTTAGTACTGCACATGAAGCACACACTCTACCAGAAGTACATGTAAGTACCCAGGTACCTCTAGTACTGCACATGAAGCACACGCTCTACCAGAAGTACATGTAAGTACCCAGGTACCTCTAGTACTGCATGTGTAAGTATCAAAGAACCACTGGTAATGCACATGGAAGTATCACAAACTACCACTGGTACGGCATATGTAGGAACACAAGTACCACTGGTAAGCTTTAGTGCATTTGTAACTACCAAAGTACGTACAGTGCGAGCATATGTACTATCTGCGCATACGTACAGTATGCGCATACGCACGGTCCGCGCATATGTACTGTGCGTGCTGTGCATGCATGTGTACTGTGCGTGTGCGTATGCATCCGTGTGCGTATGCATGCCGTGGGCGCATGTGTACTGTGCGTGCATGGATACGTACATTTTCCTCTCTCCATCGTACAAGGTGTAAATTTAGCAGCCAACTGACAACAAATCGTAGGAAAATCATACATGTGGTAATCAAACTAAATTGAGTAAAGAAAGTACAAAGGCAGGTAAAATATAGAAGGTTTGCTGACTTATACATGACGCAGGCATCGTGTGTCCGTTCAGCTACGAGTGCTCACAGAACGAGGAGAGGGCAACGAGGAAGAGAGACGAGGTGAACGAGGGAATGACGGAGCTGAAGAAAGCCCTGGGAGAGATACAGGAGGAACAGAAGGGGAAGAACAAGACACACAGGGCCATCTTCAAGTAAGTCCACAAGAAGTCACCCTAGGGTGTCTGTTGTCAAGGGTTACGTTGGTAGTGGACCAGTGGTTACTGTTGTCTTTAACTTCTTTTGCTGTTGTTCTCCCTTCTCCTCCCACTTCTTCCAGATCTGTATCTTCTTTTGCTGTTGTTCTCCCTTCTCCTCCCACTTCTTCCAGATCTTTATCTTCTTTTGCTGTTGTTCTCCCTTCTCCTCCCACTTCTTCCAGATCTTTATCTTCTTTTGCTGTTGTTCTCCCTTCTCCTCCCACTTCTTCCAGATCTTTATCTTCTTTTGCTGTTGTTCTCCCTTCTCCTCCCACTTCTTCCAGAACTTTATCTTCTTTTGCTGTTGTTCTCCCTTCTCTCCCACTTCTTCCAGATCTTTATCTTCTTTTGCTGTTGTTCTCCCTTCTCCTCTCACTTCTTCCAGATCTTTATCTTCTTTTGCTGTTGTTCTCCCTTCTCCTCCCACTTCTTCCAGATCTTTATCTTCTTTTGCTGTTGTTCTCCCTTCTCTCCCACTTGTTCCAGATCTTTATCTTCTTTTGCTGTTGTTCTCCCTTCTCCTCCCACTTCTTCCAGATCTTTATCTTCTTTTGCTGTTGTTCTCCCTTCTCCTCTCACTTCTTCCAGATCTTTAACTTCTTTTGCTGTTGTTCTCCCTTCTCCTCCCACTTCTTCCAGATCTTTATCTTCTTTTGCTGTTGTTCTCCCTTCTCCTCCCACTTCTTCCAGATCTATATCTTCTTTTGCTGTTGTTCTCCCTTCTCCTCCCACTTCTTCCTGATCTTTATCTTCTTTTGCTGTTGTTCTCCCTTCTCCTCCCACTTCTTCCTGATCTTTATCTTCTTTTGCTGTTGTTCTCCCTTCTCCTCTCACTTCTTCCAGATCTATATCTTCTTTTGCTGTTGTTCTCCCTTCTCCTCCCACTTCTTCCAGATCTATATCTTCTTTTGCTGTTGTTCTCCCTTCTCCTCCCACTTCTTCCAGATCTATATCTTCTTTTGCTGTTGTTCTCCCTTCTCCTCCCACTTCTTCCAGATCTTTAACTTCTTTTGCTGTTGTTCTCCCTTCTCCTCCCACTTCTTCCAGATCTTTATCTTCTTTTGCTGTTGTTCTCCCTTCTCCTCCCACTTCTTCCAGATCTATATCTTCTTTTGCTGTTGTTCTCCCTTCTCCTCCCACTTCTTCCTGATCTTTATCTTCTTTTGCTGTTGTTCTCCCTTCTCCTCCCACTTCTTCCTGATCTTTATCTTCTTTTGCTGTTGTTCTCCCTTCTCCTCTCACTTCTTCCAGATCTATATCTTCTTTTGCTGTTGTTCTCCCTTCTCCTCCCACTTCTTCCAGATCTATATCTTCTTTTGCTGTTGTTCTCCCTTCTCCTCCCACTTCTTCCAGATCTATATCTTCTTTTGCTGTTGTTCTCCCTTCTCCTCCCACTTCTTCCAGATATATATCTTCTTTTGCTGTTGTTCTCCCTTCTCCTCCCACTTCTTCCAGATCTTTATCTTCTTTTGCTGTTGTTCTCCCTTCTCCTCCCACTTCTTCCAGATCTTTAACTTCTTTTGCTGTTGTTCTCCCTTCTCCTCCCACTTCTTCCAGATCTTTAACTTCTTTTGCTGTTGTTCTCCCTTCTCCTCCCACTTCTTCCAGATCTTTATCTTCTTTTGCTGTTGTTCTCCCTTCTCCTCCCACTTCTTCCAGATCTTTAACTTCTTTTGCTGTTGTTCTCCCTTCTCCTCCCACTTCTTCCAGATCTTTATCTTCTTTTGCTGTTGTTCTCCCTTCTCCTCCCACTTCTTCCTGATCTTTATCTTCTTTTGCTGTTGTTCTCCCTTCTCCTCCCACTTCTTCCAGAACTATATCTTCTTTTGCTGTTGTTCTCCCTTCTCCTCCCACTTCTTCCAGATCTTTAACTTCTTTTGCTGTTGTTCTCCCTTCTCCTCCCACTTCTTCCAGATCTTTATCTTCTTTTGCTGTTGTTCTCCCTTCTCCTCCCACTTCTTCCAGATCTTTAACTTCTTTTGCTGTTGTTCTCCCTTCTCCTCCCACTTCTTCCTGATCTTTATCTTCTTTTGCTGTTGTTCTCCCTTCTCCTCCCACTTCTTCCTGATCTTTATCTTCTTTTGCTGTTGTTCTCCCTTCTCCTCCCACTTCTTCCTGATCTTTATCTTCTTTTGCTGTTGTTCTCCCTTCTCCTCCCACTTCTTCCAGATCTTTATCTTCTTTTGCTGTTGTTCTCCCTTCTCCTCCCACTTCTTCCAGAACTATATCTTCTTTTGCTGTTGTTCTCCCTTCTACTTCTTCCAGATCTTTAACTTCTTTTGCTGTTGTTCTCCCTTCTCCTCCCACTTCTTCCTGATCTTTATCTTCTTTTGCTGTTGTTCTCCCTTCTCCTCCCACTTCTTCCTGATCTTTATCTTCTTTTGCTGTTGTTCTCCCTTCTCCTCCCACTTCTTCCAGATCTTTAACTTCTTTTGCTGTTGTTCTCCCTTCTCCTCCCACTTCTTCCAGAACTTTAACTTCTTTTGCTGTTGTTCTCCCTTCTCCTCCCACTTCTTCCAGATCTTTATCTTCTTTTGCTGTTGTTCTCCCTTCTCCTCCCACTTCTTCCAGATCTTTATCTTCTTTTGCTGTTGTTCTCCCTTCTCCTCCCACTTCTTCCAGATCTTTAACTTCTTTTGCTGTTGTTCTCCCTTCTCCTCCCACTTCTTCCAGATCTTTATCTTCTTTTGCTGTTGTTCTCCCTTCTCCTCCCACTTCTTCCAGATCTTTATCTTCTTTTGCTGTTGTTCTCCCTTCTCCTCCCACTTCTTCCAGATCTTTAACTTCTTTTGCTGTTGTTCTCCCTTCTCCCACTTCTTCCAGATTTCTCTTAATGCAGCCCTCCCATTGTGAGGGCTGTCTTTTAAGTAATTCCGCTGCACATCACCCTAGGGTACAGGGCAATGGCTCAGGTGTAAAGAACCCGGGTTCGAATCCTGTGCTGCGGTGTTAAGACCTTGGGAATTTTTTTTCACTCTACATTGCTCCAGGTCGCTCAGCTGTATAAATGGGTACCTGGCTATAGACAGTGGTGGATATGTGTATGAGCAGCCTTCACGCATTAATTGTAGCATATGGCTGGATACTTCACACAGAAGCCGAGATGGTGTCTGAGTGAACAGGTCTGTCAGGGAAATAAAGTGTAAAGTGCTTTGAACAGTACTGAGGACTGGATACTGCGCTATATAAGAACTTGCCTTTTTACTTTTTTAGGGTGTCTGTCTTGGCCTCCCTGTCATCTTTTTCTTAGTTGTTTCTTTCCACACTTTTCTCTCACTATATTCTCTATCAATAGTCTCTAACTCCTTCTATATGTTGCTGTTGTTCTCCATTCGCCTGCCACTCTTTCCAGATCTCTCTTAGAGCAGGCCTCCTATTTCATTCTCTGTCTTCTCCATTTCCTTTCCCCCACAACTTTCTGGACATTTGATCTCTTTGCTAGTTTTTCCTCTCCCATATATAACATCCTCAGAATTAAGGTCGATTTATGACTGTTCCAAGTTATGTCTGTAACTGTAAATAGGTTTCACTAACATGGTCGCTTTGCTATTCAGGTCACTTCTTAAAATGTTGATGAAAAGGTTCTAAAAGATGTAAGCTCTCACAAACTCTATGTGTGCAGGGAGTATGAATCACTGTCGAAGACGTGTGAAACGCTTAAAGCAAAGTTTACAGAGTACGAGTGTCAAGACACGCGTTGTCGAGAGAATCTGAAGCACGCTCGCGCCAAGGCAAAAAAACTCAATGGCTCATTAGCTGCGGAACAAAAGAAGGTATGGTCTGTTTTCTTGATTGCAGAAAATTTAACTAACTGGATGAATACATTTGTATTTCTGCATCATTGACAGATGGATTAGTTTAACTAATGTATTTAACGTTTTACTTAGTACAAATACAAACATTGTATTTCTTGTAATAACTCTACAAAGCTTTGTATGAGATTTTTCAAACAAACTGTTTCTCTAAACTATTTATTGCAATCGGTATCTTTTCATGACAAAAACCAGTGATATTTTATCATTATTTTGTGTATTCAGGGTCCGTACGGGGCCTTGTAAGTCTTGAAAAGCCTTGAATTTGATTGGACCTAATTCAAGGCCTTGAAATCTTTGAATTTTATACAGTAGTCTTGAAAAGTCTTGAATTTAATAGTGGTCAATAAAATATTGTTTTGATTCAATTGTTGTGACGAATTACAGCTGGAAAAGGAAAACCTATGCGCAAAATTAAATCATGTGCACATTGGGCAATCGGCATTTCATTGTGGTCGGCGCCATTGTTTTGTTAGTCAAGTAAAAAAATTAATGTTAACTTAATTTACTGTGCCTAAAAGTACATATGTCGTTAAAACAGTCTTGAATTTCTTTTTTAAATAGCCTTGAAAAGTCTTGAATAGCTTTGAATTTCAAATGTCCAAATGTGTACGGATCCTGTGTATTGCTTCAACTCAAGAAAACACAAGTATTCTGCAAAGCCTCTGTGACTTCCATGTGACCCATTCGTTCAGCACGGCGAGTTGGAGGCAATCCCCAAGAAGCTGGAGGCAGACAAAGTGTCGACGAAGAAGAAATTAGAGAACTTAGAAAAAGAGAAAAAGGTGGAAGACGGGAAGATGGCTGAAGTGATGGACAGTCTCAAGACTGAGACTAAGGTAGGATGGAGACTGAGACTAATGTAGTGATGGAGACTGAGACTAATATAGGGATAAAGACTGAGACTAATGTAGGGATAAAGACTGAGACTAAGGTAGGGATAAAGACTGAGACTAATGTAGGGATAAAGACTGAGACAAAGGTAGGGATAAAGACTGAGACTAATGTAGGGATAAAGACTGAGACAAAGGTAGGGATAAAGACTGAGACTAATGTAGGGATAAAGACTGAGACTAATGTAGGGATAAAGACTGAGACTAAGGTAGGGATAAAGACTGAGACTAATGTAGGGATAAAGACTGAGACAAAGGTAGGGATAAAGACTGAGACAAAGGTAGGGATAAAGACTGAGACTAATGTAGGGATAAAGACTGAGACAAAGGTAGGGATAAAGACTGAGACTAATGTAGGGATAAAGACTGAGACAAAGGTAGGGATAAAGACTGAGACTATGTTAGGGATAAAGACTGAGACTATGTTAGGGATAAAGACTGAGACTATGTTAGGGATAAAGACTGAGACTATGTTAGGGATAAAGACTGAGACTATGTTAGGGATAAAGACTGAGACTATGTTAGGGATAAAGACTGAGACTAAGTTAGGGATAAAGACTGAGACTATGTTAGGGATAAAGACTGAGACTATGTTAGGGATAAAGACTGAGACTATGTTAGGGATAAATACTGAGACTATGTTAGGGATAAAGACTGAGACTAAGTTAGGGATAAAGACTGAGACTATGTTAGGGATAAAGACTGAGACTATGTTAGGGATAAAGACTGAGACTAAGTTAGGGATAAAGACTGAGACTATGTTAGGGATAAAGACTGAGACTATGTTAGGGATAAAGACTGAGACTATGTTAGGGATAAAGACTGAGACTATGTTAGGGATAAAGACTGAGACTAATGTAGGGATAAAGACTGAGACTAAGTTAGGGATAAAGACTGAGACTATGTTAGGGATAAAGACTGAGACTATGTTAGGGATAAAGACTGAGACTATGTTAGGGATAAAGACTGAGACTATGTTAGGGATAAAGACTGAGACTATGTTAGGGATAAAGACTGAGACTATGTTAGGGATAAAGACTGAGACTAATGTAGGGATAAAGACTGAGACTAAGTTAGGGATAAAGACTGAGACTATGTTAGGGATAAAGACTGAGACTATGTTAGGGATAAAGACTGAGACTATGTTAGGGATAAAGACTGAGACTATGTTAGGGATAAAGACTGAGACTATGTTAGGGATAAAGACTGAGACTATGTTAGGGATAAAGACTGAGACTATGTTAGGGATAAAGACTGAGACTATGTTAGGGATAAAGACTGAGACTATGTTAGGGATAAAGACTGAGACTATGTTAGGGATAAAGACTGAGACTATGTTAGGGATAAAGACTGAGACTATGTTAGGGATAAAGACTGAGACTATGTTAGGGATAAAGACTGAGACTAAGTTAGGGATAAAGACTGAGACTATGTTAGGGATAAAGACTGAGACTATGTTAGGGATAAAGACTGAGACTATGTTAGGGATAAAGACTGAGACTATGTTAGGGATAAAGACTGAGACTATGTTAGGGATAAAGACTGAGACTATGTTAGGGATAAAGACTGAGACTATGTTAGGGATAAAGACTGAGACTATGTTAGGGATAAAGACTGAGACTATGTTAGGGATAAAGACTGAGACTATGTTAGGGATAAAGACTGAGACTATGTTAGGGATAAAGACTGAGACTAATGTAGGGATAAAGACTGAGACTAAGTTAGGGATAAAGACTGAGACTATGTTAGGGATAAAGACTGAGACTATGTTAGGGATAAAGACTGAGACTATGTTAGGGATAAAGACTGAGACTATGTTAGGGATAAAGACTGAGACTATGTTAGGGATAAAGACTGAGACTATGTTAGGGATAAAGACTGAGACTATGTTAGGGATAAAGACTGAGACTATGTTAGGGATAAAGACTGAGACTATGTTAGGGATAAAGACTGAGACTATGTTAGGGATAAAGACTGAGACTATGTTAGGGATAAAGACTGAGACTAATGTAGGGATAAAGACTGAGACTAAGTTAGGGATAAAGACTGAGACTATGTTAGGGATAAAGACTGAGACTATGTTAGGGATAAAGACTGAGACTATGTTAGGGATAAAGACTGAGACTATGTTAGGGATAAAGACTGAGACTATGTTAGGGATAAAGACTGAGACTATGTTAGGGATAAAGACTGAGACTATGTTAGGGATAAAGACTGAGACTATGTTAGGGATAAAGACTGAGACTATGTTAGGGATAAAGACTGAGACTATGTTAGGGATAAAGACTGAGACTATGTTAGGGATAAAGACTGAGACTATGTTAGGGATAAAGACTGAGACTAATGTAGGGATAAAGACTGAGACTAAGTTAGGGATAAAGACTGAGACTATGTTAGGGATAAAGACTGAGACTATGTTAGGGATAAAGACTGAGACTATGTTAGGGATAAAGACTGAGACTATGTTAGGGATAAAGACTGAGACTATGTTAGGGATAAAGACTGAGACTATGTTAGGGATAAAGACTGAGACTATGTTAGGGATAAAGACTGAGACTATGTTAGGGATAAAGACTGAGACTATGTTAGGGATAAAGACTGAGACTATGTTAGGGATAAAGACTGAGACTATGTTAGGGATAAAGACTGAGACTATGTTAGGGATAAAGACTGAGACTATGTTAGGGATAAAGACTGAGACTATGTTAGGGATAAAGACTGAGACTATGTTAGGGATAAAGACTGAGACTAATGTAGGGATAAAGACTGAGACTAAGTTAGGGATAAAGACTGAGACTATGTTAGGGATAAAGACTGAGACTATGTTAGGGATAAAGACTGAGACTATGTTAGGGATAAAGACTGAGACTATGTTAGGGATAAAGACTGAGACTATGTTAGGGATAAAGACTGAGACTATGTTAGGGATAAAGACTGAGACTATGTTAGGGATAAAGACTGAGACTATGTTAGGGATAAAGACTGAGACTATGTTAGGGATAAAGACTGAGACTATGTTAGGGATAAAGACTGAGACTATGTTAGGGATAAAGACTGAGACTATGTTAGGGATAAAGACTGAGACTATGTTAGGGATAAAGACTGAGACTATGTTAGGGATAAAGACTGAGACTATGTTAGGGATAAAGACTGAGACTATGTTAGGGATAAAGACTGAGACTATGTTAGGGATAAAGACTGAGACTATGTTAGGGATAAAGACTGAGACTATGTTAGGGATAAAGACTGAGACTATGTTAGGGATAAAGACTGAGACTATGTTAGGGATAAAGACTGAGACTATGTTAGGGATAAAGACTGAGACTATGTTAGGGATAAAGACTGAGACTATGTTAGGGATAAAGACTGAGACTATGTTAGGGATAAAGACTGAGACTATGTTAGGGATAAAGACTGAGACTATGTTAGGGATAAAGACTGAGACTATGTTAGGGATAAAGACTGAGACTATGTTAGGGATAAAGACTGAGACTATGTTAGGGATAAAGACTGAGACTATGTTAGGGATAAAGACTGAGACTATGTTAGGGATAAAGACTGAGACTATGTTAGGGATAAAGACTGAGACTATGTTAGGGATAAAGACTGAGACTATGTTAGGGATAAAGACTGAGACTATGTTAGGGATAAAGACTGAGACTATGTTAGGGATAAAGACTGAGACTATGTTAGGGATAAAGGGGAGACTGGAAACTAAGGTAGGGATAAAGATGAGCCTAATTGTTTAGATCTTGTGTACGTACTCACCACGCCACTCCTACATTTTTACGTTTTTCTATACTTGGAGACTTATGGGTAAATGTATGTAATTAAAATCCACATGATCACGTCACAGAAACGCTAATCTAAAAAGGTGTGTCTTCAGAAGTGTTTTATACTGTGTCTTTGCCGTCCTAACAGTGTCTGTGTTTTGTTTCTGTTGGTGATGTCAGGATCTACAAGTGGAGAAAGAGAAGAAAGAAGTGAGTCTGATGAAACTACAAGAGGTTGTCAACAGCACGCAGTCTAAGGTATCCAATTACTCCTTCACATTTGCTTTGTGGTGATTGGATGCATTCTGATAACACATTAAAACTTATGAAAATATATTTGCAGGGTCCATACTTGCATTGACAGTCTTGAAACCCCTTGAATTTTATTGGACCAAATTCAAGGCTTTGAAAAATCCTTGAATTTTACGAAGTGGTCTTGAAAAGTCTTGAATTTAATTGTGGTCAATAAAATATTGTTTTGACTCAATGAATAACAGCCCGAAAAGGAAAAGCCTATGCACAGAAATTTCAGCAATTTCATTGTGGTCTGCGCCATTGTTTTCTTAGTCGAGTAAAAAAAATTATGTTAACTCGCCTAAAAGTACATATATCATTAAAACAGTCTTGAATTTCTTTTTGAAATAGCCTTGAAAAGTCTTGAATAGCCTTGAATTTCAAATGTCTAGGTGTGTACGGGCCCTGTCTTTGTATCGTATACGTATTTTGATTTTTTTTAAATGTTTCCTTAATACATGATTACAACACTGCTAGATGATGTCACCTGAAATGTTTTCCCTGCTATACAGTACAAGCTCTCTCAGACTGAGCTTGACATCTATCTGAGCAACCAAGAGAAAGAAAAGACGAATCTGAACAACTTGAAGCAGACCTTGGAGACGACTGGTACAAAACTAAAGGAAGCCAAAATGTAAGTCGACACTAGGTCATTTTGTCTATTTGTATAAGCACTGCACTGGCTGACGTAGTTACTACGTTTTGTCATCCATGTGTGGGTGTCATAGAATGTTAATCAGGTTTACGT
The DNA here is from genome assembly GCA_964017155.1 of Oasisia sp. SBJ-2009. Classification (NCBI taxonomy): domain Eukaryota; kingdom Metazoa; phylum Annelida; class Polychaeta; order Sabellida; family Siboglinidae; genus Oasisia; species Oasisia sp. SBJ-2009. Next base: position 5,400,786 of record OZ024865.1, on the reverse strand, counting down.
TCTTGAAAAATCTCTACTAAGCATGGACTGTGGCATGGTTTAAGGAAACTGCCCGTTTTATGTTTGTCAAAATCATATTACTGTGTTAGTTGGAGGAGGGCAATTGGGAGAAAGGTGAACCCAGCAGATCCGGGAAACACCGCGGCTAAATGACAACAATAACTACATAAAAATCAGAATTTACTAATGTGAAGATAAATATCCCATTTATATGTTCTTATTACAAATTATGTATATTTTGTGTGTGTCACAAGTGGGAGTTTAAGCTTTTCTAAATCCTCTGCATTGCGTAGCTGCAACTGAAGGTGTTTTAACGTCCTTGTTCATTGCAATCAACAGGCACCTGTGTTGAACTTGTCCACAAAAAACACCTTCTTCTTCAATTAAATGACCTTGGTCAACTTGCTGACCATTATTATCATTGTGTTTTATTAGAGTTGTCCTTCTGTAGAATAGCCAGTTACCAGTTAGGTTGGGAATATAGGTCTCAGGTAATTTCCTCCAAACAGCCCAAACTTGGGCTAATGCAGGATTTGTCCTTCTCTAGAATTAGTGAGTCCACTACAGGGTACACATTTACCCCCTGTGTGGGATCTTTTACTTCCCCTGGCATAGACACCAGATAGAAGGGACCATCGGCTTTTAGTGTCTCTTCCGAAAGACACTGGCAAATGTGCGGTGAACAAAATTGCCTACGTTTCGAAACGGCAGTATGTGGGATTGACCCACCGTCCCCTCGATTGACAGTCCGGCACTCTACCGCGTGACCACCGCTCCCCACCTTTGCCCTTGTAAGACGTGGCCTTGTCCAGTTGGAGTTGTAACACGTGGCCACAGGGTCATTACCAGACCAACTGATTGATCAGAACTGATCAGCTGTTCGTTTTAAATAGATGTTTATTTCGTTTGTTTTCTCTCATGTGACAGATCACTGAAGGAAACGGAGAAGTCGATTCCTGAGACAGAGAAAACTGTGGAGAAATCTAAGGCTGAGCTTCAGAAGTTGTCAGCCCAAGAGGAGGCTCTCATCACAAAAGTAAGTTGTCAGCCCAAGAGGAAGCTCTCGTCACAAAAGTAAGTTGTCAGCCCAAGAGGAGGCTCTCATCACAAAAGTAAGTTGTCAGCCCAAGAGGAGGCTCTCATCACAAAAGTAAGTTGTCAGCCCAAGAGGAGGCTCTCATCACAAAAGTAAGTTGTCAGCCCAAGAGGAAGCTCTCATCACAAAAGTAAGTTGTCAGCCCAAGAGGAAGCTCTCATCACAAAAGTAAGTTGTCAGCCCAAGAGGAAGCTCTCATCACAAAAGTAAGTTGTCAGCCCAAGAGGAAGCTCTCGTCACAAAAGTAAGTTGTCAGCCCAAGAGGAAGCTCTCGTCACAAAAGTAAGTTGTCAGCCCAAGAGGAAGCTCTCGTCACAAAAGTAAGTTGTCAGCCCAAGAGGACGCTCTCATCACAAAAGTAAGTTGTCAGCCCAAGAGGAAGCTCTCATCACAAAAGTAAGTTGTCAGCCCAAGAGGAAGCTCTCATCACAAAAGTAAGTTGTCAGCCCAAGAGGAAGCTCTCGTCACAAAAGTAAGTTGTCAGCCCAAGAGGAAGCTCTCGTCACAAAAGTAAGTTGTCAGCCCAAGAGGAAGCTCTCGTCACAAAAGTAAGTTGTCAGCCCAAGAGGAAGCTCTCGTCACAAAAGTAAGTTGTCAGCCCAAGAGGAAGCTCTCGTCACAAAAGTAAGTTGTCAGCCCAAGAGGAGGCTCTCATCACAAAAGTAAGCGATTAAAAATCTGATGTTACAATCCAAAATGTGTGCAAGTTAAGTTATTTAATAATGATAGCGTTAGGAAATGGAGTGATTTCAACGAAATTATTATAAGTTTTGTTAAACCAGTCATTGATCAGTGAAATAAGTGGCTTGTGGGTGTCCATTCTAAGAAAAGAGTTTGATGGATACATGGTAAATGGCATTACTAGTGCGTCTATGGTAGATGACTGAACTAAGATCATCTCAATGTTGACAGTTCTAAACAAGTCATCAGTTGTGCCTTATTTGTAGAACCAGAACATGTGTCACCTGAAAATTATTTCTGTAATATAATCAAAACAAAATTGCATTCGATTAATTGACAAGAAGCAAAACCACAAGAAGCCGTCATCATTAAATAATAAGCAAAATTACAACTTCAGTTTTGCTACTTGCCGACATAAAGAGTCACACATGTCTTTGTCTTTACAAGAATGTACATTGGTGGATCTAGGTTAAGACGATTCGTGTACAAGTGGAAGAAACTCGCCGGTCCCTTGAGTCGTCCCGTAGTCGTGGCAACGTCCTTGAGGCTCTGATGCAGCTGAAGCACAGCGGAGAACTTCCGGGAGTTGTCGGCCGCCTGGTAGGAGAAACTGGAACTAGCATCGTTAAATATTAATAACGGCTTGTTAGACATTTGCTACAATGTAATAGATATATTTTAAGTCATTGTTTGATTATACAATACAAACTTTATTGTCCCAGACCGGAGTAGATAAATAAAAATACAGGTAAATTCATTATTAAAACAGTATGTAAATATTAATCATGATAAAATACAAGACAAATCTATAATATAATTTTTTAAATTACAGTTTTATTGTAATTGAAATTGTGGTCGTCCTTTAAAAAAAAAAAAAAAAATACAACATACACACATAACGTCAGAGGTGTTTATCGTTTAAAAGTCGTACAGACATTGGAATGAATGAGTCTCGCTTTCTGTTTCTTTTGGATATGATAGTTCTGAACCTTCTGGACGAAGGCAGCATTTGGAATTTGTTAGAGGTTAATTTCACAAGTCATACATGCTATTATATTGATGGTCACTCATCAGTTTAAATTTTTAAATTACATTATGAAACAATAAGTAACCTTAGTTTAAGTGTTTTCAGAGGATGGTGTATATTTTATGGGGGAAATGGTTGAAAATGTACGTTAGGAACAGTCTGTCTTTAACAAAGGAGATGCCACCTCCTCTGCCCAGAATTGGCTGAACAGTAATTTGTAATTTGGAAAGTCTGCTGTCCCGAACGTGGGAAAATTAAACATCAAAGGGTATTATGGTTAACTCGATTGCCAATAAATTTTGTTTTAAAACTGGATGTTTTGTTAACCATTTGAACATGTTTCAGGTAGAATTTTTTAAATTGCGAACATTGTTCCGAGCTTACTACAGTAATTAAAGATGAATTGGCCGGCAGTAAACCTTCAACATGCTTGTTGTAGTCATAAGAACGTAATGTTAAATGAGAAATGAACCTAGGAGTTGGCACCCTTGCTTTAACATTGCAGACTGCCTGGTACCAGGGCTTTATGCAGGATCAAATTATTGCCAGTCACATGTTTTGGTGGACACGTTGATGTTAACTGTTTAAGCTAGTTTATAAACTTTCAAATTGTGCCTGATGACCTGAAATGGGCTACAAACACACATATGACACCATTTACACTCACTTTCAAGGCATAACTAACAATATATATGGTTTTGGAAGACCTTTTTTTTTGCTCCTTCATTTTTTTGCCCGTCCATATTTCTACCCGTCCATATTCGTTTTTGCCCGTCCAAATGACGGGTGGACGGGTCTCTAGATAAAGCTATGCCTGGTAGTTAATTGCATTCCACTGCTGCAATCTAAGTTTTGCACCTATAAACCCACATTCTGGGGGGAATTAACATCCAAACCATTCCCAATGGTTCCCTCCATTCTCAGGATAAAGTGTGAGTCTCAAATAAAACTAGTAGTTTTGATTTTAAATACCGACTCTCATCAGGGAAACCTCGGGGCCATTGATGACAAATACGACGTGGCGATATCGACCGCCTCTGACGCTCTTGACTACATCGTCGTTGACAACATGACGACTGCGATGAAAGGCATCGAGTTTCTGAAGAAAAACAACGTCGGCATGGCGACCTTCATTGCCCTCGACAAGATGGAGAAATGGAGGAGTCAATGCAACCAGACGCTTAAGGCGTAAGTCCAGTCTCTAGGTATTCACTTGAGTCAGTGCAACCAGCCGCTTAAGGCATAAGTCCGGTCTCTATGTATTCACTCAAGTCAATGCAACCAGACACTTAAGGCGTAAGTCCAGTCTCTATGTATTCACTCAAGTCAATGCAACCAGACACTTAAGGCGTAAGTCCAGTCTCTATGTATTCACTCAAGTCAATGCAACCAGACACTTAAGGCGTAAGTCCAGTCTCTATGTATTCACTCAAGTCAATGCAACCAGACACTTAAGGCGTAAGTCCAGTCTCTATGTATTCACTCAAGTCAATGCAACCAGACACTTAAGGCGTAAGTCCAGTCTCTATGTATTCACTCAAGTCAATGCAACCAGACACTTAAGGCGTAAGTCCAGTCTCTATGTATTCACTCAAGTCAATGCAACCAGACGCTTAAGGCGTAAGTCCAGTCTCTATGTATTCACTCATGTCAATGCAACCAGACACTTAAGGCGTAAGTCCAGTCTCTATGTATTCACTCAAGTCAATGCAACCAGACACTTAAGGCGTAAGTCCAGTCTCTATGTATTCACTCAAGTCAATGCAACCAGACACTTAAGGCGTAAGTCCAGTCTCTATGTATTCACTCAAGTCAATGCAACCAGACACTTAAGGCGTAAGTCCAGTCTCTATGTATTCACTCATGTCAATGCAACCAGACACTTAAGGCGTAAGTCCAGTCTCTATGTATTCACTCATGTCAATGCAACCAGACACTTAAGGCGTAAGTCCAGTCTCTATGTATTCACTCAAGTCAATGCAACCAGACGCTTAAGGCGTAAGTCCAGTCTCTATGTATTCACTCGAGTCAATGCAACCAGACGCTTAAGGCGTAAGTCCAGTCTCTATGTATTCACTCATGTCAATGCAACCAGACGCTTAAGGCGTAAGTCCAGTCTCTATGTATTCACTCATGTCAATGCAACCAGACACTTAAGGCGTAAGTCCAGTCTCTATGTATTCACTCATGTCAATGCAACCAGACGCTTAAGGCGTAAGTCCAGTCTCTATGTATTCACTCATGTCAATGCAACCAGACACTTAAGGCGTAAGTCCAGTCTCTATGTATTCACTCAAGTCAATGCAACCAGCCGCTTAAGGCGTAAGTCCAGTCTCTATGTATTCACTCGAGTCAATGCAACCAGACGCTTAAGGCGTAAGTCCAGTCTCTATGTATTCACTCATGTCAATGCAACCAGACGCTTAAGGCGTAAGTCCACTCTCTATGTATTCACTCAAGTCAATGCAACCAGACGCTTAAGGCGTAAGTCCACTCTCTATGTATTCACTCAAGTCAATGCAACCAGCCGCTTAAGGCGTAAGTCCAGTCTCTATGTATTCACTCAAGTCAATGCAACCAGACGCTTAAGGCGTAAGTCCACTCTCTATGTATTCACTCAAGTCAATGCAACCAGCCGCTTAAGGCGTAAGTCCAGTCTCTATGTATTCACTCATGTCAATGCAACCAGACGCTTAAGGCGTAAGTCCAGTCTCTATGTATTCACTCATGTCAATGCAACCAGACACTTAAGGCGTAAGTCCAACAGCTTGAAGACAATTTCATGATGGTTGTTACTGTGGATGATACTATGACTTTCCAGATATTTAGAGCTGCTGTCACATGACAATCATCACTGATCATGTGACAACAGAAGGTAATTAATTACAATAAAACATGGTGGCACAATTAGTGTATTTATTTTATCAACATATTTTCAATGGATTTATTTACTTCAAATTTTCAGCCCAGAAAATGTGCCCCGTTTGTTTGACCTTGTGAAGGTCAACAACCCAGACATCCGTCCGGCATTCTACTTTGCACTGCGTGACACGCTCGTTGCGAAAGACCTTGACCAGGCGATGAGAATCGCTTACGGAAAGACCTGCTACAGAGTGGTCACTTTGGCTGGACAACTGATTGAGATGTCTGGTGAGTCTCATGTGTATTCGTCAAAACATTGATTTCTCACCCTTGACAGACCACCTTGCAGAAAAATATCCCACACCAGGAGTAAACATATAACTCACCCGGTACCAAGGAACCACTAACTTGTGTCTGCTCGTGGTTCCGCGCTACAATCTGGAGGGCTACGGCAAGCGGGCTTTCTCGGTGTCTGGACCAGCACTTTGGAACAGTTTGCCAGAAAACATTCGTCAGTCAGACACTTTAGCAAAATTCAAGACCCTCCTCAAGACACATTTATTTAAACTAGCGTACTACCAATGAGGAACTGTTCTGTGTGACACTCTCATGATAATGTATTTTATGAATCATTACTTGTATTAGTATTATTTTATAACAAATTTATTATTATTATTTTATATACATATTTATTTATTTTAAATATTAATTTCGGTATTAATATTTTATTCTATAATAATTATGTTTTACTTTTTAAATTAATCTTATTTATAAAATTTATATTTACGCAATCTTAGAAACAATATCCTATACCTAGCTATGCACATGTATATATATACCATGCTATGCATTTTTTTTAGATATCTTTTGTATGATTCTATGTACATTTTATTGTAATGTTTGTACGCGCCTATGAACGGGGAAAAATTTGGCTGGTCCCGGAGATATGGCGCTTTATAAATGCTTGTAATAATAATAACCCTAGACAAAGAAAACTCTGAAACCAAGTTCGACATCCCCTAGCCAACAACCACCTGTGTCGTAAGACTGACACATCCACTAGGCACTCGTGTGTGTGACTGAGTGGGATTTGTGCCTAGTCTCGCTTAACCGACTGTTGGTCGGCTGCAGAACTACGCCGAGAAGACAGTCTGGTGTTTCTCCCGGCTTTTGACTATTTATTCACGTGATCTATGCAATGCTGCCACCTCACCGGACACTGGTTAATCTTGCCGTAATTTATATTTTTATAAACAACTGCAAATTTGTATTTCTATTTATTTTGTGTTAATATAAGTTTAATTTTGAATAGCATTATTTGATAACAAAATATCCTTATTGAATTTGTATGTTATCCTCATGGATATTGCTTAATCCTGCTGTAATTCTTATTTGATAGACAACTGTAAATTTCAATTTTTACTTATTTTTGTGTTAATATAAGTTCAATGTTGAATACTTTTCATAGGATATCATTATCTTGTAAAAGTGTATCGTTATTTTAATTTTTATTTCATAGTTGGCCAATCAGCGTCTCTACCCTAATCTGGGGTAAGGCCACCCTGGCGGTTACAAATGCAGAGCATTAGTTTCCCCAGGCAGAGTTGAGGGGCTTAAAGTGCTGCCACCTAACGGAGCCTTGGTAACTGAGGCTAATTCGTGCCGTGTTTGCAGGCACAATGAGTGGAGGTGGCACCCGGGTGCTGAAGGGACGTATGGGCTGCACAGTGCTCGATGACATTGACCCTCAGAAACTGACCCAGCTTGAGGCCACCCTACAACAGGTGAGTGTCGGGCCAGCGACATGTTGTGTTTAATCACCCTTACAGTTGTGATTTCCATCTTCGGCAGCGTCATGGCCATCTTCAGATTGCAGTTTCACCAGCATCAAAATCCATCGGTAATCGAGCTTTTGGTGAAACTGGACTTATTATATGGAAAAAACTGGACGGTATGTGATGATCCGTCTGCTACTGTTTAAACATCATCTAAAGGCATATATGGTGGCAATTAGCCAGATCTATATATATGTGACAGTTTAGTGACATTTAGATTTTTGTAATTATTTATTTTTTCTTATCAATTAAGTTATTAATCTTTTTAATTCAAGTACATATTTTAAATTGTTTTTATAACAGTTTATTCATACATAAATTGTGAGCGCACTGATTAACTGTTAGTCAGAGATCATGCAATATAAAAACCTGTATTATTATTATATTCACAAGTTAAACATTCAAGTTGTGGGCGAAACACACTAGTATTGACTATAGATGGAACAAGCTGTTGGTATTGCACCTTGAAATTGGATGTCTCACAATCCTTATGCTAATAATTCTGTACTATTAATAGTAATCATAAAGTAACTTCCTTTCTGCTAGAATCCTTGAAATCAAGTTCAGGATTGTTCAGTCTGAAAACCGATAAGCATATTCCTAGTTGTCAGCAGAAGGCTAGGTTTGCCAGGGAGCTATGGACAATGATCAAGGTTACAGTGGTTATTGTGTTGGAATTATATAATATTTTCATTACTGAGAGGAGCATATTCCAAAGTGTGAGAGTAGTTGCAGAAAAAGCCTTTTTTCCGGTGGTAGTATTGGCTCTAGTGAAAGGGAGGGTACCAGCTCCTCTGCCCAGAATTGGCCAACAGTTAAACATCAAAGGGTACTGCGGTTAACTCTGCTCTTCCCTCGGCATTATTGCCAATCAATTTTGTTTTGAAGCTGGATGTTTTATTTACCATTTGAACGTGTTGCAGGCGGAATCTTTCAAATTGCGACCATTGTTTCAAGCTTAATAAAGTAACTGAACACAAACTGGCAGGCAATACAGCGTTAACATGCATGCTGTATTCATAAGAACGTAATAATAAATAAAAACATAAATCCTAGGAGCTGGCACCTCACTTTAAAAAATACAGAAATAAACGATTGACACTGAACAGATTTTTACACGAGTATGCAATGAATGCAAACCTACTGATTGCATACATGAGATAATAATAATTTTTATTTGTAGAGCGCCGTTATCCCAAAAAAAATCTGCTCAGAGGCACATAAAATACATTGTAACACATACATATTTAAAATATTCATAATCAGTTTAAACTTGCACGTAAAGACGAAACGTTAAATGATAATAAATACATAATTAAATAAAGCTTCTAAAAGTCCTAGTTCATAAGCTAAACTTATCAGCAATAAATAGATAAAATAAAATCATAAACAAATAATAAAATACATTAATAACTTAATAATAAAGTAAAAAATGCAAAACTATAATTACAGTAAAAATAAATTCATTATAAAATACCCTACAAGTAGTTTACAAATGCGGCCTTAAAAACATATGTTTTTAAGTTGGATTTAAAAAGTTCAGCTTGTGAAGTTGATTCAGAATAACAAAACACATGTCAAGGTCGTTTGAAACAAGAGTAATTTGTAACCAGAATTACGAGTGGAAGTTGGACCAAGGTTATGAGATGTTGCTATAGACTCGGTGGTTGCTTGGTTACAGAACAAGGATGAGCTGCAGTGTTGCCGTGACAACAAGACGAAGTTAGAGCAGACCATCGATGCACTGCAGAAGGACATTGTGAAGAAGAGGCAGACGGTTGCTATGGTTACCATGGATATACAGGTCAGTCGCTATGGTTATTACAGATATACAGGCTGGTTATGAAGTTGATATCGGCCATTTAGCTGGCCACATCTGGGGAAAAGTCGCAGAAGATTTATTACTAGCAAGCTTGAGATATAGGTAGTTGTTGGTTTGATTACATCGAAATACAAAAAATTATATATGCAAACATGTAAAGTATTAGAAATTATTAAGTTTACTTTTTTAATGTCTAAATACATGGGATGTTCAAATCCATATGGCCAATCCGACCGACCTACCGACCGATTTATGATGATGATATATGCACAAATGATACAAGTTAGGAAGGATTGCAATAGATAAATTAATTAATTAACTATATAAACACATAAAATGCAATATAATAGTTACATCATTGCAGGTTTGGAACAAAACCAATGATTGAAGAGGGTCCTATGACCCCTAGATCATTTTTTAAATACTTTTTTATTCACCCTTGTTGACCTTTGTGATTGACCCTTGTTGACCTTTGTGATTGACCCCTGGTGACCTTTGTGATTGACCTCTGGTGACCTTTGCCAGGCTCTGACTGAGCGAGAGGTTGAGCTGAAGAAGCAGATGAAGGAACAGGAAGTGAAGCTGAAGGCGACCGCGCCGGACGAGAAACAACTCTCGGCTCTACGTAAGACTGTCGCAGCAAACAAGAAAGGTACGCGCCCTGGATGTTGTCACCTTTCTGTGTCTCCCTGCAGTCCTTGTGTTTATAATTTTCTAGTGTGATATTTTATATACAGTCCAGTAGAGCACTTTTCATAACACCGTAATGTGAGGTAAATTTCCAGAATTATTTTGGAAAATTCATAATGGTATTATGGGGCAATAAGCGAAATTTACGTTCTTTTTCAATCGCATCATTTTTTAATATAGATCATATCTACTTTTTCATTATTTATTTGTTATTATTAATTACTTTTGATATTTCTGTATTATTTCTTTGTTACCTTTATGAAAAGTGCATTCACCCATTGTTAGTTTATCGAGGTTGCAACATCAAATTGTAACGACTTAAATTTGGGTAATTTGTATATTTTGCCAAACTAGTAAACCTTTTGGCGGACTAGTGAACTTTTGACTTTACTAGTCCCGCTGTCTAGTAGAATAAATGCCGAAGTTTTAGCCCTGACAATACAATTTAGCTGTACGTGTTTTACCTTTTTTTGTCTCAGACTTTGACAAAGCATCAGAGGCTGCCTCAAAAGTGGAAACAGAAGTGCGCGAGTAAGTACACCTCACTATTGTCACATTATCAGTTGTAAGTACACCTCACTATTGTCACATTATCAGTTGTAAGTACACCTCACTATTGTCACATTATCAGTTGTAAGTACACCTCACTATTGTCACATTATCAGTTGTAAGTACATCTCACTACTGTCACATTATCAGTTGTAAGTACACCTCAGTGTGTTCAGTAATAATGGTGCGAAGTGTCCAGTAATAGTGGTGCCATGTGTTCAGTAATAACGGTGCCAAGTGTCCAGTAATAGCGGTGCCATGTGATCAGTAATAACGGTGCCAAGTGTCCAGTAATAATGGTGCCAAGTGTCCAGTAATAATGGTGCCAAGTGTCCAGTAATAATGGTGCCAAGTGTCCAGTAATAATGGTGCCAAGTGTTAAGTTATAACGGTGCCAAGTGTCCAGTAATAATGGTGCCAAGTGTTCAGTAATAATGGTGCCAAGTGTCCAGTAATAATGGTGCCAAGTGTCCAGTAATAATGGTGCCAAGTGTCCAGTAATAATGGTGCCAAGTGTTCAGTAATAATGGTGCCAAGTGTTCAGTAATAATGGTGCCAAGTGTTCAGTAATAATGGTGCCAAGTGTTCAGTAATAATGGTGCCAAGTGTTCAGTAATAATGGTGCCAAGTGTCCAGTAATAATGGTGCCAAGTGTCCAGTAATAATGGTGCCAAGTGTTCAGTAATAATGGTGCCAAGTGTTCAGTAATAATGGTGCCAACTTGTCTCAGACTACAGGACCAGATCATGGAGATTGGCAGTAGTAAACTGAAGACTGCGGAACTGAGAGTGACCCAAGTGAATCACCTCATTGACCAACTCACAAGTCAGATGACCAAGGCAAATGTGGCCATAAAGACAGCGGTCAGGTAAGGCTTTCTGTCGGTCAAACGTTTTTTCAGAGTGTGGTGATATAAATATAATATTTGTGTTGCATGAACTTTAACCAGACGATTGTGGTTAAGTAATTTTATTTTTTTAGCAACCCTTATAAAATCACTGCATTGGCTTCTTGTATGATATTAAATTATTTGTAAATCCATAGATAAGTTTTGGGTAGTTTCCGGATAGCTGTAGTGTTCCAGTTGATCACATATTTTGGCAAGTTATTCCACATATTTGGGTCTGTCACTGCAAATGACATTCTTTGTAATCATGACACCTTCCAAGCTCAGAGCTTCTTTTAGAGTTATGTTTGTCTACCAACCTGTGAACATATATCTTGTTTTTGGATATGAAAAATGAAAACGTTTGATTGGAAAAAGAATTATCATGAGAAATGTTCAGTAAAAAGTTCATGATTATGATGCTGTGTTTGTGCCAGGAATGCCAAGAAGTGTGAAGACCGGATCACGTCTATCCAGGAGGACATTGAGGAGACGACAAAGAAGGTGGAGGAACTGGAGAAGGAGTTTAAACAGATCGAGGTCGACGCAACTAAGGCACTCGATGGATACCAGGAGGCGCAGGTAGGCTGCACTGATGCATGCTGGTCTTTAGTGCGCCATGGCTCTGGGGTAGAGCTTCAGACTCTCGAGTCAGTCTCGACTATGGGAACCCGGGTTCGAATCCTGTGCTGCGGTGTTAAAACCTTGGGCAAGTTCTTGTTTTGACAGGGCTTGAGCGGCTAAGGGGGAAAAGCTAGTACTAAAGTGGTTGGGAGTTGAGAGCTGTGCTGTTAAAAGGAAGTGGGCCTATCCACCCTAAACATGTTGATACAAAAAACTAGGGAAAGAAACAATTCATCAACATTTAATGACTTGGGATTTAGTTACAGCCAAGGAATGGGCTGTCACTGAGAAAGGCTTGATTAATTACTGTAGGGTATATAATAATAGTTTATTTCACTCTGGGCAATCATACAGATTAAAATAGGTACATAAAACGTGCAAAGTATATTTGTTAAAATAGATTGAAATAATATATAATTTAAGGCATTGGCATAAATATAAAATTAATTAAAATGTAGAGAATATATGAAATGTATCTATAAAACGAATTTAAATAATTTAAGACATTAAAACGTATTTTCTGTCTATGACTAAACTTATTAAAAAATAATAAATACTTTAAAATATTAAAATAAATAGATCTAAAGAATAAATTAAGGCTTTGCAATATTTTACACATATCCATATCAGGGTGAGGTGGATAAGTGGGCAGCCTTGTTGACACAATGAACTGTCGTGTCGTCTGCAGGAGAAGATGAAGTCGGTGGAGACGTCCCTGGAGGCTCTCAAGAAGGAGCAGGACGCACTCCAGGAGCAGGAGCAGAAACTCCAGAGCGAGAACATCGAGATCAAACACGAGCTCGAGAAGTACGAGTCCGTGATCAAGGAGAACCACTCCAAGGTCAAGCACTGGACAAAGGAGGTGAGGCACTGACCAACTGGACAGTGGGTGACCCTGTAGAGGTCACTGCTTAGTTGTAGTGGACTCTGAGTAGATTTAGTGGACTCTGTGTGATGGACTGTATAAGACAGTGAACTCAATGGTGAACTTTACTTAGATATATTGGACTATGATGGACAGTGTGGTGGACTCTGTGTAGATATAGTGGACTCAAAGGTGGACTGAGTGTAAATATACTGGACTCAATGGTGGATTGAGTGTAGATATAGTGGACTCAATGGTGGACTGAGTGTAGATATAGTGGACGCAATGGTGGACTGAGTGTAGATATAGTGGATGCAATGGTGGACTGAGTGTAAATATACTGGACTCAATGGTGGATTGAGTGTAGATATAGTGGACGCAATGGTGGACTGAGTGTAAATATACTGGACTCAATGGTGGACTGAGTGTAGATATAGTGGACTCAATGGTGGACTGAGTGTAGATATAGTGGACTCAATGGTGGACTGAGTGTAGATATAGTGAACTCAATGGTGGACCGAGTGTAGATATAGTGGACTCAATGGTGGACCGAGTGTAGATATAGTGGACTCAATGGTGGACCGAGTGTAGATATAGTGGGCTCAATGGTGGGCCGAGTGTAGATATAGTGGACTCAATGGTGGACCGAGTGTAGGTATAGTGGACTCAATGGTGGACCGAGTGTAGGTATAGTGGACTCAATGGTGGACCAAGTGTAGGTATAGTGGACTCAATGGTGGACCAAGTGTAGATATAGTGGACTCAATGGTGGACTCTGCTTTGATATAGTGGACTCTGTGGCAGACTCTTCTTAGATATGGTGGACTCACTTCAGGCCAGGGCTGTTTGATTTAAATGGGTGTCATGAGTTTAAAAATAAAATAAAAGTTATGTATTCAGCATTGGTTCAAATCACGCCACCTGTTCTAGACAATTGTTATAATCTAAAATGACTATTAACACAGGTCAGTTTGTACTAACATGTTTCTCTGGGAGATGCCTCTGTAGAAATGTAATTTCCACTTGACACAAGGTGACAACTAAACCAACAATGTGTGAAACGTTTGTGATTTTGTGTACTTCTGCCACCATCCTATAGTGTCATGTGACTGAAAAAAGTAATATAAACGTAAAAATGTATTTAGGTCAGTCACTGTTACATGTATATTTTTGTAGTAATCAACCCATAACTTAAATTAAATTTATATATACACATAACTAGGCTTAATCAGTCATCAATATTTCAAAGTGAATTGTTGGTGTATTTACAGATGAATCGAATCACACTGCACGAGATTGCAGTGGGTGGGTTGGAGGGTGAGGGAGACAGAGAGGGGGAGGGGGAGGGGGAGGGGGAGGGGGAGGGAGAGAGTCAGAAGCTGTCAACCCTGTCCCCTGAAGCACTCCAGGCCGTGAAGAAGGAGGAGACTCAGTACCAGATTACAGTGATGGAAGAGAGACTGGAGCAACTCAGTCCTAACATGGCCGCCATCGAGGCCTACAGGAAGAAGGTTAGTGCCTCTGTCTCTCAGATACTGGTACAGCACTGCACATACATCTGCAAATAATGTTGAAAGGCGTGAATGAATTAAGAAGTTATTTTATTTATTATTTTATTGGCTTTGTTTAAATGACAATTTGGGCAATTCATATGAGTTTTAAGCAGTTTTTTGGTATGTTATCACAAATCTGTGTTTGCCATTGGATTTGTCATATTAGAAAACATACAAAAACACATTTCATTCATGTTTCTACCTTGCTTAGTAAAAAAGATATGAACCTTTACTAGTTTTAGCATGGCGGTGGCGGCCATCTTGGATTTTTCATTTCTTAGGGCTTATGAGCCATTTTTGAGCCAGGCATATAGCAGATTCGAGCTCAGTACCCCTCATTAAATTAACACGATTTGCCTTCAGCTTTTAAAATATGCACATTTTCATGAAATTTGCCTAGTCTACTCTGTGGGGTCTTTTACTGCCCCTGGCATAGACACCAGATAGAAGGGACCACCGGCTTTTAGTGTCTCTTCCGAAAGACACAGGCAAATGTGGGGTGACGAAATTGCGTAAGTTTCGAAACGGCGTAGATGAGATTGAACTACCGTCCCCTCGATTGTCATTCCGGCGCTCTACTGAGCGACCACCGCTCCACACACGCCCACCATAGCTTTATGCAGAGACCCATCCACCCGTCATTTGGACGGGTAAAAACCATTGTGGACAGGTAGGAATATGAGTGGACAGGTAACAAAATTAAGGAGCAAAAAAAGGTCTTCCCAAACCATACATGTTGTTAGTTATGCCTTGAAAGTGAGTTTAAATGGTGTCACATATGTGTTTGTAGTCCATTTCAGGTCATCAGACACAAGAGATAGGACATGACCTCTGCCTAAGCTATATTTAGGAGAGTATATGAGAAATTTACAGTTCAAGCATAGTTTTAATTAATATACAATTAATGATTTTGCAAAATGTATGAAGTTTG
The DNA here is from genome assembly GCA_964017155.1 of Oasisia sp. SBJ-2009. Taxonomy (NCBI): domain Eukaryota; kingdom Metazoa; phylum Annelida; class Polychaeta; order Sabellida; family Siboglinidae; genus Oasisia; species Oasisia sp. SBJ-2009. Next base: position 5,385,365 of record OZ024865.1, on the reverse strand, counting down.
ATGCAACATTTTTTAATAGTAGATCTTTGCTGAATTCCAAATATGATGTCTCACTATTGTTGTAATAACTAATTCTGACTGGTGGCGCCCTCTCGCAGGAAGAGTTGTACCTGCGCCGAGTCGCCGAGCTCGACGCTGTCACGGAGATCCGCAATCGGCAACGCAGCGACCTTGAACGCTTCGTGAAGACGAGGGTGTCCGAGTTCCTCGACGGTTTCTACAAGATCACGTACAAGCTAAAAGAGATCTACCAGATGATCACACTAGGGGGCGACGCCGAGCTGGAGCTGGTAGATTCGCTCAATCCATTCTCCGAAGGCATCATGTTCAGGTGTGTAATGTGTTAGTGTGTAATTATGTTTAGGTGTGTAATTGTGTTCAGGTGTATAATTGTGTTTAGGTATGTAATGGTGTTCAGGTGTATAATCGTGTTCAGGTGTGTATTTGTGCGCGCCTGAGCTGCCACACGGGGTAATTGTCTCCCCCTATTATTGATATTATCATACGTTTATACGCGGTTCGCTACTTAAATTTTACATTGTGTGTGACAGTGAAGGTATGTGGATTATGATGCTTGCGGCTGCTTGGATTTTAGTTATTTTATGTGAAACTTCAGTTTTATATTTGTCGCGCTGTCAGTGAACTAGAATCGTCGCCATGGTGATAGCTTACACAAGTCACCAACTTCGTCAACTATGTCAGCGAGCCACGAAATCACTCATGCGCGTCTCCAGGGAAGTCTATTGTAACCTGAAGCAATTGGACATTTGTTACACAACACCAACACACAGAGGGACCACTGGTGGTCAGTGTCGTCTGCGTACACCAGAACCAATTCCATCCATTGTGACAACGACGAGGAACTCTGTTGTTAAACAAACTGGTGTAAACAATGCTAACTTGGTTACACTGACTTTCACGGAATCGCGTAATGGATCTACCACTGCACGAAGCTGCTCTGAGCGATCTCGTACCAGTGCTGTGACGTGTGTGCTCCTCAATACTCGATCTGTCTGTAAAAAACCAGTAACAGTGAAAGAACACATGATTGATCAAAAAGCTGACTTAATGTTTCTGACCGAAACATGGTGCAAACCGAACAAGAGTGCTGTACTCAACGAATTAACCCCGCCAGGTTACAGCTTCATTGGTGAGTGCCGTTCGTTGAAGCGTGGAGGAGGTGTCGGATTGTTATATAAGTCGGCATATAAATTCTGCAAGACTAAAACCAAACGATATGACACATTTGAACATTTAGACGTTAAATCAACGCAAACTGCGAGACCTGTCCGTATTGTCATAATTTACCGCCCACTGACCACCCCCATCCAGTCGTTCCTTGACGAATTCGCAACGTTCGTAAACGAAATAGTTGTTACACGGCAAGACATCCTCATTGTCGGTGACTTCAATCTTCACTGTGAACTAAATGATGCGCCTGGTGTAAAGGCACTGAATGACATTTTAGTGGAAAACAACTTAAAACAACATGTCACAGAACCCACACATATGAAGGGACACATGTTAGATTTGGTAATAACACGCTCATCTAGTTCATTCGTGTCATCAACTACAGCGTACCCGAGCAGCATATCAGACCACTACAGTGTCATATTCCATCTGTCGTCTGCTAACCCAGTGCCTGCTCGTGCCGTGAAACAGCTGCGTGATTTTCGAGGAATTGATTTTGCTCGCCTCGAAACTGACCTTTCTTCGCGTCTTGCGTCTGTAGACACTACTCTAGATGTGAATACCATGGTTGGTCAGTACGAGCATGCGGTTTTATCAACCATTGACTTGCATGCCCCACTTACTGTGAGAATGAAAGCTTGCCGACGCAAAGAACCGTGGTACAATGACGACATCCATGAAGCCAGGGCTTTAAGACGTGCAAACGAGAAGAGATGGAGAACAACGAAACTCGAGGTGCATCGCCAGATTTTTGTTGAGCATCGAACTGCGGTCAACAACATGATCAAGCGAGCGAAGCGTGCTCACTACGAGTCAGTGTTGTCTTCACTAGACCAGCGAACATGTTTTCGTGTAGTTAACACCTGGAATAATTCTACCAGAATCCAGTAACACTGAAGCACTGTGCAATGACTTCGCAACCTACTTTGCAGAGAAAACACGAGGTATTAGAATGCAGATACGCACAACGCTGACCAATGACGAAAACTGTTCTGATTATGGTATCGATTCTGACAGCCAACGTTTGTCAAGCGAACTCGATCGACTGCTACCTACGAGGGAACAAGAAATAAAGAACATCATCAGATTGTGCCCTGCAAAGACATGCAGCCTGGACTCTTGCCCCACTGATCTGTTGAAGAAAACAGTAGGTGTACACGTTCCTTATCTGGTGGCAATAGTGAATAACAGCTTTAAGCAAGGACTCTTTCCGGTCACTTTGAGAACAGCAATAGTAAAACCGCTTCTGAAATCCGACACTCTCGACAAAGACCTGCTAAAGAACTACAGACCAGTGTCAAACATAGCATTCGTCGGCAAAGCCTTGGAGAAAGTCGCAGTTCGTCGTGTGCTTGATCATCTCACTTTGAATAGGCTGCATGAAGAATACCAATCAGCATATAAGATGCTTCACAGTACAGAAACTGCTCTACTGCGTGTTCAGCATGACATTGCTAGTGAACTCGACAAGAATCATGCAATGTTGTTTGTCATGCTGGACTTATCAAGTGCATTTGACACGATTGACTATGAACATTTGCTGACACTATTGCACGACGAGTACGGAGTGCGTGAAACGGCATTATCATGGTTCCGGACGTACTTGGAAGACCGCACCCACTGTGTCCAGATAGACTCAAAAACATCCGCGACTATTCCGCTACAGAGTGGTGTACCAGAGGGCTCGGTCCTTGGGCCTGTCATGTTCACTCTTTACACCACCCCAATGCAGCGGATATTCAAAAGACATGGCATAAAATATCATAAATATGCCGAAGACATTCAATGATATGCGTCGTACAATCCCGCTAAACCCGGCGACCAAGTGGAAACTGCGAGGCGACTCACAGACTGTATTGGGGAAGTCAGACGATGGATGGCGGTGCACATGCTGAAATTAAACGATGAAAAAACTAAGATGATGATCTTTACTTCAAAACATCATCTCAAGGTGTACGGAGGTTGCTCCTTGACAATTGGCGATGATACGGTTTCACCATCACACAGCATAAGGAATCTGGGAGTGCACATGGATCAACATCTGACGATGACAGATCATGTGACTGCTGTGTGCGCCGCATGTAACTACCATCTATACAGACTGTCATCAATACGGCACTATCTAACAACAGAAGCCGCGAAAAGTGCAGTCAATGCACTCGTCACCTCTCGCGATCTCGACTCGACTACTGCAACTCACTGTTGCATAACATCCCGTTAACACAGACAGCTCGGCTACAGCGTGTCCAGAACAATGCAGCCAGGCTAATAACACGCACCAATAAACATGACCACATCACACCAGTGTTGAAGGAGCTGCATTGGCTGCCAGTTGAGAGCCGAATCGCCTTCAAAATGTTGGTAATGACTTTTAAATGCATGAATGGTTTGGCGCCGTCTTATCTGGCAGAACTTGTTAAACCACGAAAGCGTGACGGACGCCTACGCCAGAACTATGCGCCAACACTGCACCAAGGCATGCAAAGAAGTGTGTTGGTGATTCAGCATTTGGCGCAGCAGCACCTCGACTGTGGAATGAACTACCTGTGAACATTCGTGCATCCGGGACATTACCTATATTTAGAAAGTATTTAAAGACATATCTTTTTAGTAGACATTTCAATTAATTTAAATTGTTTTAAAATGACGGACATTGCATTATAATTTCTTTTTAGTGTAATAATATTTTAATTAGTGTTTATGTTTTATATTAATTTATAGATTTATATGTATGTTTACGTACAGAATTTTAGAAAGGGCTTTAATTTTATATTAATATATATAATTTGCATACCATGTTTTAGTACTATACATCTTAAAAGCAGTGTTTAATATAATTTATTTATATAATTTACATACAAAGATTTGCGAGTTAGTATGATTTATATTAATTTATATAATTTACATTTTTATTTGTTAATATACATTAATTTTAGTATTTTTCTTGTGCAGCGCATCGATCCGCCATGCGGGAATTAGCGCTATATAAAAATTGTATTATTATTATTATAATCATGTTCAGGTGTGTGATCATGTTTAGGTGTGTAATCGTGTTCAGGTGTGTAATTGTGTTCAGGTGTGTAATCATGTTCAGGTGTGTAATTGTGTTCAGGTGTGTGATCATGTTTAGATGTGTAATTGTGTTCAGGTGTATAATTGCGTTTATGTGTGTAATGGTGTTCAGGTGTGTAATTGTGTTCAGGTGTGTAATCATGTTCAGGTGTGTGATCATGTTTAGGTGTGTGATCATGTTTAGGTGTATAATTGTGTTCAGGTGTGTAATCGTGTTCAGGTGTGTAATCTTGTTCAGGTGTGTAATGATATTCAGGTGTGTAATCGTGTTCCGGTGTGTAATCGTGTTCAGGTGTGTAATGATATTCAGTTGTGTAATCGTGTTCAGGTGTGTGTTCAGGTGTGTGATCGTGTTCAGGTGTGATCATGATCAGGTGTGTAATATTTAGGTGTGTGATCATGTTCAGGTGTGTAATTGTGTTCAGATTTATAATCGTGTCAGGTGGGTAATCATGCTTAGATGTGTAATCATATTCAGGTGTGTAATTGTTTTCAGATGTAATCGTGTTCAGGTGTGTAATCGTGTTCAGGGGTGTGATCGTATTCAGATGTGTAATCTTGTTCAGGTGTGTAATCATATTCAGGTGTGTAATCCTGTTCAGGTGTAAAAATGTTTCAAGTGTGTAATCATATTTAGGTGTGCGTGACTGTTTCTAAGTAGTAAAACTAGTAAAACTAACACTTGGCAACAAGTGACACATTGGTGAGTGACTAAGACTGTCGTCTGCTGTCAGTGTGCGTCCCCCTCAGAAGTCCTGGAAGAACATCTCCAACCTGTCGGGCGGGGAGAAGACATTGAGTTCCCTCGCCCTGGTGTTTGCCCTGCACCACTACAAGCCCACCCCCCTGTATGTGATGGACGAGATCGATGCCGCCCTCGACTTCAAGAATGTCTCCATCGTTGGCCATTACATCAAGGTAAGTCATAACTATCCAATATCTTAGTTTACAGTAATTTAATGTGCTCTTCACCTCCATGTTTGTAGAATTGTTGGTTCGTACTTTCAGACATTTTCACCACAAATGTCTCCCAGTTCTGGAAATCCTTCCTTGCATATCTAATTATCTATATCCTTGTGCTCTGTGCTTCTAAAGGATACAGTGTGTATTACACGGTGAGGCTAGGAAAACATTCGATTTGTATTCAAAATTTTGAATATTTTATCCTTTTTCTAAGATTTTTAATTCGGAAAAAATGAGCCCATAATAATAATCGAATACCTTTCAGATATATTCCCTCATGTCCCCCAACAATTGGATTGCAACAAAATGCTTTGTCTTGTCGTATGATTTTTTTCTGAGCCACTTTACAATATCGGGAACATGAAAAGCCACAGACAACATATTTAGATTTAGCACTTAAACCCGATATCCCAATGGTTAGTTCATTTGCTAGTCTATTCAAATTCTAAGCCACTGAACATTTGTTTTCAAATCAATTTGTTTTTTTCCTAGATATTTATTAAATATTCAGTTCGAATTACATTACATATTCATTAAAATTATGTGTATTTCTGTTACTGGAGTTAAACTTTGGAACTCCCTCGATAATTCACTGATTAGTTGTAAAAAAAAAATCCTCTTTTCAAAGTGTTATACAGATAGACTGTTGAATAGTTACTTTTTAGTCCTAGAGCATTTTGCCAACATAAATTAGATAACACAATTAAACATTCAGATTGTTTATTGTTATAACTTAAATAAATGTCACAATGTCTTTTTTTTATTAAATGTTGTATGGTTACGCATATAACTAGTGTTGTCGCACATTCTATTGCACTGTTCAGATGCTTTATGTATGAAATTAAGCAAATATAAGGGTAAACATGATTAGTATTATACTACTTTTACCCTTTCTTCAACAATTTGTATAGTACGCACTGTATTTAAAATGTCGTACCGGTAGTAGTTGTTGAAATTAATTTCAATTACAAAAAATTCAAATTCAATTCAAAATTGTGCCTGGGGGTACCAGTGGAGGGTGGGGTTTTTGCCCCCCCCCCTTTACGTTCTTATTGTATTCATTATTATTCAAGTAGCTGATTGTACGATAGACTTTAATTATGTTTACATGCTTTTATGTTTTATTGTTTTAAATATTATATGACGTATACAATCAGCTGCGCGCTCGCAACTGGTGAGCGCCAGGCAATCATTTATTATTAAACTGTTGGGATTGTCATGTAATATTCACTAGGTGTTTGAGTCATCTGTTATAACGTAAACGGAGCCAGGCCAAGCTGTTTTTAATTAGGGTTTGTTGGGGGCACACCTTTAAGTGGAAAGGGTGCGGCCACTCAAAATTCAAATGTTAAACCTTTTACACGGGCCGAACCTCTGTTTTACAGGAGCGGACAGCTAATGCCCAGTTCATCATCATCTCGCTGAGACACAACATGTTTGAGTTGTCCGACCGTCTCATTGGCATCTACAAGACGTACGACAGCACCAAGTCCACGACTGTCAACCCCCACAAGATCGCCCTAACCCACTGCCCCAGTGCAGCCGGTGATGGTCAAACCACATCGTCCAAACCTGCTGACCACATCGTCATGACAACTGAAGTAGCCTGATCTCTCAATCAGTGTAATCCATTCAACACTGTTCTGGTTCTCGCATGTGTGAGCCGTCGCTGTGACAGTTCAACTATGATGTCACCCTAATTTTGAACTTTGTGCTTACAAAAAAGGCTGAGGAATATTTTTATGGGATAATTCCAAAGCATCTGACCCAAATTGAGTGCCATTGTGCACCTTAGATAACCACACTTTGTAGTTTATGTGTAAGTTGGAACTGTAAAGTAGAAAGCAATTTAGCAAGAGTTTTATTTTGTTGTAGACATCTATAAGATGTGTAATTTCAAGTTGTAAGGTTTTATTTACTTACTCTGCAAACGTGTGGATTGTAGATAATTTTAAATAACATCCTACCGATTTTATTTTGTAAGATGTGTTTAATATTGTGCTTTTACATTTTTATTTGTTAGTAATTAAGTAAAATAGCTTAAAAATCCTTGTCATCAACAATGTAAAGGCTACTATGCATTATAATGTGCTATTCATGAAATATGTATGCGTTGTTCACATGTGTAAAAAACAATCGAAACTAAATTTCACACACCACAATTCAATGATGGCATGCACCCAATACCAGAGTTAGCATACACACATCCAGTATCACGGCTGGCATAATGAGACTACTCACATAAATACACACCACATACAAAGACCTGCATCAAGACCAACTACTCTCTTCTTTGAACACAATTCGTGTATAGAATAGACTTGGAAAACTTGCTGTAGCCACATAGTGAGATGGTTGGAAAATAAATGTAGACATAGTTGCACAGACCGAGTTGTATTTTTTGATCTATGAATATCACTAGACATTTTAAATCTACAGCCAGGGCTGTGTGCCTTGCAAACCACCCCTGGCAAATCCCTTACAAAGTGTTTTATTGAGTTGCACTGAACCATGCTACTCACATATTGCTAGGGATCAGTATTTAGGCCGGTATTATATTTTACGGTATGTGTATCACACAAAAACTAAAAGCAGCATGTATTTGAGGACATGTGTATTTCCTTCATTTCATTGCTATATACCAAATTTGAACAATAGGTAACATGCGTTCTGTCGTCAAAGAAACAGACTCCACAAAATGGAGGTTTTCCCCAGACCCCCAAAATGGAGGTTTTTGATTGGGACATTTTCATGACTTGGAGTCATAAAAATGTCCCAATCAGTTCAATTACCAGCAGCAACAACTATCAGCTAGTATAGTTTGTGTGTGACCCACGTGATGCAATCATGGCCTGGCAACGGCGTCTCATGCTTCCAATGAGTCTCTGGATGGCTGCCATCTCAAGATTGTTCCATTACAAACATTGTGTGATCCTTAGCAAATTTTGAGTAGTATAGTTCAGTCTCAATCGTGACATTTTACCTGTGAGAACAGCAATAACATCCACCCAACATGTACACAATTTTTCGTATATTGACCCGTCCCTCCCCCATTGCATGAGCAGCCGAATGGTTTTGTGTTTGAATATTTGTTTCTACATCCCAAGTAACACGAGCAGCCTTGCATTTCTAATTTAAATCTTAAAATTGTTACTTGACTATCTGGTGCATTTCTCCGAGTTCTCACACCTTAATCTGTGGAAGACTGGTAGTGGATGACAGTCAAAGTATACTACTCAAAATTTGCTAAGTATCATACCATGTTTGTAATGGAACAATCTTGAGATGGCAGCCATCCAGACTCATTGGAAGCATGAGACGCCGTTGCCAGGCTGTGATTGCATCACGTGGGTCACACACAAGCTACTGACAGTTGCTGCTGGTAATTGAACTGTTTGAGACATTTTCGTGGCTTGGAGTAACATTCTGAAACCTCCATTTTTGGGGGGTCTGCATCGTTGCCGACAGAACGCATCTTAACTATTGTTCACATTTGGTATATAGCAATGACATTCAGGAAATAAATATGTCCTCAAATACATGCCGTTTTTTGTGATACCCATGCTGACAAACACAATACCGCCCTAAATAGTGATACATAGCAAATTTTGAGTAGTGTAGCTGACTTGACCACCAGAACAGCTGGGTACCTCGTGGGAAAAGGAGGAGAGAATGTCCGAAAACATCCTCGCAAAATGATGAAGTAGACATGAAGGAGGCAGGACATACACTGTGATTACCTCGGGGACACCAACAAGAAGTTAGCCAGGCATAGACTGATGTGGAGTTGTTGTTCTCTAGGCCAGGAGGTATATGCCAGGCAGTACACTGTACTTCCTTGTAAGCCAGAGGTTGTTGACCTAGGTCATTACCCCTGGCTGATTTTCTACCTAAACCTGGGGATTGAGTGGGGTCGAACTATATAATTACAGCAACTGACTTCGCCAATCGCTACCGTGTCAGTGGTAATACCCACCCCAATTTATAGCCGGATACACGACTGGTAAAAATCCCAAAATAATGACCCATTCATGTCCTAAACATTGCATGTAACACATTCAATGGTTGAAATCACCCAAAATTACCATGTAACCAGCCACCAACCTCACTCCTCATGGGAGATTTCACTGACTGACGTTAAGATGAATTTTTGAAATGGCATGTCCCAGGGGTAGAGAAGAGTTGGTATTGACGTCATCAGCCGCAGTGACACGTGGCATACAAGGATGACACTGTATGTAGGTGACAGCTAGTAGTTTACCTGACTTAAAATGGCAGGTTTGAACATTGTAATCAGAGCAGCTTTACTGTAAAAGTATTTCTTTATAAACTGAAAAATAACAGAACAATCTTGTCACAATAACTGGACCCACACACAGGCAGCTTTTATAAAATGTTTTTTATTTAAGAAACCCTATATTTACTTAGTACACAAAGAACAGACGAAAGATTCCATATACACAACTGTTGCAACTTTAGCTAATCGGTGATCACTTCGAATCTCAAACTGTCAGTAAATATATATATTGGTTCAGTGACCATCTAGTATTACATATGCATAAAATCATGGACAAATTACCCCTCCCCGAATGCATAAGTTCCGACACTCCCTGTGAACGAAATAGGCTAGATCCCTCCCCACGTAAACACAGCTTACATGGTTAATATTATCACGTTCTTGAGTATGTAATTTGTTGATGCCTCAAGCCATGTTGATTCAAACTTCAGTACTTTTATAGATGCAGTCGGATTTCTTGTACAACCAAACTAGGTTATATCCAGTACAAATTACACTTGGTGTAACATGTTTTCATGAACCCCAAAATGCCCACGTGTCAACAATTATTGGTTTAATTACATTGTACCCTGAATTATATATCTAGAAATGGTTGTTTATTAAAACACATTTCAATTACTGTGATTTTACAATACAATACATACTATATAGTGCCTTTATGATAAGAGAACAAGAATTTGTAATTCTGCATCAGTTCAGCAATAACGTTTCACATAAAGACACAGGCTGCTTACAATCCCTGCATTTACCAATTACTATTTTTTAACATGATAATATAACTTCATACCAGAATAAATGTGTGGAACACATGTTTAATAGGCAAAACACAGAGCTCGCAACGTGAATGTTGCACCGGCAAATCTTTGAAATTTTTAAATAAAATATTCTATCAACATTGAAAACAATCATTATTGACACTACCCCGTAATAGGCATATATCCTTCAAGTTGTCTGCGCTACATACTACTATGAAGTGGGATTGACTTATGTCCGGTTCAGTGATCTTCCTGCTAATAATTATGAGCCCAGGCAGCTTCCGGTAATGTAACAGGCAACCTCGTTTTCACTCTCGTGCAATCTTAATTTAATTTCTGTGAATATGAACATAATATTTGCAACACCTCCAAGTTCCACATGACAGCTCAATTCGAAGGCTTTACATGCTTCAAACCTTCTTTACAAAAAAAGCCGCTTATTAAAAAATATTCTGTCAAATGAGATGGAATTATATAAGAACATTTTACGTTAATGTGAAAACACTGTAATTGTACTGTATGTGTGGCTTAATAGTAAACATTTCAGACGGTTCACTGCAAAACTAACCACATCCATAACACAAGAACAAGTGACAATAATTAATTACGTTATGTATGTTCCTAGGATATCTCTTACAATGTCATCATATTAAATTCACCCATGCAAGACTACCATCGTACTACATGATATAGTGTCACGCCAGTCTTTCCTTTGAATTGTATCTCTCTCAGATGGACTGGCAAAGATTAGATTTGTCGCACTCTACGTAATCTTTTTGCAAAAGACCCCAATGCAGACGGCCTGGGAGTTTAAACTTTGGACACAACCTGTGATCAACTGGCCACAAGTTCACAAACCCCCAAAACCGTGCAGTACTATGTATTGGTAGATGGTATTTTGGTCACAGGGAAAGGAAAATAACGTGCTCGATAGTGGCGCAACATAGTGAGTGAAACCTGCATTAATACACACTGACACTACTGTGAATTTCAAAGCCATGCATTCACTGTGGTGGGCGAGGTCGTCACAACCGTGTGTCCATGTCACGCTGGTTGAACGTGGTCGTTATTTCTTGTGGTTTGGATCGCCCAAACTCAAGCCACACTTGGACACTGGTGTGTGTGTGTGTGTGCTAATACAAGACACTGGTAGAGTTGACGGCAGTTACAGTTCCGTAGTGCCATCTGACGATGTCTGGCCGAGGCTGATGGGAACTATCTCGGGCATTGTCTCGTACAACTGGTTCTCCTGGGCCCGCTGCACGCCCTGTGGCAAAGCAAGAGTTCATGTAATGGTGGATGGATGGATTTATTTCATATAAAATGTAAAACATTGTACAAATATACATAAAAATACAAAGTACATTAAATATAAGGATGACAAAAAAAGTGCAAGCCTTATTTCCATTGTGGTGGCATTGTATTGGGTGGCAATAAATACTAAAGCAAGAGTTTATGTAATAGTGGCATTGTATTGGGTGGCAATAAGTACCAAAGCAAGTGTTTATGCAATGGTGGCATTGTGATGGGTGGCAATAAGTACCCATGCAAGAGTTCATGTAATGGTGGCATTGTATTGGGTGGCCATGAGCACCCATGCAAGCCTTCATGTAATGGTGGCATTGTGGTGGGTGGCAATAAGTACCAAAGCAAGAGTTCATGTAATGATGGCATAATGGCAATAAGTATCACATACTTATATATGTATAAATACGCTGACTAGTACAAAATACATGTGCACTAAAATTGCAGTAACACAAACAAAAACTGTACACATTATGCATTTAAAGTGTACGATTTAACCAGATTGTTTTAACAATGATTTCATAAGTGACTATAGCAAATTACCAGCATGCTTGAATTATGATGGAATATTAGATGTAATCAAACTGTTCTCGCAATGTTTCAAGTCTGTACCTGTTGGAAGCAGTAGATAAACTCCTCCACGGCCTCGGTGGAGCTCAGGGCTGCCCGGAAGTGTCTGGGGATTGGCTCATCGGTCGACCAGTCTTGGGCGGTCCATTCGCAACAGTTCTTGGCCGTTTTTCTACGAAACATAACAACCACCACCGTGACGCAACCTCAAAGATCTAAATATAACACAGACTGGCTTCTGGCTGTACACAGGCTAATGACAATTCAATATCTTTATCGTGCCTTTACATGTTTTATATTAACAACACAAATTTCCAAAAGGCTGCATTGTCAGTGATAACATTCAGTGGACATATTACAGCCACAGTTGCTGATTAGTGTGACCATTAGCCTGACCATTAGTCTGACCATCCCAGTGGCCTTCCATATATAACATAAACCAACGTTAACCTTTACTATCCCAACATTCCTGGAAACAGTCAACTTAAAAACGTCAAAAGCTGGTGGAACAACATAAATGTTTGGACAGTGCCCATAGCGTTTCCAAGTAAATATTCTGACCTCATAGTTATGAAGGATATGGAGACCCCATGTCAGCAGTTTTGTTCAAAACTAATATTTCTATACAAGTGTTTTACTGTAGTTGTACCATTCAAGTCCAGGTACGTGATATGTATTGTACATGAGAGAGCTTGATAGGCAATTGTACAAGTCTTGAAAATAACGCGATAGTGCACAGGGAGCAGTATTGCATTAAGAATTTCCCTGGGCGACTTACGTTATCGTGTAGCCGCAGCAGATGACGTGATTACACAACACATCACCCGAGTCTCCCACCATGTAGACACGCAGGCCCGCGACGTCCTCATCAACGATGATGTACAGCTCCCCTTGGCCCTTCGTCTGCAACAGTTCACCACCGAAATATGTCTTAAAAGGATACTCCAGTCAGTGAGAAATTCACACCATTTACATTGACTTCTTATACTCCTGTATTGTTTTGAACATAAAACTGAAATGAGCTGTCACTGAAATCTCCGAATAGCAAACAGGAGAGGAAGACAGTGATTTTTTGAGTGAGAAAAATATTTATCTTGCTGTTGTCATAGCAATTCTTAATCTTAGAACATAAAATGTTACCTCTTATGTCCTCATTAATCTACTTATCGTTACTGATTCTCTTTGATTTCTTAATCTGCTTGATACCGTCTAATCCTCATTAGATTTCCGTTTTGTGTATCTTATGTGCATTAGGGGCTTTTATATGGCATTCTCTTTTTTTTAAATATCAACTGACAAAAGTTTCAATTGCAGTCTATGCAAACACACTCAGCATGTCGTGTTTCTTACATGATTTAAAAGTTTATTCGTATATTTTTACCATCTTATTTTGAACTCAAATCACCTTTAAGATACACAGAACATGTGATGCTCGGAAACGAAATAAAAAAAAATAAAGTGCAAACATTTGCGACTATGTTTACATTTCATGAGGACTAAAGGGTTAATCATGTCATGGGGCGAGGCTCAGGCCTCGGCTAAAGACAGGACCTTGTGGCGAAACATTATTGTGGGCTTATGTCCCACTGGGGATGAAGAGGGTAAGTAAAAAGTAAGTAAAGGGTTAATCTCTGTTAATCTGTCATAAACAGTGTTTAATGTGACATCGTACCACTGGTTTTCCGTCTTCGATGTAGCACATCGTCGTTCGTTTCCAGAACAACTGCTCAGCTTGCTCCTCCTCCTCCTCCTCGTAGTCATCATAACTCTGCTCGTCACCGTCGACATTAGTGCCACCGACGCGTGATGCCTGCGTGTCACTAAGACTGTCGGTTCGCGGCGTTGCGTCGGACTCTTGGACAGCACTGTCAACGGCCGCCTGTCATCAAAGACAACAAGCTCATTTCAAAAGCGATGAAGGTATCAGTACAAACAATAAAAATAAATTCCATTACGCTATAACCATGCTAATCGACTCCCTCCCTATCTCCACCCCTTCCCTATCTCCATCCCCTCTCCATCCCTATCTCCACCCCCGTCCCTATCTCCACCCCCTCTCCCTCCCCCTCCCTATCTCCATCTCCCTCCTCCCCCTATTTCCACCCCCTTCCCTATCTCCACCCCCTCTCCCTCCCCCTCCCTATCTCCATCTCCATCCCCTTCCCTATCTCCATCCCCTCTCCACCCCTATTTCCAACCTTATCCCTATCTCCACCCCTCTCCCAATAGTATGAGAATGAAGATATATATAGACGTACAGCCGCACGTTAAAACTGTCACATGACGACTTACCACTTCTGTCAAACTAGTCTCCTCACTGTCATCATCATCATCGTCATCATCTGTGTCTTCATCATCAGTGACCGCTTCTTCAGCTACAAACAATAAATAGAAATAACTGTTTGTGCAGATATTCATAAACAGTCCAGTGTTTGGTACTGATGTATTATGTAACACAAATGTTAACACGTACATGCAAGAATGTGTACATGTGGCCCCACACACAGCCAGTTATATAAGCTGGGAGACGCCATAAAATCAACAGTTATGTACTGCCATATATTTGACACCACTGGATTTAGTGTTTTGCTATCTATAATGGACCTGTAATTAATGTAATCTCGCTGTTACATTAAATATATAAGGCACTCATGTAATGTAGAGACATCTCTATGGTGACGCTGTCTTACCTGCCCCGGCAACCAGTCGGCGCTGACACTCTTCAAAGATGTCCTTGAACTGTGTAGCGATGTCCTTTGTCTGAAATGTGAGACTAAGATTACACAAAGACATGTCATCCCCTGTATCAAGTCGTCACAGAAAGCAGAGAAAGAGAAACAACGGGCCACTTAGACGAGGTACGTTCACATCTAGCGCTGTATCCAGGACTGTTCAAAGAACTACACATCTTTGCCCGTGACAAACCTGTTCAATCAAACCCCATCTCCACTTCTCTGGGGCTCATATAATCAATACTGAAACCATGCTGCAGTTATGCCATTAAAATATATAAATCAACAACAATTATTAAGTATATAAGTTAATGTGCGAGGAATATTCGTATATAAATATCCACCACTGTTTGGAGCCAGGTAGGTACGCATTCAAACAGCTGAGTTTACTGGGGAAACGTAGCGTGAATAGAAACGTGTCCAAGGATCAACACTGCACCACCAGGCCATGATCCCGAGTTGTCTTAACCATGTCCAACACACCTGATTTGTAACTATTTAAAAGGAACAACTTTCAACACTGCGTTTGGGTAACATTGTATCACACAGTAGCATCCACAGATGCGAAGAATATATTTGATAAAACATGATCTTTGGCGATGTGAACTCATGGATAACATCAAGTAGACCGCCGACGATTGGCTAATGATCAGGACACTCACCTTGAACTTGACTGCGAGCTGTTCGTGCCGACCTTCACTGTCGATGTAATCTAGCGCAGACCAGCACCAGGCTGTCTCGGAGGTGAGCAGGGGTTGTAGCTTCATGTCCGGGGTCAGGTTGTGATTGCACGCCAGCTTCAGCACTTGTTCTCTGCGCAGCAACACGCGCACACGACCTGCACGCACACATGCACGCATGTCAGTCGACTTAATGTTGTGTTTATATATTTATACACCATTATATTTAACAAGATTGCCATCTAGAGGTTCAACTCTAGATGGCAGGTGGACAAGGAAGCCCTTTGGCTTATCGAGAGTCCAACCTATCTATCTAAGATAGCCCGTCTTAGATATAATTATTATGTTGATTTTATTTTTAAATATATTAACATTACTAGCACCTACACAATCAGCTGATAATCTGTTCCATTCGTTAAAGGCAAAACAAAGTTAACTGTTTCGTGGCATACACTTAATAGAGTTAATATAAAGTAACAATTTCCACATATACTCAATTTTTTTACGCCAGCAGTTTACCAGAAAAATATTTTTTAACACCCAGCCATCCAAATACTACGCGCTACTCCATCTTAGACGAAGAATGACGTCACGACGGTGATCGAGGCGCTCTCCACGTAGATTCCCTGTATGGGGTTTGGCTGTTGTCATGAAATGGCTGCAACTCGGCAACGCGCGTAACATGCTGATGACGGTAAATATAAAGTTGTGTATTATTGTTATCGCTGAAATCATCCCATCAACTGATGATACATGACTACATGTCTATTTCAAAGCATTTCTCCTAAAAATGGACCGAGCAAAGTGAACTGTACTTGGACTGGAGGGATTCCAAACAGTACGCCCGCAAATATGAATCAATTTCTTCAATACTACCGGTTGTTTCAACTATTATTGCAACCGTATGCCGAAAAGTAAGGCATAATTACTAACGTTTACCATAGATTTAACCACAGATTTAGATACACGTCTATAAGCAGCTGCTAGATGTCACGCCAACTGAACGAACTGTCGAAGACTCGAAGTTGTTGACCCTTAACAACGTCGCAGGTTAAGACATAGAATGCCGCGCGCTGAATGGCCAAGTCAATTTAACCCTTCACTTAATGGCGGCGTCTAGACCATCGTGGATTTCGTTAGAATTTTAGACTTTAAAGTCACATTCTGAGTAAACCGCTGACGTTAAAAAATTGAGTATATGTGGAAATTGTTACTTTATATTAACTCTATTAGGTGTATGCCACGAAACAGTTAACTTTTTTTGCCTTTCACTGTTCTTTGTGAAGTATCTAGTCTACACTGCTGCTTTGCAATATATATATATATATATATATATATATATACATATATATATATATATATATATATATATATATATATATATATATATATATATGGTAATACGTGACCCGGCATGCAAAAACCAGTCTTTTCGAGTCAAGTTGACATTTCTGTATTATTATTGATTTAAATAGAGGAGATTCATAGCTTTAAACTGACTCCAAGATGAACACTGTATCTTACTCATGGGTGAAGTTATTCCATTTGTGTAATATCTCTTCCAAGAAAATAAGAAATAAGTTGTAAAGAAATCGATATGAAAAAGAGACCTTCTCCAGCTCAAGTACATAGCAACCACCCATGTAGAATGCTCCAATCTTAATGTAATTTTGCACATAGTTAGACATAGTTTATACAGAATATGTAGAAGTATGATTAAGAAAAACAAATATTTACTGAATGCCGCCTTTCTTAGTATACAATTACATATAAAAATTATGCCTAATTTGTTCATGCATTCTGTGGAACGTAAATCAGGTAGTGCGATCCACAGAGTTGGTCCTGCACAGGAGAATGAGCGGCGTCCATATTGCTCGAAGTTGTGCGGGGGAACCATTACTGACTGATGCTAACCACGCACCTGTCTCCGTGTTTCGCAACAGTTTCATCTCTCCAATGCCCCGTTCCTTCCACTGTCCGTCGGTGAACCGGTAGAGCTTGGCCCGCTGACAGAACAACACGTCACACCCCTCCTCTCCCGTCCTCAGGTCGGTCACCTCGGGCAGACTGACCACCGGCTCAAAGTGGATGTTGGCCTCGTGGGAAATACTCTCGTCTCCACTGTCCTGGTCCGTGGTCGTGGACGAGTTGGCGCCACCAAACAGTGTGGTGCCAGCACCGCGGAACGCAAATGACTCATCTGTCGGAATAACACCACAGGTCAGAGGTTACAACACCAGAGGTTACAACACCAGAGGTCAGAGGTTACAACACCAGAGGTCAGAGGTTACCGGTTTATAATGTTTGATTCACTGAAGAATGTAAATTCCCGGATGACTGTATTCTTTGAAAATGTTTGTCTTTCGTCAAGAATACGCCAACAAAATTATTATTTACTTTATAATTACAATTGTTTTAATGTTAGTAGCATTCCTATATTTTGTGTTCCGATTATTTAAAAAATAATTGCACAGATGAATCCTTAAAAATATTTTTCTTTCATAAAACATGTAGATAAAATGTTACGGATATTCTTTTTTGTTTTTGTTTTTTTGTTTGTTTAAGTTTTGTGTACTAAGATTGTTGTATGCCTATATTTTGTATGTAACACTGGGACAGTCTAGAACTGATCTAACTCATTCCTTTTAGTTACTTTATGCAGTAACGAAGACAATTCCAATGTAGTTGAGAACTAAAAATGGCCAAATGAATGACATTTATTAATTTATTTTTGATTGATACTCAGACATCAGTGATGATAAAATTACACAATAAAACCGGAGCAAGGTAAGTGTACTGTGTTGTCAGTGTAATATAGTACAGCTCATATTACTCGCCAATTATTTTACTTTCCGAAAATATATAACTTCCTTATCCTTGAAATTAAAGTGTCAACTTTGCTGCACATCACTATGGAATGCCATACTCAGTGGTCCCAGCAGATCAGGGGTGTAGGACTGAAATGGTTAATATTTTACAAACTGTTTTAAAATGCATCGAGTTATTTATGAAATGTGCTACAAAAATTGCTTTGACCTAAGTGCAGAATAATTTTTCTGAAGCCAACAGAATTAATAATTTTCACCTGATTTCTTGCCGAAGGCGAATCCTGAGGAACCTTGGGCTGCCAGTCCTGCGAATCCTTCGCCTGAGAACTTGTTGCCACCACCAAACACAATTGGACCTCCTGATTCAAAGAGCGCACCTATAATGTCAATAAGCATACACATAATCTCCATAAGATTCCATTACAGCCGCAATGATCCAAATGACAAATTATAAATTTGTTGGATGTGACGGAATAAACAGTAAGACATTGGCGCTGATCACAGAGCACCTGATGCACTCTTGTTGAAGAAACATATTTCTTGTGAAATCAACCTGACAACAAACTCTCCATCTAGCAATAATAATTATGTGGTCTTTGAAATATCCCCAGGAATCCTAATTCACCTGTTTGCCAACGTTTTATCATTCGTTAAAACTCAACGTTAAGTAAATACGCCTTCTCTGTAGCTGTCCTAAAAATAAAATATCCCCAACTGACACACATATGCCCAGTAACTAACAAGATGATCAGACGGCTCTGTCAATGAGCTCATAACAATTTGTCATTATACAGGATCTGTTTATTCAATGCAAGGGCCTTTTTCAAAATGCCAAATCAACTGACACTATTTCCATGATATGAGGATAAAAAAATTATTAATAAAATGGTTTTCGGGGCGATATCACTCAAACGTGGATCTCACAACTTACAGAGATTACAAATTACCACTTAAGTCTACAATGACGGGTCCCTCCCATAGTACACAGACACTCCGCAAAAACAAACATACCTGCTTTCTGTGGTGCTGTCTCTGAGGTCTGGAGTCCCTGGCTAAACGACGGGGCCGATAGAACGACTTGTCCCAGTTTAGAACCCCCAAAGAGAAGTTCCTTAAGCGGACTCTTCCCTCCCTCCTCCGATCCCACTGAGCTCCCAATAGATCTTTCCGAGGGCTGGGACAACCCAAAACCAACGAACCGTGGCAGCGAACTGGATTTCTCCGTCTTGGGTGTCGTCTTATCAGGTGCCGGCCCCTTCTCAAGCGAGGGAGCACTGAATCGCGGCTGTCGCAGTATTTGTGACTGGGACGTATTCGTCGTTGTCAATTCACTGGTGGGAGTCTTTCCCTGGGGACGAGGGATGCGACTGGGAACGGCGGTTGCCCCAAGGTCGTCGGGGTCACACCCGCGACACCCGGGGCAGGGAGGGGCGTCCTCGTACAGGTAGAATGTGTCGGGAAGCAGCCACGCCCTCGCCCTCTCCACCTGCTCGGGGGTGGGGCGGGTTTCTGACACAACGATGACGTCATCGCCGCTGTCACTGCTGTCTACAGCCGCTGAAATATTCAACCACGATCATTATTTAATATTACAACTCATGAGGACACATCGGGATGATGAAATTCTTTCGATTTCACGCACAGCTCAACAGTTTTAATTCCACCTCAAAAACCGCAATTCTAATTCCACTTCAAAAACCCCAATTTTAATTCTACCTAAAAAATCAGCAGGTCCAAGGAAATTGAAATCTTTGAAAAGCCAAATCTTCCAATCTGCAATTAATGCTGCCTGATGTCAGTGGAAATGTTGAACCATGGGATGGCTTGAATAAAATTTATAAAGATCAATAAAAATCGGCTGTACAATGATGAAATACATATATATATATCATCATCATTGTGCAGCCAATTTTTATATACACATACATATATAAATATATCCAAGAGTGCGGTAATTAATAATAAATACAATATTTAAATACTAAACAGTTACCATTGCAATTATTGGACATGTTTGAGTCTCAACCCATGAAGCTCAAGCCTGAGGCCCCGTGTTCCTACATACTGATCTATAAATGACCCAATTCAGTGGACCCCCGCACCCGCAACAATACACATAATATAACACATGTATGCCAGTATCTATACTGTAACTACACCCACCATTATCATCCTCAGTCGGCTGTGACGTCACGGTGGTAGACAGTGGCGCCCCCTCACCACCCGTCTCTCTGCCCTCCTTTGCGCCGTCGAACACCGCCTTAAACTCCTCCGCATCCTGCGCCGTCTTGAACCGGATGGCGAACTGTTCATGCGTGCTCGAGCCGTCGGCGAAATCCTCGGCGTGCCACACCCAGGCACATCCGTCCGCTCCGGCCATCGGCTTCAACTCGAGCTCGGGCGCCACCTGGTGGTTGAGACAGAGCTTGAGCACCTGCTCGCGGCGCATGAGGATGCGCGTGCGCCGCGTGGTGCGGTGGCGCAGCAGCTTCACGTCGCCGAGTCCTCGGTCCTTCCATTCGCCGTCGTGGAAGCGGTAGAGCTTCGCGCGGTGCACGTAGAGGACTTCCTCGTCCTCTTCGCCGGTTTTCACTTCGTAGTCGTCGGGAAGATGTACGAGCGGCTCAAAATACACATTCGTCTCCTCCTCGTGGTACAACTCCGGTGATTGCAGCGGCGATTTCGATAGATCCAGTGGCTGATTCCCCGGAGTGCTCAGAGTCGCACTAAACGTAAACCCGGAAGGAGTGTTCGCGGGGGAGCCACTAGTTGCCATGGCTGGTGAGCCGAACAGAGACGGCAAGCTTGTCTTGCCGTCTGTCGCACCGAAGGAAAACGTTCCGGTCGACGACGACACATATTGATCGAAGCGAAAACCAGTAGAGGGCGTCGCGCTTTTCGACGCATCCCCGCCGCCAAAGCTGAAGTTGAAGCCACCGGTCGAGCTGATGGTCAGCGGGTTGCTGGACACGGACGACGACACTGTAGCGTCCTGCTTGGACCCAGGCTGTGGCGTCTCACACGCAGCACACTTTGTCGTTCCTGGCTTGTTCTTCACCAGACACGCATCACATTCCCACTCCCCGTCCTTCGGGCGGAAGAACTCGGCTAAGCTTTGCTCCTTCCCCATTTTCTTCGGTTCCTCCGGTTCGCTCGCACTCAGTAGCTCTGCCAGTTTCAATGTGCTACCCTTCACTCCAGATGTCGCCACTGGCTTGCCGGGTGACGAGCCGCCGCCCGACGGCCGCGGGGTGGTGCAAGCGGCGCACTGAGCGGCGCTCGCGACGTTCTTCACCAAGCACACGTCGCACTGCCACTCACCGTTCTTCAAGCGGAACATATCGGCGAGATTCCCGCACGACACACCAGCATCAACACGGTTCCCCGTCGTCGCTGTCGATTCGATTTTCTCAGACGTATCCCACGATGCATTTGCCACCTGCTTTACGCAGTCCTCGAACACGTCCTTGAACCTGACAGCGATCTCGGGCGTCTTGAACTTCGCCGCGAGATGCTCCAACGTCCCTTCTCCGCTGCTGTCGTCCTCGGCGAAATCGCGTGCGAACCAGCACCACGCCCGATCGGACGTCGCGAGTGGCTTCAGCGTCATGTCGCCGCCGATGTTGTGGTTCGCGCACAGCTTCAGCACTTGCTCGCGGCGCATCACGATGCGGTGCTTCCCGGTGTGTCGGTGTGTCAGGATCTTGATGACACCGACGCCGCGCTCCTTCCACTGTTTCGTGTCGTTGTCGAGCCGGTACAGTCGCGCTCGCTCGCCGAACACCTTGTCTTCATCCTCTTCCCCTGTCTTCAAATCGACGATGTGGGGCAGAGACACAATTGGCTCAAACTCGGCCGTCGGTTCATAATCATCAGCATGTCCGTCAGACGTGTCGTGGGCTCCACTCGGACTGCACAGAGACTCAAATAACTTTCCCGTGCCCATCTGGAATCCGGTTGCGCTTTCCGATTTCTTCACGAACGCGTCCGGCGATTCGCCCTTCGCAGCGATGCTGGCGAAGGTTATGGCCGACGCGGAATTTCCAAAGGTCATCCCGCCATCATTGGTGTCAGAAGTGGGATTGTCCGTGGTTCCGGCTGACCCGAATATTGGGGCAGGAGTGGTACTGTTGAACGTGGAGAATGTACTGGCACCGGAACTGGCACTGTCATACACCGACGAAGATGATACACTGCCAAATACCGACGAGGTGCTGGTGGGTTCACTGCTGTTGACGATACTGCCAAATGTCGGCACAGCAGCTGCACTGCCAAATATTGATGAGGTTTTGGTCGTATTAGTAGTGCTCACTGCACCGCCAAATATCGGTGCAGCGGCAGGGGCACCACCAAATATTGACGAGGGTTTGGTCGCATTAGTAGCGCTGACAGCACTGCCAAATATTGGTGCTGCAGCAGCGGCACCGCCAAATATTGACGAGGCACTTGCAGTAGTGCCGGCCGCACCGCCAAATACCGGGGCAGAAGAAGCACCGCCAAATATTGCTGGCACGCTCCCTGTGGTGCTGCCTCCAAAGATTGGTGCAGCTGATGTCGCACTGCTGCCAAAAGTACTGAAGGGCTTCACAGGGCCCGCGTCACTGGCAGTGCTCACAACTTCAGCCTTTGGACTGGAAAAACTGAACGAGGCAAACGGGTTGGGTTTGTCGGTGACCTTGACGGAGGTCGTGACTGGAGTCGCTGTTGTCACGGCAATGGTCTGTGTGACATTTGGCCCAACAAATGAGAACCCTCCAATGACAGTCTTTGCTTCAGTGACGCTGCTTTGAGCAGGCGTCTTGCTCGTTGCGGAAACTGTCTCGCCGAATTTCGGCGTGCCAAAACTGAACGGTGCCGTTGTTCCTGATGTCGATTGAGCAGCGAACGTGAACGAGCTGGCCGGTGCACTGGACACTACTGCCGTTGCCGTGGTTACCGCAACTGTCCGAGTAATCCCAAAGCTCGCCGGTACAGTTTGGTCTGATTCCGCCGGCGTCTGTTTGGTCTCGGCGTCTGTCTTTCCAAACGACGTCACAGCCGGGGATGGTTTGGCTGTGGTCACTCCCTGTGATTGACCATTACTCTGGCCACTGACCACAGCTGGACTGCTGCTGACCGCCGGAGTACCGAACGAGAATGTCGCCGGAGTGTGGAACGACGACGTCTCATCATTACCTTTCACGGGCGTGGAACTGAATGACACAGCACCGAACTGGGCAGCCCCGGCAAACTTGAACCCACCCCCCGCACTCATACTGATGGCTGCCACTGGCGACTTCTCTTTCTCTTGGCTCGCGACCTCTGACCCAGGTTTCGGGGTCATACAGGCGGGACAGACAGTCACGTCGGCAGAGTTCCGCACCAGACACGCGTCACACTCCCAACTCCCGGGCTTCACTCCGAACAGCGCGGAAAGACTCACGGGTTTCTCCGCGGATTTATCCGATGTTTTCGCACCGCCACCTGGTGACTGATTGTCGTCCGAAGTGCCGGAAAGACCCTTGGCCTGCTCGTACATGTCCTTAAACTGGGCCGCCGTCTCCGCGGTCTTGAAGCGACAGCAGAAGTTCTCCATGTGTGGACCGTCGTCGTCGGTGAAGTCGAGCGCCGTCCACAGCAACGTCTTCTTCTCCTCGTCCTTGTAGGTAATGGCTGCTCCCGGCTGCACTGGGTGGTTGGCACACACCTGCAACATGGCAACCACGCACGTTTGTAGCCCAGTGGTCGAAACAGTGGTAGTCCGAGGACTACCAGAAACTTGGTCGGACTACCAAAGATGATGACAGCAGTAGTCCGATGGACTAACACAAATTTTGTTTCAATAGTTTTGTTTGTCATGTTATTTTGCTCAAATTTGGGCCATATGACTACCACATATATCTGAGGACTACCAGATTTCCCAACTAAGTAGTCCTGCTGACTACCAGAAATTATGGAGTTATTTCTACCCCTGACACACCTGGACCTTTGAAATTCAAGGCTATTCAAGACTTTTCAAGGCTATTTCAAAAAGAAATTCAAGTTTAACGACATATATGTACTTTTAAGCGCAATAAATAAAATTAACATTACAATTTTTACTTGACTAAAAAAACAATGTCGCCGACCACAATGAAATGCCCACTGCCCAAATTATTTTGCATTGGCTTTTCCTTTTCTGGCTGTTATTCATTGAGTCAAAACAATATTTTTTTTTATCACAGTTAAATTCAAGATTTTTCAAGATTATTTTGTAAAATTCAAGGATTTCAAGGCCTTGAATTTGTCCAATCAAATTGAAGGCTTTTACGGACCCTGAATGTGGCAACCACTTACGTTTGTAGCATATCTGCATGTCAGAGACACAAACTCAAAACGGGTAAAAACCAAGAAGCTGTTTTAAGGCCAGATATGACAGCTAAATAAGGGTATTTGTTATTAATTTAATAATTATGACAACATTATCTACCCAGTGAGAAAGGGATGGTCATTGAAAAAAAAATAATAATCATATTGACAGGAGCTTATTTTATTATCACACAACATTATATAGAGGTATGTGATTGCTTTAAAAGAGAACTATATTGATAGAATACATACAAAACTATTAGAAAACTGGAATTATTATTTATTTCTTTGAAAAGCATCATTTGAGCTGTTGTGTCATCCATGAAATGGCCATTGACGTGTTCTGAATCAAATAATTTCAACACATGTACTTTGATAAGTGAACCGTTTTGATATACTACTTGTGTAAAATAGTAAAAAAGTAAAATTGTGTAAAAATATCACTTGACAGAATAACAATACAAGACCTGCCCCCTGCACCATAGGAACAACAACAACACTGCAACAATTCAGACCTGCCCCCTGTACAATGAGATGAAGAGCAAAACAATGCAATAACTCAGACCTGCCCCCTGTACAATGAGATGAAGAGCAAAAACAATGCAATAACTCAGACCTGCCCCCTGTACAATGAGATGAAGAGCAAAAACAATGCAATAACTCAGACCTGCCCCCTGTACAATGAGATGAAGAGCAAAAACAATGCAATAACTCAGACCTGCCCCCTGTACAATGAGATGAAGAGCAAAACAATGCAATAACTCAGACCTGCCCCCTGTACAATGAGATGAAGAGCAAAACAATGCAATAACTCAGACCTGCCCCCTGTACAATGAGATGAAGAGCAAAAACAATGCAATAACTCAGACCTGCCCCCTGTACAATGAGATGAAGAGCAAAACAATGCAATAACTCAGACCTGCCCCCTGTACAATGAGATGAAGAGCAAAAACAATGCAACAACTCAGACCTGCCCCCTGTACACCAGGAAGAAGAACAAGAACAATTCATAAAATTTAGCATTAATTTTAGTTTTTATTATTAATACTTACCATGTGAACACATCTGAGATATTCTCTCGGATAATATCTTGTCCCATAGTATTTACCATTATATAGTAAAAAAAAGTGAAGGTGTCCTCCTGTACGTTAGGTGGCAGCACTGAGGCACACCTTCGTCCTCTTATTCTCTATGGCTGACGGCGAATCACACGCGACTTACCACGCTAAGTGTTTTGTTGCTTTTCTACCTTGTCTGATTCCTTACTTTCCCAGCTAATAGGATAATTGTGATCTTGATCCCTTTCTGAAATAGTTCATACTAGTCACGATTGACATTGCTCTATCAATTCGTTTTTTCGGACTTGCGACCGCTTTTATCACAAGTTTCCCACTCAGCGGGGAGTGGGGTGATCGGCCCCCAAGTCTAAAGTTCATCTGAGGCCAGCGGGGACACGCTAGGCAGCCCTGTCCTGCTGACTCAGCAGGTTCGCTCACTGGCGGCTGTGCTTATCAACCCTCGTTGTAACTTGTTTCGTTCCCGCCTGCTATCGGGCTTATTATCTCTATTAATTTTGTGTGGTGTTTGTTATCTTACACCGCGTCCTAACCGCGCACGTGTAGCGCCGGGGTTTTGTTGTTATTGATACGGTTCCGTAGCGTCCCGTTACGTGGCGTGGCCTTTTGCCGTGGCTCGTGGAGCCGCTAGCATAGGCTTCTAACATTATCATTTTTAGTAATGCTAAATTGAGTTTTTATTGTCACTACTGGTCCATTCCTGCGTCTTTTATTGCACCAGACCAGTGTGTCCTAGCAGTGTTTTTTGTTGTTGTCTGCCTTTTGCAGACTGGCAATTTGCTGGTAAGCGGCGTCACCGGTGGGCGATATTAGGGGGTATTTTTGTTCCGGTGCACAGGGTTTTTCCTGTTTACGCTATACGGTGTTTACAGATACATTGGCATGTCTAACAGCCAGCCACATGGGACAAGATATTATCCGAGAGAATATCTCAGATGTGTTCACATAGTAAAGGTATTAAGACATAAAACCAACAATTCGGGGCCTTCCCATCCCGGGCACAAAAGGAGACAGAACAAAAACAGCGCGTCTCAGCCACCCACAGCACCATGTAGACTAAGCAGAAAAACAAGACCAGATTAACAATACAGCCCTGGCCTTCCCTCCCCCTACACGAAGGCTACACAAGCACCAAGACCACGCCTACCTTGTGCACCTGGTCGCGCCTCATCACCACCCGTGTGCGCCCAAGCATGGCGTTGTAGAGGATCTTGATCGTTCCCACGCCGCGCTCCTTCCACTGCGAGTCGATGAACCGGTAGAGCTTGGCGCGGTTGGAGAAGAGCGGAGTCGAGTCCTCTTCTCCGGTCACCAGCTCCACTTCCTCCGGAAGCTGAACGATCGGCGTGAACTCCGGATCGTGCGAATCGTTCCGATACAAAACGTGCTCGTCCTCATAATCCTGTTCGTCGTATGACACTCCGTCGTGACCTCTGACCTCGGGGTCGTTCTCCTGTGACTGGTTGGTCTTCGGGGCGTTACCCGACTGCTGGGGCAGCTGGTAGTGCCCCAGATACGGGGTGCTGCTGACGAACAGGTCCTGAGTCTCGGGCGGGAACTCGACGCTGTAGTCGTTCAACTGCTGCGCCCACGGCGTCTCCTGCGACGGGCCCCTAGGTGGCGCCACCCCACGAGCGCTGCGGTTCCGGTTCGGCCCGCACGTGTCCTGCTGCAACACGCCACCAGGTGGCGTTGCTATCTCCGGCGGGATGTGCGACGGCGGTGGTTGCGCGGCGGCGCCCGGCCGCGCGAAGAATCCCGGTCGAGGCATCGGTAAATTAGAAATCCCGTATCCGCCCGGTGGGGTAAATAACCCTACCCCTGGGATCGGAGGGCGCATGGGAGGCATCGGAGGTCGCGGGGTCATCATGTGTGCCATGGGGGCGTACGCCGACCAATCAGCGGGCGGTTGTGGTGGGTCGACGGCGTCCTCGACCGTCACAAACTCTTCGCCGTTATACCTCGTTGTCGTCACTCCGCCGTTGTAGACGTCCCCCGCGCCTACAGAGGACGCCGGCGGTACAAACTGGGGCGACGGATACACCGCCGCCGCCGGAGACTGCTGCATCATGGGAAATGGCGGCGTTGGGGGAATGCCGGGCATCAGTGCCCCGTAGCCAGGGGCTGGGGGGTAGGGACCGGGGTAGTACATCGGGGAGCCCCCTGGGTAGCCAGGAAACGGGGGATTGTGTGTGGGCGTGCCTCGCATCTCTAACCGTTCCACCTTCTCCTGGGAAACAAAACAACTGTGTTTAGTGAAAATGCAAAAATGTTACTTAAATTAAAATATAACAAAACTTAATTAAAATAAAACAAATAATATTTAGCAAAACTTAATTAACATAAAACGTTATACCCTTTTCCCGGGTACTATCTATATAAATGTGTCAGCTTGGCATTCCAACGGCACAGTCAAATGTGCCGGATGCTTTACAAACTGTAGGGGAAACCTTACGTGGTATATTTTGTAACCATTTGATGCTGATACTCGTGTTCTTTGCACAATTTCTGAATGAGGCATTGTTTTGAAAGTGTTTCTACTTGACAGATGCAACTGTGTGTCACCAAGGCTGGACGGCCGTATGAAGAGAGGTTTGGGGGAAATTAGGAAGGAACAGGGAACGAGAGATGGGGAGTCGAGACAAGTGTTAGTGAAATAGTGTGGAAACTTGATGGGATGAGGACAAGAGGGGAGAAAGGGCAGGGAGAGAGAAAGATACAAGACGGGATTGGGAGGGATGGCATCGAAACAGGACGCGTCTTGAAATAGACGGGACACGAGAATCTAAATCAACACGTTATTTACGCCTTTACACGATATACATATACATACAAGTTAGATTTTAGAGCTATGATGGGGAAACATTCAGGAAGTGGGTGTAATAGGAAGACAACAATATGGGAACTAGCTCCGCAGTACAGGGAACAAGGGAAAGTGGGCCAAAGTTCGTACTTTCAGTTTCTCGATCGTCTTGCGACTCTCCTCCAGCTGGTTCACGAGGCAGAAGACAGTCTCGTGGTAGGAGTTGGACGTGTTGGTTGGCTGCGGCGTGTCTGTCACACCCACGTATCTCGTTGCGTCGTCTCTCTGCAACACAGATGTGACCCAACACATCAAAATCAGGAATAAGTAGGAAAATCACTTTTTGAGGTAAAGGTACCATGTGAAAGGTAATTTTATGGGCTTTAAAATGGTACCAAACACAAATGTCTAGCTTTATTGGTCGCCAAGTTATTGCTTTATAAAGAGAAGGCGTACCTAGTCATTTTTTGAAAACAATTCTGACAAAAACAATGTTAAAGTTTAATGAAGTATTTTAATACATTTGCAACATAAAGACAGATCACAGGAAGGTGAAATTTTAGACCACAAGTAGGTTTTAGACCACATATATATGTACAGCGTGTTGTAATTTCACCTTTGCAGCTCTTATAGTCTCAGAGATATACCTTTCGAAAATTCTGCACCAAATCAAAAGTAAAATGTTCACAGAAACCAGCCATGTCTACTTCTCAATTTATCTAGATTCAACATTTCCATAACTTGCCAATCCTTAAGAAACTTCTATTCGAATCCCTTTATTTCAAAGTAATTTTAAATCGCATTCAGAAATGGATTTTTCAAAGCAAAGAATAGGAAGGTATTTACCATATGGAAGTGCTTAATACTTTAGGAGGTCAAATAAACCAAATACATGTTGCTGTATTTGGCGTGTGTTTCATTGACCATGAGTTCTGAAACCAGCAACCCATGTCCCTTGCGCAATTTTTGAATGAGGCATTGTTTTGAAAAAGTGTTTCTACTTGACAGATCCAGCTGATTTTGACGTTATTCATTTACGTACAAACGACAGCAAATTTGTGTCACCAAGGCTGGACGGGTAATTAGGAAGGGATGGAGATTAATTATGTAAATATTAATTATGTGTCATTACATTCTTTAGTGCTATACAATCAGGTTATGTTATAAGCGTTCGTATTGAACGTTTTTTTATTATCACCATATGAAATTATCAACTGATGAAAAGTTTGTAGACATACAATATTTTACAGAAATCTATCCAACAAACACTGCATCTCATTTTGCACATTTACCTTCAAATTTATTGCTGTAGCATGAATCATCTTGTGTGAAAGATTCATTTATCTTTAAAATTAACAACAGGGTTATGTTATAAGCGTTTTTGTTGATCGTTTTTTTATTATCACCATATGAAATGATCAACTGATGAAAGGTTTGTAGACATACAACATTTTAAAGGAAATCCAGGCAACACACACTGCATCTCATTTTGAACCTTTACCTTCAAATGTATTGCTATAGCTAGAATCATCTTGTGCGAAAGAATTCATTTATCTTTAAACTTAACACAACTTGCAATATTAGGAAATAAAGCAAAGGCTCTAAATAAACTTAGTGCGCCCGTATTCTCGTGATTTTGTGTAACGATTGTGGCAATTCAGAAAGGATCATTAAATCAAATTTATCTGGGATCTAAACGGTTGAACGCTGTGTCGTGTTTGCCCCGCCCCCTGAGTTGTCGTGTTTGCCCCCTGAGTTGTCGTGTTTGCCCCCTGAGTTGTCGTGTTTGCCCCCCCCCCTGAGTTGTCGTGTTTGCCCCCTGAGTTGTCGTGTTTGCCCCCCCCTGAGTTGTCGTGTTTGCCCCATGAGTTGTCTTGTTTGCCCCCTGAGTTGTCGTGTTTGCCCCCTGAGTTGTCGTGATTGCCCCATGAGTTGTCATGTTTGCCCCATGAGTTGTCGTGTTTGCCCCCTGAGTTGTCGTGTTTGCCCCATGAGTTGTCATGTTTGCCCCCTGAGTTGTCATGTTTGCCCCCTGAGTTGTCGTGTTTGCCCCCTGAGTTGTCGTGATTGCCCCATGAGTTGTCATGTTTGCCCCATGAGTTGTCGTGTTTGCCCCCTGAGTTGTCGTGTTTGCCCCCTGAGTTGTCGTGATTGCCCCATGAGTTGTCGTGTTTGCCCCCTGAGTTGTCGTGTTTGCCCCCTGAGTTGTCGTGTTTGCCCCCTGAGTTGTCGTGTTTCCCCCTGAATTGTTGTCACACCCTCACCTCTGACGTGGCTGGTGTCGGGGGTGTGACAGGGCTGTGGGGGGCGAAAGATGTCGCCCTCTCAGGGGACCGTCTCAAGTCCGACTCATGGCGTCCCACAAACTTTGGTCTTGTTCCTGGAAAGTGTAAGAAAGTGTAAGAAAGTGTAAGAAAGTGTAAGAAAGTGTAAGAAAGTGTACATTGATCACCTCACATTCGGTCTGTCAGGTCAAACATCATGTCTCATCATGTACTTTGTTATATGCATAATCTATGTTTCATACTTTTATGTATTTCTTTATGAACACTGAATTGGCTTTGCTATTTGTATTTACTAAGATTCGATTTTATATTATTAAGAGGACGCTCTCATGTTAACGACATGTTGTCTTAATAGGAATCTCATTGACCTTTATAGTTATATCTATCATATCCATTTGTATATTTGTGGTAAAAAGTAAATCTGTCTGTCTCATCGTCTAACGCTATCGGCCTATTTTAATACATAAAAAGATCTCACACTGACACATAGATATGTGTGGCACGCTCTGTTCACAGAGCACTGTACACAGCAGAGATGGGATGGCACGGATTTTTACATATCTTATGAGACAAGAATTTTGCTGGTCTACTTTCACGAGTACTCCACACAAAACAACTTTTGTTACAGTTTGTTTGCAACATTTAGGGAAGATTTACTGGAAGTCTACCATATCGATACATTATGCATGTTTGTGACATTCTCCGGAATTTGTTTAAATTTTATTTCTTTTGTCTTCGACATTAGTCTTTCATTGCTTTGATGGAAACATATGACAACATAATTACAGCACACAACATAAGCACCGTCTCTAATATTGTGGAATTCAGACAAACACCAGTTATGTAAGAAGCTAAATTTAAAATCGTCACTACTAAAATCCCACACCTACTCACATCAACCAATTTTTGTCATGACAAAACATTTGTGTTTGAAAGCATGGGGTCTAAAGACATAATAAATCATCTTCTGAATCCAAGATGACTCTCATTTTGTAACAAAATTGGCAAAAAATAACAAATTATGAAATGACAGATTTCTGCAAATATATACCCACCTGTTGTTATACCGAGATCATTCAACTTTGCCTCAACCAACTCCAGCTCATCAGAGATGCCTGCGTACAACTCCTGTAAAGAACAACCACATAATAATAACACTTTATTTAAACACCATCAAACCCAGGGATAATGCCCACTGGTGTGTATAACACAAATCTAAAACCAAAATCACACATAAGAGAGTGAAATAGAATAATATATAAATAAATTACGAGTTGTAAAGTAAAAGTTAATAAGACAAAATCCTAGTTTCTGTACATTCAATGAAATATTGCAAAAACTATTTTGAGTAGATATTAAAATAATGCGAAAGAAAAAGTTATGGCTATATGTATAGGTGATAAATATTCTGACAGTATTACTTTAAAAACATAATTTATTTTAACCTATTTATTTAATTTAAATATTTAACTTAAATTTTTTAATTCAGCAGATGAAAACTTTGCATATAAAATAATCTATTAAAAAATAAGAATCTACAAAAACCCTGGGAACCATTTCATTAACTTTATAAAGACCTCATGAAGTCAATTTTGTACTTCATAAATTAATAATCCGTAACGATGATCGTGGATACCTGGAAACAGTCGACACCAAGAAGTGCCAGTGGGACATCGTCACTGGTGTGTCACGGAAATAATGTTCTTGGTAATATTGCAGTGGATATTTGCGTTTCGAAAAAAAATCATAATTTAACAACATATGAGTTTTTCTTAAGAGTTCTCAAGTTATGTTGGTGAAACGATCCCAAAATGTTGTTTCAGGGTCTACAGCGAAATGTCATGACTGCAAGTTTGGTGCCACTGACCTGGTTGTTCCGCCGCGCCACACTGCCAAACGTCTCGTACAGGACGTCTCTCGCCTTGGTAAGCAGCGCCACCTGCTGGAGATGACCGTCAGCATTCGGGTCGTTCAACTGTGGCTGTCTGACCACGCGGGCCGCTAGCTCCCTGTAGGCCTGACAGACAGACAGTGTCACAGTCACTGGCACGACACGTCACCCTCACTGTCACATCATGTCACACTCACTGGCACGACACGACATGTCACACTCACTGGCACGACATGTCACACTCACTGGCACGACACGACATGTCACACTCACTGGCACGACACATCATGTCACACTCACTGTCACATCATGTCACACTCACTGGCACGACACGTCATGTCACACTCACTGGCACGACACGTCATGTCACACTCACTGGCACGACACGTCATGTCACACTCACTGGCACGACACGACATGTCACACTCACTGGCACGACACGACATGTCACACTCACTGGCACGACATGTCACACTCACTGGCACGACACGTCATGTCACACTCACTGGCACGACACGTCACACTCACTGGCACGACATGTCACACTCACTGGCACGACACGTCACACTCACTGGCACGACACGACATGTCACACTCACTGGCACGACACGTCATGTCACACTCACTGGCACGACACGACATGTCACACTCACTGGCACGACACGTCATGTCACACTCACTGGCACGACACGTCACACTCACTGGCACGACATGTCACACTCACTGGCACGACACGTCAAATCATGACGTTAACATTAAATCTGGTTGAATAATAGAAACAGGCTACTTACTATCTGCCTGTTTCACTCACACCGACTAATCTGATTGACTTTCAAAACAATTATATAAATGTTACATTGTGAAGGGTGACCAAGTGAAAGACCACAAATGTAAAGTTAAACTCGAATAAGTCAGGAGGGTGGAGAGATTAAATTGGAAAACAACTGAAATTACGCGGGCTGTGATAGCTGGCACAGTGATGGATTAGGGATAAACTGTTGCAGAAGACGAGCAGAACCTAATTTAAAAGATACTGTTTCTTAAGAGAGTTCCCTTTAGAACAGGGATAAAAAGCCAAAGCCACAGGGGGTGGGGGGGTGGGGGGGTGGGGTGGGGGGAGATCAACAGACTGTCCTGCAAGGTTTCAACTTCTACAAGGAAGAAGAAAACCAACAGCTGATCACATGACTACATCACATGACTACATCACATGACTACATCACATGACTACTTGGGTGTTGCACTCAATGTATCCTGTGTGGTAATAGCAAACTGACACATAAGCCGCCGACTTCGACAATTACCAACCGAGGTAAAATAACAATCGACGACCAACCTTTCCGAGGTCAAGGTTCGCACTGGGCGTGTTGACCAGTTTGAACTGGTTGATGGCTTCCTCGATGCGTTCCTCCGTCATGGCGATGCGACCAAGAAGGAATCGCCCCTCGTCTGCACACTCCTTGAGCACTGCCTCCGACAGGGGGTGGGAGTCTGTGAGGGGGAACAGCTGGGTTCGGGGGCGCTGAATCCTGTGGCCATGTTTCTGTTGCCTAGCAACAACGGAAACCATTAAATTACACTGTAATTTATTTGGAATTTTGTTTAATGTGCCATGTATCCGTGCTAAAAACCTGCTCAAAGGCACTAACAATATAAAATAAGTAAATGCATGTATAGACATAAGTTAAATATTTAAATTAAATAAATAGGTTAAAATAAGTTAAATAAATCAACTGTCAGTTGTATAATTCTTAATGAAAAATATAGGAAATGTAAGAATACCCATAAAGTAAGGATCATTGGAATATTTTTCCAGGTGGAAACTTTAAATTTATAGAAAAATTACGAAGACCAACCTGTCAAGGTCACTGAGTGTGTCAACAACACTCCTCCAGTAGTAGAGAGCTCTCGACTGACGATGGTGGACATCAGGGCTGCCGGCTTCTATCGCATCTTCCCACTGTCAGAAGACAACCACCATTATAACTGACTGGCAAGTACAAATTGTTGAACAAACGGTAAAAGAAGTACAATACTTATCATGTTTAATTAACCTTATAATTGCTTAATTACATACATAAAGCGTCTGAACAGTGCAATAGAAGGTGTGACAACACTATTTACCTGTATAACATACCACATTTAATAAAAAAAAGACATTGTGACATTTATTGAAGAAAAACCTTTACACCAATAAACAATCTGAATGTTTAATTTAGTTATCCAATTTGTGTTTGCAAAACGGTCTAGGACTGTAACACATAACTATTCAAGAGTCTATCTGTATAACACTTTTTGAAATAATGAATTTTTTTACAACACTGCATTTACATTGTTCAATTTCATCTGTTGCATTTGAAACGTTTCGCCTCTGAGAGTTTATATCACGGCATTTTAGACTTCAAAATTGGTCAGATAAAAGAAGGAAATAATTTGACAAAGATCACAGGAACATACCCGCTGCTGGAAGGTTCTCGCGAGGTGGATACCAAGTCGAGGGTCAAGGCCGTGCTGACCTCGCATCCTCAGGACTCCAAGCCCACTGGACACGGTCAATCGTAGCCGACCCAGATCCTCACTGGAACATAACGTGTTCATTATTGCACAAACCTGCTAAAACTAAAACAAGAAATTGGCAACAGTAACACTGGAAAATAACGTGTTCATTATTGCACAAACCTGCTAAAACTAAAACAAGAAATTGGCAACAGTAACACTGGAACATAATGTATTCATTATTGCACAAACCTGCTAAAACTAAAACAAGAAATTGGCAACAGTAACACTGGAACATAACGTGTTCATTATTGCACAAACCTGCTAAAACTAAAACAAGAAATTGGCAACAGTAACACTGGAACATAATGTGTTCATTATTGCACAAACCTGCGAAAACTAAAATGAGATGTTGGCAACATTAACACTTCCGGAAGTGCTTTACACAAACATGGAGCAGAAAAATACGTGGATAATGTCAGTGATTTATTTGCTCAGGACTATATCCGGTCAGCACAGTTGGAAGGTCTGAAATGAATCTCATCTGGTAGCAACAATAGTAACACTTACAGTGTTTCACAAACATAGAGCATAAAAATAAGTTAGACAATGTCAGTGATTCTATTTGAAACGGCTTGAAATTTGAGACATAGAATGTCTTGCTAAAAGCTCTATCACCTCAACACTGCATAGCTTTAAGCATAGACCCGTCCACTGCCATTTGGACGGGTACAAATCATTTTGGATGGGAAGAAATATGGGTGGACGGGTAAAAAATGAAGGAGCAAAAAAGGTCTTCCAAAACCATAGATACTGTCAGTTATGCGTCAAAAGTCCATTTCAGGTCATCAGACACATTTAAAGTTAGTAAACTGGCTTAACAGTTAACATTCATGTGTCTACCAAAACATGGGTGACTGGCAATACTTTGCTCCTGCATAAATCAGTTTGTGCAACTTTATAAATTGCATAATAATGTTTATGCAATTGCCCAAGGCAGGTCTTCAGTAGGCTCTGGCTTGTGTGCCTGGTCAAACACTGAACTACTTCAGTACAACATATCACTATGCATATCACAGCTAACCAATCACAGTACCAGATTTAGCCAGAGCCAGGAATTTTTTTTACCAACTGCAGTACAATTGTCTGCAGTGGTACTCAGAATTTGCAGTTAATTATAATTTTAAATTTTACAAGTTCGTCTTTTCTACTACTTTATTTGTTTTTCTTGCGACGTGCCCGACGTTAAAAGGCAAGTTCTTATATAGCGCAGTATCCAGTCCTCAGGACCATTCAAAGCGCTTTACACTTTACTTCCCTGACAGACCTGTTCACTCAGACACCATCTCGACTTCTCTGGGAAGCATCCAGCCATATTAATGCGCGAAGGCTGCTCGTACACATATCCACCACTGTCTATAGCCAGGTACTCATTTATACAGCTGAATAAACTGGAGCAATGTAGAGTGAAAAAACTTGCTCAATGTTTTAACACCGCAGCACAGGATTCGAACCCGGGTTCTCTCAGTCGAGAGTCCGAAGCTCTACCCCTGAGCCATTGCGCTCTATTGCAACCTTTCTCACCAAGGTCGCATGGACGAACCTGTTTGAGTTGGTGTAGAGGCAGTGTGTGGCCTGCCACCAGTCCTGCTGCTGAGGAAGGGCGAGAGCATCACAGATGGCGGCTGGAAGCAGGCGTGGCCGGCCCGGCTCATCAGGGATGCTGCGTTCGTACTCCGCAAGTCTCAGCGCTGCACAGTGGACGGTGAGGCACAGGAACGCCTGCAATGGCACCGCACATGTTTTTATCCCCTGCTGATGATCAATGTGATTATAATACATACTGGCAGAACCCTGAGCTAGTTTGCTACAGAACACACAAAGAGTAATTGTCGATAAAGGTCATTTAATACTTGTACTAACACAATATAAAACCATGATAATGTAATAGGTTAGCAGCAAGGTTTTCAACAGGAAAATACGATACATATGCATAGATGCTAACTGCCTATAGAATGATGCTCATAACTTAGGTAAACAATTATAAAATGACAATATAAAAGTAGCCAAGGTGGGAGCAAGGTCATACCCCCCAAAGGCCTCAGAGGCCCCACCCCCACCCCAGGGCTTTGGATAAATACTATTTTGACAGGTTTGTAAAAATATTCATTTATGCGAGCGCCAACACAGCTCAAAAGTAATGATGAAAAGAGGCCTAATGAATGACGGCCCAAATGCACCTGCCTCTGTTGTAACAATTTTAATTTCCATCACACTAAACTGACATGTAAACATTTGGTATCATTGGATAGCTGACAGATTTTTCTAGATTGTGTATATTTTTCCTTGCATAGATTCAGTGATAGATTCTGTTATTATAGTAAAGCATTCTTTTAGCGTTAAAATGATGCATCATTCATATTTGTATGACCAATATTAGCGAAGATTTTTATAGGAACAGTATGCTAGATGATTTTTCTTTGTCACCTCTAGGGTTAAGAGAAGGGGGGGTTCTACACCCCAAGGCCAGGCCTGTCACTGAGCCACACCTTAGTCTCCTGTGCCTCAGGTTGACAGTCCCCACATTTGGACATGTAGAACTTTAGCAGTATTGCAATATTGCTATAAAATGTTGTCATTAATACTGTAATCACGGTATATTGTATGTGTTGTACTCTACCAAACTACCCAGTCACAATATCTTTAATCTATCCTATCTGAATAGTTACTCTATATAACAATTTAGCCTAAACCTAGAAGTAGAGCCATTATGCCATAGTCACCTAAGCCACATGTGACTGCCCCACCAATACAGTAAACGTTTACTAATCTATCTAAAAGAATAACAATTAGTATCTAACAAGTGTAACACTATTTAAATTAGTAAAATGAATGAGATACTTGTATGCTGTGCTTCAGTTTGCTCTTAAAACGCTGACGTTATTGCAGCTGCACACAGAGTTTCAGTGGGCATGATTTATGTATTCACGGTCATACAAGAGGATCATTTTATAAATGACTACTAAAACTCTACAAGATTAATTATTTGTGTTTACCTTCAATTTTCGGACAGCCTTTTTCTCCATTTATTCCCCGATAATTATACACCATGTTGGTATTCATAAATATCTGGACATGGCTGTGGCTGTGAATTATTTTGTTCTATTTAATGTTATCAGAGAGCTGAGAATTTTAGGTATCCAAATAACTAGTCATTATGGTAATACCTCAAAATATTGGACTCTCGATAAACCAAGCGCTTTCTCTTCTACTTATCATCTGAGGTCATTACCTCAGTGGCAATCTTGATATAGACTTGTCACGAGCAGAAAGCTGATAAGAGAAGAATGGATGAACTGACAGTGGAGGCTGGAGTGAAGGACAGTTAAGAAATTGATGAGGAGTAGGTTGAGATGGGCGGTTATGTGGGAAGAATGGGAGACGATAAACTGGCAGAGGTGATAGGTCCAGAACGTGGAGGGGAAAAGCAAGAGAGAAAGACCGAAACTGCATTAAGAGAGATCTGGAAAGGCTGGGAGGAGAACGGAGAACAGCAGCACAAAATAGGAGATGGAGAATGTTGTTAGAGAACACAGTGAGAGAAAAGCGAGGAATGAAAAAATTAAGAAAAAGACGACGGCAACCATGGCCAACCTCCCCCCTGACGACAGGGATGCCAAGGAGAACAACAAGTAGATTCTCACCTCAATGTCGTACTGACAGAGTGTCTCAGGGGCTGTCGTCTTGTCTATGTTCACACCGCCCTCGTACAGGTCAGCAAACACCTTGAAGTCATCTGGCGTCAGGACAGACAGGACATTTGTAGACAACACAATCCAGAGTAAACAATCATGGCACATCACGTTGATTGTGACTGCAAGGTACACTTGTAGAAGTAAAAAAAAATTCCCATGATACCATACCTCTAAAAATGTACATCACGGCCCAAATAATTACACATGTTAGCACTCATTCACTAAATAAATTAAAAAGTACTTGCTTATTTGCACTATACTGTGCAAAACCTTGGTTTCAGCTTATGAAGTAATGCAGACATTGGAGTAATGCAGACATTGGATGAACCATTTACCTGTTAAATGTTGTATGATGTGAGGTGAGGTGAGGTGAGGTGAGGTGACATGACATGACACGTGTCAATGTAGAGACAACTACACCACTTACACTGAGGCTGCTTGCGGTCGTGGACGCTGTAGTGGTGGAGGGCTTTCCACACAATGTGTTGTAGACTGTGAGGTAATAGCTGGTCACTCACTGCAACATGTAGCACACAATGTGATGTAGACTGTGAGGTAACAGTCAGTCACTCACTGCAACATGTAGCACACAATGTGATGTAGACTGTGAGGTAACAGTCAGTCACTCACTGCAACATGTAGCACACAATGTGATGTAGACTGTGAGGTAACAGTCAGTCACTCACTGCAACATGTAGCACACAATGTGATGTAGACTGTGAGGTAACAGTCAGTCACTCACTGCAACATGTAGCACACAATGTGATGTAGACTGTGAGGTAACAGTCAGTCACTCACTGCAACATGTAGCACACAATGTGATGTAGACTGTGAGGTAACAGTCAGTCACTCACTGCAACATGTAGCGACTCCGGTCACATTTGTGGACATACAATTCATGGGTACTGATACCAGACTAGCTTAAACACACAAACAGAGATAGGTGACATCTGGTGAGCTGATCACAATTAAATTCTATCAGGTAGGAAGCAGGCCTTCTAGCAGAGCTCACACTCTTATATTGCACTGTGTCAAGCCCTTCAGATGATGGAGTAATCGTACTCATTGTAATTGTGGAATTTTTTTGTAACCATTCTCGATTACATTGGTCAATAAAGCCAATTGTATTTTTTTTAAATAAATAAATATAAACGCAAACAGAAGCATCCGACACGGAAATTATGAACGACCACCTCAAAACCACATTCCCCGTTCTACCAACGTACTGTCGTCGTAGAGCTGCAGTGTGTCGAAGGCTGGGATCTCCATGCTGATGTCATCAAAGGCAGAACAGTTGAGCAGGTAGGATCTGTCACAGTTCTGCTGCAGGTGGGGGGTATTGAACAGCAGTTGGAACAGCCGCTCCTGGCCCTGCCAGAGAGTTACCACGGATTAATTGCGTGTATGTGTGTGTTTGTGTGTGTGCACATGCGTGTGTTGTCTGTGTGTGTGTGTGCGCGCGCGCGTGCATGCGTGCGTGTGTTGTCTACACTACTACAGATGACAACTTCTGGACCATTCATGTACATATACAGTGGGCAATCCCCAGATATGTAAGCATTTTTGCTGAAATACGTGAATTATTATTGAATACAATTACATCAAAATAAACATTTTGTGATTGCATGAAAATGGTATTATAACATATGTATGCTTAAAATTTATGCATGTTTGTAATTTTTTTCTAGGTCCAAAAATACTTCAATAACACATAAAACTGCCCTGGGCTGTTTGTGCGTGTGCGTACATGCATTCTTGGGAGACAGCTAAACTTATCAAAATCAATAACTTTTGAGTTCCCATCATAAGAAAACTTAAAGCGTTCTTTACCCAGAAATAACAGATGTAGTCAAGTGAAATAGGACGTCAGCAATAATGCTAATAAAACTTTACAAACTGTTTACCATTTGACAAGGTTACTGTGGTCGAAGTTTTCAAACTGTAAAACATCACAAACTATTTACAACAACTGTCATGTGAAGTTGATAAGAGCAACTAAAAGAATACAGGTATCATACACGAACACAAACCTCCTTTGTGAATATCTCTGCCTGTAGCATGCGCGGCCACTCGGTGTCTCTACATTTCTTCATGTCCCCCAGCATGTGAGCTGCAGCCAAACAAAACAGTCTTCCTCCAAAACTTGCATGGAAATGTGCGTGGAGGAACAGAATTGCTGCAGATGGGTATGTGCATAAGTAGATATGTCCAAAGTGGAATTGTTTGGGATAAGGACCTAAGAGTTAATATAACTACAGCGACATTTGTCATGTCAGAGTTAATATAAGCTATTGGCAACTACGTCAGTCATTTACTCAGAACGTAGTTTCAAAGTTGAATATTTTACTGGAAAACAAATCACTAGTTTAGTTTATAAACTAGTAAAATGCAGATATAAAGCCATGTTACACACACAAAATTATTTAATTCATAGTAAACATTTGCAACTATAATCATACTTTTCACATCAGCAGTTTACTCAGATTGTAGTTTCAAAATAAAAAAAATTCTACTTGAAAAATAAATTGTCTAAAAGTAAAACAAATACAAGTTACAAGTTACTAGCAGGTGTAGAACTTCTGCATTTATTTTACTACACAGCGGGACTGCCCAGACAAGTGTCATCGTTTATCAGTAAAGGAAGCTACTGTAGCCATTTGCTTACGTTTTAATGACTTGGGATTTAGTTACATCCCCCCAGTCTGTGGATGGGTTAAGGTTAGGGTCACTGTGACTACAAAGACTTGATTGATTATTGTAGGGTGGGTTGGATGACACATTGACCTTTACTAGACAACCGGACTAATTATTAGGCAGGTTTACTAATCCGCCATTATCTTTACTAGTGTATTGACTAGCGGACTAGTGGGTAGTTCTACCCCTGCCAAGTATTATTTTGTAGCCAGTACTGACCGACTTGACTGAGCCGTAGAGCACCAACTCTGGCCCAGTGCTCGTAGGTCGCCTTGTTGTCCACTTGACGGAACCAGTTCGCCTGGGTGTCCAGGGGCAGCACCGTTGCACTCACGGCGAAGCACGCGGCGGCCATGTCACACGCCTCACGCCAGCCCAGTCGCAACTACACACAACACGAGAACACATGGTAAGAACAGTGATGCACACCACAAAGATATCTCTCCATAGACGTGATACGCCATGCAATACAGATGTCAAGTCACATGGGTCCATTCTGTTGATCTCTACACACAAGACAAACCTAACTACCGTAAATCCTGTATTTTTAGCCGCACCCCTAATTAAAGCCGCACCCTGATCTCCCTAAATCCCTAATTTGTTCCGTGCCAATTGTTGCAGGCAAACACCTTATTTAGAGCTGCATCCAGATGTTGAGCCAAGATCATTTAATACTGCGTGCCACATACTGCATGCATTTAAAGTGTTTCATAAAAAACTTTGCTAATAAGGATCATAAATGAATCACCGAAAGACTAACTACTATAATGTATTGATATTTGTCGCACCCTTAGTGTTCGTTATAAACTCAATCCAAAAATTCTATCAAAGTTTTAGGCTTGCATTTGATCAATTCCTATATAAAGTCTTTATATAGGTCAGTCGTTACAACCATGCGGTCGCCCGTAGCGACGCTGAAATAGTAGAGTGGAGCCTCCTGTTGGAATTGTC
Source organism: Oasisia sp. SBJ-2009 (assembly GCA_964017155.1). Lineage (NCBI taxonomy): Eukaryota > Metazoa > Annelida > Polychaeta > Sabellida > Siboglinidae > Oasisia > Oasisia sp. SBJ-2009. The sequence continues at coordinate 5,342,694 of OZ024865.1, read as the reverse complement.
CTACATGTTTTGCCACTAGTTGACACCACATTCCACATGGTCAGGTGACGGGAGCGATTATCGTAATTAGCGCGAGCGACAAATCGCTGCCCAAATGGGTGGTTTGCGGGAGCAAGAGCGATCGCTCGCCTTAAAACTTAAGCACTGTGACAGCTATTTCCAGTTTGACGACTGAAACCAGGTTTCTCTGTAATTAATGCGACTCTAAAACACGCTGTGCAACATACCTGCTTAGCCTTCTTACACAGCAGTGTGCCGGCGTGGTAGAAGAACTGGGCCTTGACCTCCTCCAGGAAGTGTCTCCATGCCTCCTGGCACAGCTGCATCTCAGACACCTTCTGTAGTGTCTGGTCCAGTCTGAAAACACAGCATTTGTAGCATTCATCGGTGTTGCAACAACAGTATGGAATGACTTACCATTAACCATTTACGTCCAAAACCACCTTGAAATAGTTCAAGGCTGCATAGAAACCCATTTATTATGATATAAACTGGAAGCACAATACTTTGATAGAGTTTGAAACTAAACGTCCGCAGAGATATATTTATTTAGTCATATTTTTTTTATTTAATACAGTTAAAACTGAAAGAATATTTTAAGTACTTTATTTACAATGATAATTGTTTTATTTTTACACTGCATTTCTGACTTATTTTTATGTATAACATTTATTTATTATAAAAGTTGTTAAATGTTGACTATTTACACTGCAGTCTTAGTGAAGTCACATGTAACGTACTCTAAATGCTATGGATATGTATGCTATATAAAATAAGAATTGGTATTATCACTTCAGTTCATTAATTACATCACGGCTGAATGTAGCCAAGAAGCTTTGATGGCATTTAGAACTTCTGGAAGCGTAATACATTTGACAGAGTGTGAAACTGCCCCATGTCACAAACTGTAGTCACCAGACACTACTTACTTGTGTAGAACCTCCATGCAGTCAAAGATGTTAGCCTTGCTCAGACTCACAGCTGTCAGGTTACACAACACCCCCAGTAGTTGCTCGTGGAACACCCCGTTGATGTCGCCCCTGTTCTCCTGCTGGTACTCCTGTTGCAGGGGAAAAATTACAGCACATCAGGTTTGCCACGCATGGAAGCTTTCAAAATTCCTTGACTTTTCCCTGACTCAAAGTTTCATTTCCCCTGACCACGCTGGCTGAATAATCATGGAAATGTATGCGCGATGTACATATAATTAGCAATTAACTTACAAAATGTACTCAATGTTCGATGCCCACTCAGATTGCATCATTACAACAGCCGACTGAAGAAAGTATGGTATCCACATTGTTTCACGGGATCGTTGCACATAATGAATTCGAGTTCGTGGTATCGCGACGTTAAGACTTTCAAGGGATTTTCCTGTATTTCCCTAACTTTTCTCAAAATCTCAAATTTCCCTGACCCAGGACAAAAATCCCTGACTTTTCTCTGACCTTGAATTTCCTGACTTTTCCCTGACCAGTGGCAACCATGCACATCAAGTACCTCCAACGGAGTGACCCCAAAACGCGGGGAGCCCAGCGTTTTCGACATGCAAGGGCAGACCACCCAGCCTTTTACCATTCCTTTTTTCATGCAACCGTTAGACAGTGGAATAGGCTCCCCACAAGCCTGTCAGCCACCACATGCCCAGAGGCTTTCAGAACTGCCCTTCGTGCCTTACCATCTGCTTTAATTTCTTCATAAGACTATGTACATAATAATAATAATACATTTTTAAATCACCTGAGGTCCATAGAATAACTTTATTAACATTTTAATTAGTTAATATAAATTTTGTCTTTATATTAACTGTTTTAAGAGAGCACACACCGCCCCCCCCAAGCTTCGATTGGACTTTTAACGCCCGGAAAAGGCCCACCCCAGCACAAGGAATAAGAAGTTTTTAAATGTCCTTATTTCGTTATGGTCAAATCATCAGCTAAATATACATTACTTCTGGCCAGATTAGCAAACTAATTCTTGCTCCACGTACTCATAATAAAACACTATCCTCACGTTTGTCTTCATTAGTAATCTGATCTGATCTAGCAATCGAAAATATCTCATTTGATGGTGTCAACAATAGTTTATGCTCATGTTATCAATTCGTACCTGGCCATAACAAGGTTAACACAATTCTGGTGATCTAATTATACCTGGAGGACATCGACGAGGCACTGATACCACTCAAGGGATTCTGGGTAAGGTTTGAGGCGTTCTGTGGCGACTGCGTGGGCGTATGCTTCGTTGAACCGTCCCTGGTCAATATAGAGACGCAGCAACTTCATGTGCAGCGCAACTTCTCGTGGGTGTTTTTTCTATGAAACAAACAAAAGCGCATTATATTAAATGATTTTATATTTGCCTCTTTAAACTATAATATGCCTAGCAGCACATGTAGTAACAATAAATATACATAGTTCTATTTGTTTCCGGCAATCTGCAAGGTTCTGTAAACTGGTTAGTCCGTATTTATTGTGGTTACAAAGTTATGATCTTATGAGGTCTTGATGAACCAGTCAGTCTTTTTCAGAACATTTACGCCACGTCGACCTTCCTGCGCTGGCACTGAGGGTGGTCACTGACAGGTGCTTGTCGTCCTCAGTGGTTCTTTCATGTCCCAAATTAAGACAAGAGTGACATTAACATGATTCTCCCATTCACGAGGGATACAGGCCCCAATGGAGAGAGCCAGGTTTAAGTTATCCTAGCCTTTTGTAGATATGTGAGTGTGCACGTGTGTGCCAGACATGGGGTCATATACCTTGAAATGTATTTAAATACAAATACATTGGAAAGTATTTTAAATACACCAATGGCCGTCTGTCCACCCACCAGTTCCTGGGCCAGGAGTTGGGCCATCTCATTGTGGTTGATGTCCAGATTGCCAGTGGTGGAGTAGATCTTTTCCTGTCAAACAGCAAATATATGGCAGATTCACACAAACACACTGGCACCAATCACAAACAAAACAACAAACACATGGCAGATTCACACAAACACACTGCCACCAATCACATCCTAAACAACAAACACATGGCAGGTTCACACAAACACACTGGCACCAATCACAAACAAAACAACAAACACATGGCAGATTCACACAAACACACTGGCACCAATCACAAACAAAACAACAAACACATGGCAGATTCACACAAACACAGTGTCACCAATCACATCCTAAACAACAAACACACGACAGGTTCACACAAACACACTGCCACCAATCACATCCTAAACAACAAACACATGGCAGGTTCACACAAACACAGTGTCACCAATCACATCCTAAACAACAAACACACGACAGGTTCACACAAACACACTGCCACCAATCACATCCTAAACAACAAACACATGGCAGGTTCACACAAACACAGTGTCACCAATCACATCCTAAACAACAAACACATGGCAGGTTCACACAAACACACTGCCACCAATCACATCCTAAACAACAAACACATGGCAGGTTCACACACACCAATCACAAACAAAACAACAAACACATGGCAGATTCACACAAACACCAATCACATCCTAAACAACAAACACACGACAGGTTCACACGCATGCACCAATCACATACAAAACAGCAAACACATGGCAGGTTCACATAAACACACTGCCACCAATCACATCCTAAACAACAAACACACGGCAGATTCACACAAACACACTGCCACCAATCACATCCTAAACAACAAACACACGGCAGATTCACACAAACACACTGCCACCAATCACATCTTAAACAACAAACACATGGCAGATTCACACAAACACAGTGGCACCAATCACATCTTAAACAACAAACACATGGCAGATTCACACAAACACAGTGGCACCAATCACATCCTAAACAACAAACACATGGCAGATTCACACAAACACAGTGGCACCAATCACATCCTAAACAACAAACACATGGCAGATTCACACAAACACACTGCCACCAATCACATCTTAAACAACAAACACATGGCAGATTCACACAAACACAGTGGCACCAATCACATCTTAAACAACAAACACATGGCAGATTCACAACTTCACATGCACGCACACCAATCACATACAAAACAACAAACACATGACAGATTCACGCAAACACAGCGGCAACAATCACATCCCAGTGTTTCCCTGAGTACAGTGATGGGTGAGGTGAGAGGATGGGTACAGCGCGCACTGGAGGCTTGATACAGCACTATGTAGACATGGGGGTACTCTTTGTTTGTCATTGTATACAGACACTGCATACAGTAAAAAAAACGAACATTTTATTAGATTACTTTTCCACAGCAAATCACTGCTAATGACACTGCAACTAACAGAACATGGGTGCATCACAGAAAGTAACATGAACCAGTCGGTGGACACTCACCCGCAGTCTGAAGGCGATGTTCTTACGTGGGAAGACTTTCTCCACCCTGTCTGCCCAGTACTGCAACAACCAGACAACAACATTACTTGCAACCAGACAACATTATATAACTGCTACATGGCCTCCATTATGTGTGCCTGGAGCTGCAACAACCAGACAACAATAATCGCTATCAGACAACACAATTACTCATCCAATTTGCCTGCCTGGTATTGCAACAACCACACAACAACATTACGTGCAACCATACATCATTACTCCACTATTCTATATATGATCAGTACTGCAACAACCGGACAACAACGTTATTTCTCCAACGTGCCTGATCAGAACAACAACAACAGACAACAACATTACTCGCAACCATACATCATTACTCCACTATTCTATATATGATCAGTACTGCAACAACCGGACAACAACGTTATTTCTCCAACGTGCCTGATCAGAACAACAACAACAGACAACAACATTACTCGCAACCAGGCATCATTACTCCACTATTCTATATATGATCAGTACTGCAACAACCGGACAACAACGTTATTTCTCCAACGTGCCTGATCAGAACAACAAACAACAGACAACAACATTACTCGCAACCAGACATCATTACTTTACCACAGTATAACTGATCAGTACTGCAACAACCAGACAATGTGTGTCCATTACGCCAACTCAACATAGTAGACACAAGTGTCACACTGACAACATACCCTGGCTGACTGTTCATTTGCCATATTAGCACAGGGAACACACGACGTTGGTGACGGCCTCACCAACTACCAAGCAACATAATTATATCACACGTATTGCTTGACCACACCAGTGACCAGTAGATCCAAGTACCAGTAGTCCCCAATACACAGGTATTGGCAGGCACAGATATTGGTAAAATGAGGTCACCTATCTATTGTGAAACAGTCACATTAGGTTAAGGAGATTACAGTGAATGAGAGCAGAGTGGTCATGGCTGTGTGCTCTACTTAACTCAACTCTGACTGTGTGAAATCGTTCAACCGTGAAAATGTATGCCATATACATTGTGTGAAATCGTTCAACCGTGAAAATGTATGCCACATACGTGAGAATATGTATAGCAAGTTGTGTAGATCAGGTAACTGGACAGCCAGTATGACAGCATAAGTAAGCAGACTGATTTGTTTCACGATAAGTAAGCATCAGAAAACACGGTAACTCAAAATGTGTGAGGTGAATCATCATGAGAAGATTTGTTTACCTTTGCTTGTTCTGGGTCAATGTCTGTAGTGCAGTAGAGCTCACAAACTGAAAACAGCAACACGTCTGTCTGATAACAGTTTATCAACACCTAATGATAGACTGACAGTGCATGGCAGACAGAAAGTGATGTCATAAGTCCATTGGACCATTCGACGGCTATGTAATCCCAACCACACAACAGTACAGTGAGGTTTGGATATTTACATGGTTTATGACACAGTGGTGGTGCCATTTAGTGTTGGACAGTTGAAATGGTGTTATCTGTAGTGGAAAATGAAGTGGAATGCATCATTTGATACATATATCAGACATCTGATTCATATATTTGCAATGCCTAGCTATACCGTCACAAAAACAAGACTAGTGAACTACAAATGTGTTGTGTACAATGAAGATACCATCAGATATGTCTATGCAAAAGTACATATGAAGAGCTACAGTATTTGTTTCTTCAAAAACTAGGAAAAACTTAAAAACTCTATTTCTAGGCCACACAGGACCACAGGAGGCCTAAACACAAGTCAACCAATTTTTATTTCTTTTGCATAGGAACAATACCCTATAAATAATCTGTGCAAAATTTAAACAACAGATCTTCGACGGTATCTGAGAGCTAATGGCGCATGGCAGATACAAAGTGATGCCATAACTCCATTGGAGCTTCAGCCCAAAGGACTAAAAGACTTGCTTACTTGTGAGAAGAATGTCCTTCTGACTGTCGTCCAACTCCAGGGAGAGTTTGTAGGCGGCAATCGCCTTCTTTGTATCGCCCAGCTTTTCGTAAATTTGCCCCATCAGTCTGTGCGCTGGGGCATACGAAGGCTTCACCGCCAGGAAGCCAGCCATGTACCTGAAGTTATGCAAACGTGGAGGTCAAGGGTCAATAAACAACTGAATACATTTGTTTCTTCTACAATATAATCTTTTTTATATAGTGCTGTATAAAAGAGAAAATGGAGATATAGAGGAACTAAATAGATGAAAAACAATAAGTCAAGGACCATTTCAAGACTGGTTTCACCCGTTATAGAATTTAAAATTAGGTTTTACTGCTGGGCATTATTATCATCAGTGAAGGTCAGTGAATCATTTGTTTTGAAGACTCAGAACTGGAGTCTACATAACTGTGATGTGTTTATAACGGATACAACACTTTCTGAAAACTATTAAAGTGAATTTCTTTGAAAATAGTGATATAAAATGTCATTTTAATTTTGTCTGAATATTCTCACTAGAACTAGCATGAACTGTCAAGACAACAATCTACTTTAATTAGTCTTATACATACCTTTTCGCAACACCATATTCCTTGATGTTGACATAGAGCTTTGCTACCTGGAATCCACGACTATTTCTCTGCAAGAAAGCACAAATGTTCTTATCAGCTACATATTGCACACAGGCATGCGACTCCATCCTCACGGCACTGCGCTACACTACAGTACCCCTGGCTGAACGTCTACGAGGGTTGGAAAAATTATATTTTCGAATAAATCGGATATTTTCGATTAAATCGATTTTTTCAACATTCTCGACAATCATAAGAAATAATATGTAATTCGGAAAATAAATAAAGGTGGAATATCATAATATACCCAATAGGCTGAACATGTAATTATTAGCATAAATTTCTAAAGAATTAAAGCAAAGTTGTTATGTACAAATTTAAACTTTATTTAAAAATACATACAGTTAAATCAACTGGCAGTAGCACGCAACATAAGTATAAATTTAAGATAATCTGAAAAAATCGAAAAAATCAATGTCTTGATTTTTTCATGTTGATTAAATCAATTATTTAATCAATTATTTAATCAATTGGATTAAATCAATGCCAACCCTGACGTCTACACAAACCATGGAAGTGAGCGGAGTGAAACTACAAAATTATAGCAATTGACATTGCCAGTCGCTACTGTGTCAGCCGTGGGAACGGCACAAATACCCGCCCCAGTATGAAGACAGATATATGAATGAACATGACTGGTGGCCGTGGTGGGAACTCCAATATAGTGAGTGACCTATTCGCATCCTACATGTTGCACGTAACATGAGCCGCGTGTGGCAAACGTTATATCACATGACCACACACCTCGTGAGCGATTTCAATGGCCATGGGTATTAGAGGCATTTCAAAAAGGGATATGCCAGGGGTACTGTAGGCTGGTACTGCCATAATCAGTAAATAAATTCAACCAAAACAACTTTCCTAACAAACTGTTTGCATACATTTGATGGAATGGAATATGTAATACGTAAGATATTTACCATAAACGTGTTCAGGTTCTTGTCATAATGGCATAAACTATTAGGATGCACAATTATTGCCCACATTAGTGTATATCAACATTCATTCAGAAAAAGTTACCTTTCCCAACAATCTTACTTCTTAATCTGAATGGGTTACTTCGTAAGGAGCCAATATTGGCTATTATATATGACTGGGGCGGGTGTGTGTGCATCGAGTGTTTGAGCTGCAGATCAGGCGGCTGAAATCAGTTATGGTTTCAGCCTGGACCTGCGACTTGTTGAGTTGGTTCCAGTCAACTATCGTTTTTTTTTAATACAAAAATATGAATTCTTAAATTGTTCAGTGTGGGCTGTAGGTACTATGAAACATCTGGTGTTGTTGGTTGCTAGTTGTTAGATGAAATTTGAGGATGTATGGTGTGGGACGCGCTTAGGCTAAATGTGTCTTGTTTGTTTTTTGGGGCCGGAAGAATGTTTCAGTGGGGAGGGCTGGGATAGATCCCTTAACAGTTCCCAAGCGCACCAAACTTAGTTCAACCCTGGAGTTATGGTTTGTGTTAATAGTGTTGACCGGTTAATTATTAAACAATTAACCATTCTTCAAATTGTTGTTGCAAAAACTGAACTTCTTGAGTTATAAGACAGTTATACTTCCTGGCATAGTTACTCTGGTTTACTGTTTACCCCAGGCCAATATTTGTGCAACTCAATCTCTAGAGATCTAGCCACTAATCTGTGCACGTATATCTTACAAAAACATTAATTGAACATGGCTTCCCAAGGCAGACATGTCACATCTTTTTATTTGGTTATAACCACTACTAGAACTGTTAACATTGTTAGCTAACTTTGTGCTGGGCAATGTGTTTTTTCTACAATTCTAAAATATGTTATCCATGGCTCATCAATGGTGCAGTTAAATAGGATTTATTGTACATTGGAATCTGCTGGGCATTGCTAGGTTTATGTAGAGAAAGAATCACTGAATGTGAGTGGAAAATAGCAATGCCTTAGCTTAATATCATGTAGTAAATGTGTAATAAATGATAAATAAAAAATAATAGACCTTAAGTAGATAACAAAAAGCAATTCTGCGTACAAGGACAGATAAGTCATACATATCTGTTGACGGGAATGCCAATAATTAACTACTTATGCAAAATAATTCTACGATCAGAACCATCCTAAGGTATTCTAAGGTAAGGTAATAAATGTGGGGCCCAGAAACCATCCAATAACCACATTTTATTTCACCTATTCGCACTTTTCTGACAATTTATTTGCGTGACACAAATATAGATGTCTTTTGTAATTGTTTCTCCATTTCAAAGGAATGTTTATAATAGTAACACGGTCGTTGACCTGCTTATTTATTTTGTAATTTTGATGATTTAGCCGTTATAATAAATTAAAACCAGTTGCCAAACTGACGGTTATATCGCGCCTGCGCGTGAACGTGACGGAAGGGTAGACAAAGCTATTCGATATTTAGCAAAATGGACGACTAGTTGTTATTGTGCATCCATTCGTTTTGGTTCAACCACGACTATGGTTATGTAATGACTAATGTGTTAGGACGATGTGTTTTGTGGGGAGGCGCACAAAAAGAATCACCGGCACCACCACCGCCGGTAACGGCGGGTTGCAGCGACTTCGGCCCAGGCGGCGCATATTTGTGCTACCCACCTCCTTTTCGTCACTGATACGTCCCAATATGCCTGCTGCATATTTATCAACTTGTTTTCTGGCCGATTCGAAAGACTGGTTATTCTTTTTCATACTCTTGGTCAGAGTTGAAAAATAGCAAATACACCTAATCAACTTTCGGTTTCCGCCATGTGCGCAAATGCATCACTAGCTACACATAATTCGGTGACGTCACTCCTTGCAGCGTCATCGGTTCGCGAGTTATCTCAAGTTCTGAAGTTTGTCCACCACACGGAGCCACTATAGGCGGACTTTGCGTTTACAGTAGCGCCATACAGAGGTCAAGTAAGGAATCATTCACCGAGGTGCAGGCGTTGGCTGCTGTTCAAGGTTTGTATTTATGTACGTCTGTCATTTACTCATTATACTATGATTTCTTATAGTTAATGTTTCTCATCTTAATGTTTTTGTTGGTGCATGCACAAATTGTGTAGCCGTAGGCATGAAGAGGCGTTTCGTTTCCAATCCACGGCCAGGACCCGCACTCATCTCATGTTATCAGGTATGCACAGCCACAGGTGACAGTCCCATCCCAGTAACTTGAGTAAGTCTAAAAATATGATGTAATCATCGTCTCCACCAGACGCAGCAATACAGGGTTCTGACTCGTGGGTGTGGGGGAAAGAAAGAAAGTAAAGAAACTGTTGAGTTCAGCCTGCTGAGGTATAAAGTCGACCCAAGACCATGCAGCCATCCTCACTGACTGTGAGTGTGTAGACTAGTGAAACATTCCACCGGCCCAAGAAAAAGTAACTATAACAGACGCATACAAACGTAAAACATTTCAGGGACCATGCCCAGGCATGGTATATATATATATTTCTAATTTTTCCTGTTCGCCCGCCTGTATCTTCAGCATGTTGAAGCTAGGTGGTATTCGGAAGAAGAAGAAGACATCCATTATGTATGTTGTGTCCTCCAACTTCATACAACATAACAATCGATAACAGTTAACACCAGATGCTATATAGTAACCACATAAAAGATGCATACAACCTAGACCGTAAATACTTCCTTCCCAGCAAACAAGGACCCATGATTTCACCTGTTCCGTAAGTAAATCCACGAGTTCAACTGGTTCAATTCACATGAATTCACCAGACTCTGTTGACAAATTTGG
>OZ024865.1:5294491-5326991 GCA_964017155.1 Oasisia sp. SBJ-2009 | reverse complement strand
AACGTTGCGACGTGACGTTGTCACAATCGTTGTGCAACGTCATTATCCTTTACATAAATATTATAGCCTACATACCTATACAATGGACAGGAATTTGTGTTGATGATAACACTTCCGACAATGGACCGCTGCTCTCTTCCGTACGCGTGTGAAACCCTTAGTTGAGTACACGTAGTCGTCATAAATATACTACCGCTTCGTATATTCTAGACCAGTATGCATCTATGCAGTTGTTTTTACAAATGTAAATATAATTTTATATGTATTACAATATTTGATGATTTAATATTGCCAAAATATACACACCATTTGGATGAATAATCAGAATGCAAAACTACATTACCGAGCTGAGATGACGCTGATACAACGTCTGTCAACGTCACGGGTGGACGTCATTTTGCGACCATTACGGTACGTCAAGATGACGCCACGCCATAACGTTGCCTGGGCGTCATCACCCAACGTTGCGACGTGACGTTGTCACAACCGTTGTGCAACGTCACTGGTGACATTACCAAACCATGACCATTTTGCGACCATTAAGGTACGTCAAGATGACGTCAGGTCATGACGTTGCCTGAGCGTCACCACCCAACGTTACGAAGTGACGTTGTCACAACCGTTATGCAACGTCATTGGTGACATTACCAAATCGTGACCAAAAGGCAACGTTGCGTGGACGTCATGTGTTTGCTGGGAACCTGCCAACTGGTTCAGAAATGGTTCCTTGTTTGCTGGGAATTACTAATCCATTAATTGACTCTTGGAATACCATATGCGACCAGAAGAAGTAGTTGATTCAGCCTCATTCAAGAAGTGTGAACACTAATTAAGCAGTGTAATATCTATGCTAAAGGATTTAGACTGGTCAACACTTGAGGAGAGAAGAAGGAACCTTTGATGATCACCTGTGTTTAAAATCACCACAATCAGATTGATATTCCATCCAGAAAGATCTGTAGTACATACGTAACTGCAGACAGACGTGCATATGTTCAGATCACCCTTATAAACAGAAACACAGTACTGAAAAATACTGAAACCAGTTTTTTCTTCAAACTATATTATAACTATATGGAATTTTCTAGAAACATCTATCGTATATGTACAAGTATATAATTATTGTAAAGTTGATGATTTGTGGTCACAGGAAGACCACAACTAACTAAACATCTCCCAGACCATATCTCCTCCAACATCGTATATATAAAGACTTAACAACAAATAACACCAGATACTGTGGAGTAGGTATACAGCCCACTCCTGATTTCAACTAGGAACTTGACCTGCAGCTCACACACTCAGTAACACACTCCCCAATCCACCCATCATAGACAACTGACAGTGACTCCTTATGATGTATAACATTCACATTCAGAAGATAACTGTAGTCATACCTTTGGCTAGATATTAGGTATAATCACTAATGGCCTAGTCACCTTCGACAGACCCACTGAAAATCCCCTCCCCAAATGCAAGTCTCCAATACTGATAGCAAACCCATACTAGCTTCCATATCCAAAATCTATGCACCGAATAATTTAGCCAACCCCTAATTCCTCCAGCACTAGTTCCTCAGATCAATTAAATTATTAGTTGAAACCCGGTCTCTCATGTTGTGTAATGCTGAACATTTCAGTATGCCTATGCTTTATCTAAAAGCAGCACTTATGTATGTATACCCAGCAAACAACGACCCGTGATTTCACATGTTCTGTAAGTGAATTCACAAGTTCAACTGGCTCAATTCACGTGTTTCCGTAAGTGAATTCACCAGATTCTGTGAACAAAGTTGGTGTGTAGACACATGTTTACCGTGAAATCATGAGTTTTTCATGTGATGACACATACCAGTGAAACCGTATCAGTTCTGACACAGTACGACTCGTGTCAAACTCGTTCAAAACTTGTGACGACAGGCAGAACACGTGTATTCACGTGAATAGACATGAAAACATGTACTGGTGGAGCGGTACCAATTATGAACCAGTATGACACGTGCCAACTAGTTCAGAAATGGTTCCTTGTTTGCTGGGTATATATATATATATATATATATATATATATATATATATATATATATAATTATATATATATATATATATATATATATAAATGCCAAGCGCTGCATATATACTCTCTTCATTTTTCACTGTTTGTTCCAATGTATGCAAATAAGGCCTTACACTGGATGACATTTTAACCAGTCACAAATTTGTTGGTAAACATGTGCATGTTAACTCGCGTACACACAAACCAGTCGAGCTGTGTGCTTAATAAAACTGCTTAAATATGAATGAACAATAATGAAGTACAAACACACGTTTGATAACCATTTTCAAAGCATAACTGACAACATTGTCTTCGTTTCAGTGAATCGTCACAATGAATATCACACAGTTGGTGTTCCCATCATGCACCATGACACTTCAGAGCCAGCTCACAAGGTGTTGGCCTACTCTAAGACACATCAGAAGAACTTCTGTCATTCAATCTATAACAAACAAGCAGCAGTCATGTAAGGCTTTGCACACAGACTATCGATCTTCACATTGCTACCGGAAAGGAACATTAACCAGTATCCGTTGTCAGACAGCACGTTTTCACTCTAACATTCCAGCGATATCCTTGAGGAAATCACCTTCGTCCATACCCAGTTCTACAACCATCAGTACACGATGGTATGTCCGCGACAGAGACTCAACAAACAAGACTCACGCTAATAAGATCTTCAAGGATGTAATGCCACTGACAACACGACGGGTCATTCGTTTGAAAAAGATCAAAGAATCAACAACGGATGCTGCTAAGGTAAAGTAGGCCAAAGGCCAACAGTATTTTTTGCAATAAATTCACTTACTTTAGATCATAACTTTTGAAACATGCGACGTTTCGACCCATGTCTTTGTCACTTACCGCTGTCATTTGTGATGGCTCAGATTTTGGAGGAATAATTTGGCTGTAGATAATAATAATAACTTTATTGTCCAATTCATAGAGGGGAAATACATTTTGCAATTTGGAGGTTGCATAAAAACACAATATTTAAGTCACGTAGTAACGCATGTATACAATAAAATCAAGCATGTAAATATGTAAACGTTAGCTAAAAATATAAATATGATATATATATTGGAATAAATATATATACTAAAACAATATGACAATATTATAATAAGATAAATTAATTAATTAATAAAGATCATAAAACAACATTGCATTGGCAGCGGTAGAGAATGTGATAGTTCAAGGATTATTTTTGTGTGGCTGATTCAGATACTTGATGGAGGATGGAATGAAGGATTTAAGGGCTCGCTGGGTTTTTACTGTTGGCATTCTGTACCTCCTTCCAGAGGGGAGAAGTTCGTAATGGTCGTGTAAATAGTGGGTGGGGTCAGAAAAAAGTTTGGTTGCCATTTGCAGTGTTCTTGACTTGTACAATTGTTAACAATTGTACAATATCTTCCATAAAGTTCAATGTGTTATAACTTATTGTTGTCTTCTCTTTCCATCTAAGTCTAAGGGTCGGATACCAAGTACAATACTCATATTCAATTTCCATTTTCCCCTCGCTGTTGTGGAAGTGTTTTGTTCTTACCAGGTAATACTAGAATTGTATATACACTTGTATACCTCCTTTGCACATAGCTAGCTCCTCATGGAATATGAGTATTTTAGCTAGAATGTTATGTAGCTTACACAGTCATGTTTCGTTTATCTACACACTTTAGTTCCTAAGGGTTTTGGTTGGATAAATGAAACGTGCAGATTATTATGCAAGGTATCAAGATGGCTCCCATAGAAAATGTGCAGATTGTGAAACAACAGGGTAATTGAAGACCATCTGGAGGTTCACTGTATTGGTGTTATTATTATTATCAAAAATCATGTATTTTACCTTGTGTTATGCAGGAGCCGAAACTTTCAAACTTCAGACAGTTCAGTAGTACACAGAAAAGTAATAGCACAATTACTGATGCATTTATTAGATTACATCTGGTATTGTCATTTCCATCTGTCTAATCTATTTACTTGTAATTGTAAGTATAAACAATTTGTAATCATGAAAAGTAATCATGATTACGATTCCTTTTGTAATGTAATCAAGAACTCTGTACTCATACTCTATGTGGGGAGCAGTGGTCGCGCGGTAGAGCGTCAGACTGGCAATCAAGGGGACAGTGGTTCAAACCGACCTACCGCCATTTCGAAACTTAGGCAATTTCGTTCACCCCACATTTACCTGAGTCTTTCGGAAGAGTCTGAGATGATGAAAGCTGCAGAGCACGATTACAGCGTGTTATGCCCGGTCCACACTGGATCTGATGAACGACGAAGGGTGTCCACACCACGTCACAGACAAAAGCAACTGCGATCTACAACTATTGTCTGAAGACATCATTCGATATTCGCACGATGATTGGCTGAAGTATTTTTTTCGGAATTCGTCTAGGGGACTTACGTTTTGTGACTTGCGACGAACCTGTCCATATTGCCGTCTAGCGGTGTACGATGCTGTCCACACTGTCGTCTAGCGATTTCAAAGATTCAACAGGAGAATTTTCAAAATATCGCAAGACTGACTGATAAGGTTTGCGAGGCCGTCCACACCCGCCAGGGCTTTATGCAGGATCAAATTATTGCCAGTCACATGTTTTGGTTTGCCAGTCACATGTTTTGGTGGACACGTTGATGTTAACTGTTAAGCTAGTTTATAAATTTTCAAATTGTGCCTGATGACCTGAAATGGGCTACAAACACACATATGACACCATTTACACTCACTTTCAAGGCAGAACTAACAATATCTATGGTTTTGGAAGACCTTTTTTTTTTTGCTCCTTCATTTTTTGCCCGTCCACAACCCGTCCTCCATATTTCTACCCGTCCATATTCGTTTTTACCCGTCCAAATGACGGGTGGACGGGTCTCTAGATAAAGCTATGACACCCGCCCTCCACAGGTCGCAAGGCCTGTATATGTCAAATGTCAGCAAATTATACATGTCTCCGGGGTCTATGTCCCTGTGAGGCATGGTATGGACAGGGCATAACTATCACAAAAAATCCAGTAATTGTTTACCGTGTGTCACACAGGAGCTGTACGATGTGTATGCTTATGCTACTTCTGAGGGGTATGACCTGGAGGGGCTGTCAGATGCCATCTGTAGGCAGGGGCTCTACAGCATGGTCAAGATGCCCACTGGTGAGTGAAACCCTAGCAACACTCCTTGTTCATTACCCCGGGTGTGTTGGTAGAAGACAATGTAAGTACATTGTTTACAAAACCATTGTAGACAATGTGTAAATGCTCTGAAATGTGTGTAACAGACAGATGCCCAAGGTTATGTGTGTAGCAGACAGATGCCCTTATGTGTGTAACATACAGATGCCCTTATGTGTGTAACAGACAGATGCCCTTATGTGTGTAACAGACAGATGCCCTTATGTGTGTAACAGACAGATGCCTTTATGTGTATAACAGACATATGCCCTTATGTGTGTAACAGACAGATGCCCTTATGTGTATAACAGACAAATGCCCTTATCTGTATAACAGACAGATGCCCTTATGTGTGCACACTGTACCTGACTTGGCGGAATTGCATATTTATGCTGTGATCAATGTATTTTTATTGCTAATGATCATACTTATATGTAAGAGTATAATTATAAAGGTGTAATTAATGCAGCTTTTTCACATAATTTTGATTGCTTAGTAAAAATAAATAAGTGACTAGTTTGATAATTTTAACAATGCAAAATGTAATATTTGTACAAAAAACTAGCACATTGCAGTATGTATTAGATTGATTACATGTTTACATTTTGCAGAACAATATTTTTATTTATTGAGCAAAAAGATTGATCTGGACAGGAACCTTTGAGTGGATTACATATGAACATTTACACTTTGTTTGTAAACACAAGTTGGTCTGTTACAGACGTTGTAAACACAAGTTGGTCTGTTACAGACCGTAACAGACAGACCGTAACAGACGTTGTAAACACAAGTTGGTCTGTTACAGACATTGTAAGCACAAGTTGGTCTGTTACAGACGTTGTAAACACAAGTTGGTCTGTTACAGACATTGTAGACACAAGTTGGTCTGTTACAGACATTGTAGATACAAGTTGGTTTGTTACAGACGTTTTAGACACAAGTTGGTCTGTTACAGACATTGTAGACACAAGTTGGTCTGTTACAGACGTTGTAAACACAAGTTGGTCTGTTACAGACATTGTAGACACAAGTTGGTCTGTTACAGATGTTGTAAACACAAGTTGGTCTGTTACAGACATTGCAGACACAAGTTGGTCTGTTACAGACGTTTTAGACACAAGTTGGTTTGTTACAGACGTTTTAGACACAAGTTGGTCTGTTACAAACATTGTAGACACAAGTTGGTCTGTTACAGACGTTGTAAACACAAGTTGGTCTGTTACAGACATTGTAAGCACAAGTTGGTCTGTTACAGACATTGTAAACATAAGTTGGTCTGTTACAGATGTTGTAGACGCCATGTGTGCAGAAGCTAACTACAGACTGGATGATGAACCACGAGAAATATTTTTCTTCAGGTGATTCTAAAACATTGATTTTTCATGTTGTATAACGACACAAACACTGGGTTGATTGGGATAGTTTATGCAAGATTGACGTGGCGCAGTTAACATACCACACGTATGCTGCTCCTGTGGTACAGAAACATGCATATGAAACTACATAAAATTATACACCTCAGAGAACTGCTAAGCTCGTAAAAATATCCTGCATATACCCAGTGGTCGTGCCCCAAGAAAATGTAATAATTCACTTGTTGCAATTTATCAGTAAATGATGCTGTGGTGATTGGGCAGGGGGAAAAGACAGACTAGGAAAAGAACAATGTGTCAATATTCTAATGACTCAGGATTCTCCACCCATGGGTCATTACAGAAACGTGTTTGTCAAGTGGGCTGCTCTATCCCATGTGCTGGGAATTAAAAGATCATCATCCATGCAAGTTGTTGGGTTTCACAGTTCGGATAAGTTCAAACATTGTGGTTATTTTATAATTCTTGGTTTTATTTTGGTAAAGTCTTATTGTATTATATTATTTTTGTGCGATAACAAAGTTAACATTGTGACATGACCAGTGTGTTTCTCTCTTCAGAGAAGGTTGCACCGTGTTTTGGAACATGCCAGTTGAAGAGGTAGGCACAGACAGAAGCACAATTGTACTGACATTGACGCTTTGTGGGCCTATGGACTTTATGTCCCAAGTCACATATGTTCTAGATGATATGTCCTAAATTAATCATTTTTCCTTTTACACTTTAGACCTTAACACAACCTTGCCTTGCCTATCCCGTAGTCTCAGTGGACCGTTGGAGCACCACAGATGACTTGGCAACCAGCTCCCTCCACTCCTCTCGTCTCTCCGCGTTCCTCATGGCGGCGCCCAGTGTCAAGCCCGTCCATTCCGGGATGTTGTCTTCCCATCTCTTTCTCTGTCTGCCTCGCCTTCTCCCTCCTTGGACTGTACCTTGCATGACCGTCTTGGCAAGCCCTGTTGAACTTGTTATGTGGCCGTACCATCTCAGTTTTCGTTGTTTGACTGTGGTCAGGAGGTCTTCGTGGGGTCCAATGGCTTGCCGAGTTCTGTTTTGGACCTCTTCGTTGGTGATGTGTTCTCTGTACGTGATGCCGAGGAGTTTTCTGAGGCATCTCATCTCCATGGCCTGTATCCTTTTCTCGGTTTCTGCTGTTAATGTCCAAGACTCACAGGCGTACAGGAATATGGACATGACTAGGGAGCGCATCAGTCTCATCAGACTAAACACAACTCTGTTGATATATTAGCACTAATTCTGGCACTCTTTGTAGAACATATCACATCCATTGCATATGTAACTGTTATTTAATATCTTATTTTTGGAACATATCGTCCACAATATTTGGGACATAAGTGACTTGGGACATAAGCGACTTAGGACATAACGTCTATAACTCGCTTTGTGACTCTATATTCCCAAAGGAGTCAATTTGTCGCTAGATATTTGTGGTGTTTTTGCTGCATACATAAATTTTATCACAGTGGAAATGCATTATGAAATAGCATTATACAACTATGTGGGACTTGCACACAAAATATGTAGGAACGATAGCATCATTAGCAGTACATCTTTTGATAGAAGTCCACCAATTAATTATTATGTGCTAATAATAATAATTAATCAGTGTTTATGATTTATATTAATGTATAGATAATATACATACACAGTAATAGTAAATGTTTTAATTTTATATTAATTTATATAATTTACAGAGGTTTAGTACTATACATCTTTAAAACAGTGTTTAATTTATTTTTAATTTATTTATATAATTTACATACAAAGGTTTACTAGTGTACATCTTAAACCAAAATTTGATTTGATTTATATTAATTGATATAATTTACATTTATAATTATTAATACATTTATTATACGTCTTGTACAGTGCATCGATCCGCGCTATATAAAAACAGTTTGATTATTATTATTACCATCCCTGACTGATTCAGGGTAATGGGAAAAACAATGTTGTTTTACTAAAGTTGTTTGTGTCGCCAGAGAGAGGCTGTGCTCAGGTTTATCCAGACCCATCAGTGTGATTCGTATGACGCTAGTCTCGTCCACCAGGAGTTTGAACACATCGACTTCACCTACACCGAGTAGGTATTACTTGGGTATGACAGATACATTAGAAGGGTCATATAATAATAATAATAATATAATTTATTTGTATAGCGTCATATAGGGTCATGTTGGTCTCAATTTAGAGCACAATGGCTCAGGGGTAGAGCTTCAGACTCTCGACTACGAGAACCGTGGTTCGAATCCTGTGCTACGGTGTTAAAACCCTGGGCAAGTTTTTTCACTCTACATTGCTCCAGTTCACTCAGCTGTTTAAATGAGTACCTGGCTACAGACAGTGGTGGATATGTGTACGAGCAGCCCTTGCGCATTAATTGTAGCATATGGCTGGATGCTTCCCAGAGAAGCCGAGATGGTGTCTGAGTGAACAGGTCTGTCAGGGAAGTAAAGTGTAAAGCGCTTTGAACGGTCCCGAGGACTGGATACTGCACTATATAAGAACTTGCCTTTTTTTCAATTTGAAATGCTGATGTTTCCCAACAGGTGTCACTGTCAATCCAGTGCACACCAAGACATGTTCGGTGCGACTCTGTGAAATCTAAATATAATTTTGTCATTAGACTTCCAGTTATGATTAATCCAGTAAGTTTCTGTCTGTACCATCACATACCAGACATTTTCATGTGTGAAACCAACGTATATACGTTCATTGATCCCTATTGTAAGAAAACCTGTTCAGCTTTGATCAACTAGTGCTGCCTTACATTTTATTCCATGAGAAACTTCGGTCTTCGCTGTAGCTATTCCAACTATTTGTAACATGCCTCCTCTTAGTGTTTGATCAGTAGAAACTATTACGTATCTATGTCATCATTTAAAAACTAATGATAATGAGTCTGACCAGCCTTATTGTCGTGATACCTCTCTAAGGCTGATTTCCAAGGGTTTAGACTCAGCAGAAGTTACATTGTTATTATGGATATGCTAATGACCAATATGAACGAATATGTATTCCACTCAATAGATGTCACCGCTGTAGTACATAATTTCCCGTATGATACCTGATGATGGCCGTTCTATACAAACACAATGTTGCACATTCTGCGAGACTGCAAACTTATGCAACCATTTCTGAAAATGGCGCACACATATGGAATGAACTAGACCCAATAATAAGAAACTCTCTCTCTCTCTCTCTGTGCCTTAAAGACGACATATATGTATCATCTTTTTTACTAAAAAGTGACGCACGATTCACTGGACACTTTTACTAAACGTTATATGTATATATATATATATATAATGCTATTTATCTTGTTTTATAATTTATCTATTTATTATTATTTTTATTGTAATCTATTTAAAAAAATATTTATTCAGTATATATATTTTTTTATTCAATTTCTATTATTCACATATTATATAACACATTTCGCAAAGTATAAGGTATTTGATCAAATTGTTTAGTGCATGTATATTATGTTTTACAATACAAATGCATTTGCAATCACGACTCTTAGGGAGATAAAATGTACATTTTATAAGGTTATCGTGAATAAATAATGTTTATTATTATGCAAAGTTCCACAAACTCCTTAGTTGTCCATAACAAATGGTTAAAATAATGCTCTCAACAGAGATATTTCTGCCACATCCATCTTGCAGCCATCCCACACGGCTGGCCGGGGAGGAGATTCAGTTGGAACGACGAGAAAATGGAACGTATGGAGAGCGACAGCTGGAGAAGTACGCCTTCTCCAACGCACTGGCTCTCTCAGGTTAGTGCTGACATCTTCAGTGTTCACACCAAACGTAGCCCCGCCACTATCTCAATGTGTCAAAAGGGCACTTATGCAGAATTCGGATCCACCTTAATTTTGCCATTATAACTATCTTTGCCAACATTTTATAATTGATTTTGTTAATTCAAACATTTAACACCATCTTTTGCATATTTATGTTTTATAAACAGCGCGTCTTAGCAGACTTTTGAGGTCGAAAAGACAGCAGGGTCGGCATAAACAAACTGTTTATCGCTCATTCCATGTGCATGGTACAGTGACACATGCATCGCTGCACTTGCGACCAGCACAAGTTGGAGCACTATGTGGATCTCAAAATGCAATATTTGTGAAATATATACATACCTGGGAATGCTGATTGATTATGTTTAGGATTAGAGTTTCTGTAAGGTATCCAATATAGTCATAAATATACAGTTATAATGGCAAAATCGAGGTGGGTCCGAATTCTACATAAGTGCCGTCAAAAGACTAATAATGATGGAATGTCGTCTTCAGTGCCAGTGTCCGTTGAAAGTCTTAGCGCAGTGGAGCAGCAAAACCAAAGGATTGAGCATGCTCACTATCAGTATCCTCAGAAATGTCTGTACCGGTCACTCGACAAAACCTAAAATTAAATGCTGGCAAACTGTGTCGGTCAGCAAGGTGAATACCAGAATTTATTACATTAAATGTGCTGATTGTATACCTGTTTGGTGTTCCGAGATTCGGCACGACTCTACCAAATCTGGGACCGCAATGGTAGTGGGCCACGATTATTGCTAACATGGTATTCTGTTAGTAATACATCAAGTATTCCAATATGATTGTTATTCCCAGGTTTTAAATAAAAATGCATGCACAGTATGCATTTTGAGAAAACTTGGCCCAGGCATGCATGTCACTTTGCTCCTAATGTTAATATGAATATTGCTGTGCAAACTGCTTCTATGTTTACTTTTCAATATTACTTCGTTTCAGTGAAACTTGCCATTTGGGAGGCATCCATGGCAAGGTTCGTTGATTCAATCGAGTATGTCTTGCAGGTACGTTAGTCTGTTGACACAAATTCTTTTGTATACGAAACGTTTGTCAAAATAGGCAGAATGCTATGGTTCTTGTAACGGTTTTCTAAAATCTGGAAAGAGGACATAATATGAAGTGGGCATTTGTAACAACATTTGTTCAACATAATTGTTTGTTTTGCCAGTTGAGTAGCAGGACTTTTTCAAGCTGTTCCATATTTCTGACACCAAAATATCTGTGGGTACAAAAGCAACGCGGCCACAATGGAGCTTTCACAGTTGTGTAAGTGTTGCATGAGAGTGCTTGTCGTGAGAAGTCATGATAATATACCACTAACAACGGTCTTCTTTATGTTCCTTATGTTCATCTTCTCCAACAGTTTTTGCAAAGGCCTGGCTTAATTTGTCCATTCTGTGGGTTGTATCGTCATTATTCTTATGTCTTTTCAAAGTGTAATATTTCCTCTGCAGGTCCATTTTGCTTTAGTATTTCTGTTTTCATGCTTGTTTGGTCTGTCCTGTTAATAATTGCTGTGTAATCTAACTAATCTTGCATATGAATAAATAATTTCTCTCAAGTGTTAGAAAAATATAAAACTGTTTTAGTATTCAGTATTAAGTGTCATATGTCTTTACATCAGAGAATAATTTAATATTCTGGTCTCTTGTGATGTTAGAATTAGTGGCTCAAGAAACAGCTTCTGTTCTGTACAAAAATGTTTACCCAGACCAGGCACTCACCGATGAAACTATAATGACTGAAAGGCATAAAACATGTAGAAAGAAACACATGGAGTATTTCTCACCGTAGATTTCTGTGATATAAACCAGTATCTTGGTACACAATTTTGTTAAAATATTTTGGCATTTATCCTGACCTCCTTTTTGTTTGTTCTCTCTCAATACGTAGGACCTGAAGGTTGGACGGAAAGTGAGGATATCCAGGCCCAAAGTGTTACAGAAAACTGGTGAACTCTTCAATCTGAGGTAAGAAGAGACACTGCATCAATGGGGTGATGGTGTGCTTACTGGCTTGTTACTGCACGTGTGCTTTTAGAGTTTGATTCTTGCCATCTGTAACAAGCACTGGTAAAACTTGTTCCTTGAGTGAATTCTGTGAGTCCAGCAGTAGTATGTGAGTTAACATTATGTTGACTCTAGTTAGTTTAATTTTCATAAAACTGTGTGTACTCTTGTTATAATATATATATATATATATATATATATATATATATATAATATATATATATAATATATATATATATATACCCTTCATACAACTTTTTTTAGAATAAATGTTTGGTAAATATTTAGTGCAACTCTGAATATATTTTGGGCCAACAGCATTGAGTAAAAATGTATACAGTTGCTTCCTCATTTAATCTAATCCATTACAAACATAGTGTGTTGATGTTCATATTGATAGGTTATGAATAGTTAAAGTAATAGTTGCAGTAGGCAGTCAGAATAATGAAAGACTGCATGTTTTCATTGAAAGTATAACAATAATACATTTTGTTCATTGGGTTGGGTAAGTTGTAGACATGCCGATAGCGTTAGGATATACCATAACACATAACAAGGTTGGCTGTGTTTGTGGCTTTTCTGTCCAATTTTGACACAACCCACTTGAAAATAATGAAGTAATTTATCCAGTGATGTCATTATAACTTAAGCAACGCATTTGCCAAATTGATCCAAAAGGAACATTTGAAAATGGCATGGGGTATAAAAAAAAAGAATTATGGTGGCAGCTTTAATAGGGCGTGGTCAACTGTGTTGTAGACATCTGGTCAACCTGAGTTCTGACCTGCTGGACACGCCAGACTTCTACTGGGACCGCGAGACTCTAGAGCCTCTGTACACACGCACCTGCAACCACCTCGCTATAGCCAGGAGGACCAAGGTAGGAACGAGAGGAGGGAGGGAGGGAGAGAGGGAGAGAGGGAGAGAGGGAGAGAGGGAGGGAGGGAGGGAGGGAGGGAGAGAGGAGGGAGGGAGGGAGGGAGGGAGGGGGGGAGGGGGGAGGGAGGGAGGGAGGGAGGGAGGGAGAGAGGAGGGAGGGAGAGAGGGAGGGAGGGAGAGAGGGAGAGAGGGAGGGAGGGAGGGAGGGAGGGAGAGAGGAGGGAGGGAGGGAGGGAGAGAGGAGGGAGGGAGGGAGAGAGGAGGGAGGGAGGGAGGGGGGGAGGGGGGAGGGAGGGAGGGAGGGAGAGAGGAGGGAGGGAGGGAGAGAGGAGGGAGGGAGGGAGGGAGGGAGGGAGGGAGGGAGGGAGGGAGGGAGAGAGGAGGGAGGGAGAGAGGAGGGAGGGAGGGGGGGAGGGGGGAGGGAGGGAGGGAGAGAGGAGGGAGGGAGGGAGAGAGGAGGGAGGGAGGGAGGGGGGGAGGGGGGAGGGAGGGAGGGAGGGAGGGAGAGAGGAGGGAGGGAGGGAGAGAGGAGGGAGGGAGGGGGGAGGGGGGAGGGGGGAGGGAGGGAGGGAGAGAGGAGGGAGGGAGGGAGGGAGGGAGGGAGGGAGGGGGGGAGGGGGGAGGGAGGGAGGGAGAGAGGAGGGAGGGAGGGAGAGAGGAGGGAGGGAGGGAGGGAGGGGGGGGAGGGGGGGAGGGGGAGGGAGGGAGGGAGGGAGGGAGGGAGGGAGAGAGGAGGGAGGGAGAGAGGAGGGAGGGAGGGAGGGAGGGGGGGAGGGGGGGGAGGGAGGGAGGGAGGGAGGGAGGGAGGGAGGGAGGGAGGGAGGGAGGGAGGGAGGGAGGGAGGGAGGGAGGGAGGGAGGGAGGGAGGCTGATGTCCATAGATGCATAATTTGTGCTACATTGAACTTTTATAAGAATATGTATGCATATGTTTTTACTCCTGGATGCAAACCATATAGAACACATTTTTCAGGGCACATCTACGGTTCTTCAGAATAAAATATAAAATTCAGTTGGCATCTTTTCGTTTCGAGCTATATAACCTATCCACCCTTCATGCAGCCCATCTACACTTTATGTACCCCATCTACCCTTCATGCAGCCCATCCACCCATCATGTACCCCATCCACCCTTCATGCAGCCCATCCACCCTTCATGTAACCCATCCACCCTTCATGTAACCCATCCACCCTTCATGCAGCCCATCCACCCTTCAGGCAGCCAGTCCACACTTCATGCAACCCATCTACCCATCATGTAACCCATCCACCCTTCATGTAACCCATCCACCCATCATGTAACCCATCCACCCTTCATGCAGCCCATCCACCCATGTATTTTACTTAATTTGAAACAGCAATCATAAACCCTTTGCACATGCAAAAATGTGTCCAGATTTATAGTAGTTACAAATATTTTATGAAACCACCTTATTGTGTGTGTGTGTGTGTGTGTGTGTGTGTGTGTGTGTGTGTGTGTGTGTGTGTGTGTGGGTGGGTGGGTGGGTGGGTGGGTGGGTGGGTGTGTGGGTGTTAGACCTTTGACCTACAGCACGTGGTACGTACCATATATTTTATATGGGACACTATATGTAGTTTTCTAGAGGGGTTCCACATGCTATGTGTAGGAAATTCACATGGAGGTGTCTGTTTGCTCCCCTCCACGTACAAATGCATGTAAACGCCTGATGTCAATATCGTCATAAGTACCTTCAATCTAACTGAATCTAATCGAATATAATCTAACTTAAACCTAAACCTAATACTAACCCTAAAACTAACCCTAAACTTAAATATGTTTGTACATCCGAACAGCCATAAAAGGGCATTTATATAATAATAATAATAAATACAGTATTTGTCTACGCCATATCTCTAGCAATAAAACCATTCAGATGCACATTACACTTTACATGAATATACAGATTACCTAAACAATTTAAATAGAGACGTAGTTGTAAAATAAATAGAAGAATAAAAAAGTTAAATATAAATAAATAATATTAACCTTTATAATACTAAAATACTAATACTGATAAATAATAGTTAATTATATTACAATTAAAAAATATATATATAAATAGTTGATAAATAATAGATATTTAAATAGTAGATATTAAAAATAAATAATAGTTAAATATTACAAAAAAAAAATTTGTTTTAAAGAACAAAACTCTTTATTAATTCTTAGGTGCATACGCCAAATATGTGACCTCTGTATTCCTTGAATGACCTCATCAGTGCCCCCTGGTGTGTAGGTCATCAACCAGAAGCTGGCACACTGCTGTGATCTGATGGATCTGCTGCGGGATCATCTCAACGACAAACACAGCTCCAGGCTCGAGTGGATCATCATCCTTCTCATTCTCGTTGAGGTTAGACAAATGTGTTGTCATGGCAACATAATAATTCTGTTGTCATGGCGACAGAATCTATGACTTTATTGTATCGCGACCTGTCACACCAAATCACTCAGCTTGCTAAGTTCCTATTAAGATTTAGGTGCAACAGAAGTTACCTTGGTAGTGTTACTGTTTGAGTTGGAAACATTTTAAATTTAGATTTAAATTTTTTTATTCCACGTAACATGACATTTTTGTTTGTTCGTAAATGAATTTATTTGAATAATATTGGATGGTTTATTGAGGAAAATAAACTAGATATTGAAAGATTTTTTAGATTTAGAACATTACTGAGACAGCCATTTGTTGCTCATGTGCAGAATAGACCCATACAGCTCTTTGGGGGCAATGTTTATTCATTTTCTTGTTATCTGTCTGTTTAATTATTTGGCGTTATTATTCTTTCATCAGTCGTGATTGGTCCAAACTCAAGTTTAATGACAACAAGATGATTTGATAATACGCTCAACTTGCCCTCTATGTTTTAACAAAGTGATCATATCTCAGGTCTCAGGTGGTTTCCTCCAAACAGCCCAAACCTGGGCTAACGCAGGAGTTGTCCATTTACCCCCTGTGTGGGATCTTTAACTTCCCCTGACATAGACACCAGATAGAAGGGACCACCGGCTTTTAGTGTCTCTTCCGAAAGACACAGGCAACCATGGGATGAACTAAATTGCCTAAGTTTTGAAACGGCGGTAGGTGGGATTGAACCACCGTCCCCTCGATTGACAGTCCGGCGCTCTACCACGCGACCCCCGCTCCTCACTTATCATTACGTGCCAGGGGACTCAGAGACCTATGTAATCAGTCGCTCCTCCGCCTAATGGGGGTGGGTGTACTCATAGTGACCTGACTTGTCTTCTGTTGTAGGTGGTGTTTGAAGTCGTCAGAATGGTACAGAAGCACCCTGAGTCATAGCAGCAATATCAGTGACCCACTGGAACATATTGACTCAAGTCTGATTTATGTCAGCAATCTACCTACAGTATAATGTAATATGTTATTTCTGTTGGGTGAAACTACACAATAGCAGGCACCCCATACAAAATACACAGCTACATGTACCCCATACACAATACACAATAGCATGCACCCCATACAAACCACACAGCTACATGTGCCCCATACAAAATACACAGCTACATGTACCCTGTACAAACCACACAGCTACATGTACCCTGTACAAACCACACAGCTACGTGTGCCCCATACAAAATACACAGCTACATGTACCCTGTACAAACCACACAGCTACATGTACCCTGTACAAACCACACAGCTACGTGTGCCCCATACAAAATACACAGCTACATGTACCCTGTACAAACCACACAGCTACATGTACCCTGTACAAACCACACAGCTACGTGTACCCTGTACAAACCACACAGCTACGTGTGCCCCATACAAACTACACAGCTACACGTGCCCCATACAAACTACACAGCTACACGTGCCCCATACAAACTACACAGCTACGTGTGCCCCATACAAACTACACAGCTACATGTGCCCCATACAAACTACACAGCTACATGTGCCCCATACTAACTACACAGCTACACGTGCCGCATACAAACTACACAGCTACACGTGCCCCATACAAACTACACAGCTACACTTGCCCCATACAAAATACACAGCTACATGTACGCTGTACAAACCACACAGCTACGTATGCCCCATACAAACTACACAGCTACATGTGCCCCATACAAACTACACAGCTACATGTGCCCCATACAAACTACACAGCTACATGTGCCCCATACAAACTACACAGCTACATGTGCCCCATACTAACTACACAGCTACACGTGCCGCATACAAACTACACAGCTACACGTGCCCCATACAAACTACACAGCTACCCTTGCCCCATACAAACTACACAGCTACACGTGCCCCATACAAACTACACAGCTACACGTACCCCATACAAACTACACACTTACACATACCCCATACAAACTACACAGCTACACGTACCCCATACAAACTACACAGCTACACGTGCCCCATACAAACTACACAGCTACACGTGCCCCATACAAATTACACAGCTACACGTACCCCATACAAACTACACAGCTACACGTGCCCCATACAAACTACACAGCTACACGTGCCCCATACAAACTACACAGCTACACGTACCCCATACAAACTACACAGCTACACGTGCCCCATACAAACTACACAGCTACACGTGCCCCATACAAACTACACAGGTACATGTGTCCCATATAAACTACACAGCTACACATGCCCCATATAAACTACACAGCTACACATGCCCCATACAAACTACACAGCTACACATGCCCCATACAAACTACACAGCTACACGTGCATCATACAAAACTACACAGCTACAAATGCCCCATATAAACTACACAGCTACTCATGCCCCATACAAACTACACAGCTACACATGCCCCAGACAAACTACACACTTACACGTACCCCATACAAAGTACACAGCTACAAGTGCCTCATACATAGTTATATATACAGTTACAACAATAATCTGTCATTGTGTTTCGTAGTTTTGTCTAGCATTATATTTTAAATAGACAATGAAACACTTTACTGATGCTCAATTCTTATTAGATAATGCAACATCATTTTCTGGTTATCGCAGAAATATGAAAGAGGAATTTATAGAGATTTAAAATGCAAAATTATGACATGGTAGAGTGATGATAGATATTAGTATATATTTTAGTCAATATATGTTCCAGAATAGAGAAATAAACAGTATGTGATATGTAAAACAAATTTGTTTTTAAATATAGTCTTTCGTTAGACTTCAGAGTATGTGAATGCCAACAGGAGAGGAAATAAATGATCCACTTTATTCCAGAATACTACATACCACACAGAAGTCAAAAAACATGTCCATCACACACATTTTTGATAATGTTGAAGTTTGTGCTAGATGTGATTGGTGGAAATGATCACAAATAATACTGGAAATGGCATATTTTAATGTTTATATATACAATGTCTCGGAAGCAAAGCAAATCTAAGAAAATACAACAAAAGTAGACATTGTAGAGTTATTTTACTTTTTCAATGGACAAATATAGTTGTCAGTTATTTGCACAAACTGTTTTTCTCAGCTGGCCAAAGGGTAAGGGTTGATAGTGTGTTGCTGGATATTTACCCCCATGCTGTCTTAATTAAGCCTCAGTAAAAACAACTTAGAAGAAGGAACAGAAAAATAGTTAGGTTCCCACACAAGTATACTGGTAAATCGATGCAACACATAGGCCCAATGTAGAAAAAACAATTATTATATGACCTCCCAACTGTATCCCACTACCCATGTACATGGGCAGGGGTGTGCAAGGAAAAGTCAACACACCCTACCCCTGGTAAAGGCCTCCAGTGTCAAAAGGTGTAGGGGAAGTAGGGGCATGTCCGCACACTTCAGGTGAAACAAGCTATAGATAGTGCACTGTGTGTGCTAAGAGGGTGATATTTAGTATTCAGAATGAGCAATCATATTACTTTGTTGTTAGTTAGTTGATAAATCGCATATCCCATCAGATATTTAAATATTTGGTCAAATGTAGAGGCATAGCTTTGTGCAGACATGCCCCAAGGTACGGGGCCCGCTAGGGGCTCGTCGGTCGGTCAGCTGCAATTTGTGTCCACTAGGCTTTCTGCTCATGAGGGGAGGCCCAGGGAAACCCCTTTTAAGAACCTCGCATTAATCATATGATGGTGAAACCA
Source organism: Oasisia sp. SBJ-2009 (assembly GCA_964017155.1). Lineage (NCBI taxonomy): Eukaryota > Metazoa > Annelida > Polychaeta > Sabellida > Siboglinidae > Oasisia > Oasisia sp. SBJ-2009. Next base: position 5,307,511 of record OZ024865.1, on the reverse strand, counting down.
CTTTTTTCTGCGACCAAAGATGACAGAGAATGACAACGTGTGAATCGAAATTTTTTAAGTGAGTTATTAAATTTTTATTTTGATGAATGAATATGCGATATGTTCGGATAATTATATCTTAATAGCACGTTGAGGAACTTTTCTTAGGTTTGGCTAGTAGTTAGATGAATATTTAATAAGAAGACCCTTAGTAATATGTAGATAAAGACGATTACAATATATAATTGCGCAAAACTTTTGTCGAAAGTTGTCGACCTCCCAAACACTTGGAAACGGAAGAAAATGAAGAACCAAGACACAATCCCCTCCGGAGAAAATCCCCTTAATGACGTTTCAATTCGGACAACGTATTGTGTAAAACATCGAAGAATCCCCTCAGAGCGAGGTCCTTCGAGGCACGAAGCTTCGTGGCTAAGACCGCATCTGGATTAGCATAACTGTGTGCTAACTGCCCGATAACTCTCTGGATCTGTGGTAACTGCTCCTTTACAACCGAGACCTACGCGATGAGAACACTGTCATCGGATAATCGTCCTGGACTTGTTCTTCTTGGTGTACATGCGCCAATCAAAGAGAGACAGACAGACAGACGGACAAGGAGAGTGACAGGGAGACGGACAGGGAGAGTGACAGGGAGACGGACAGGGAGAGGGACAGTGAGACGGACACGGAGATGGAGAGGGAGACGGACAGGGAGACGGACAGGGAGACGGACAGAGAGAGACGGACAGGGAGACGGACAGGGAGACGGACAAGGAGAGTGACAGGGAGACGGACAGGGAGACGGACAGGGAGACGGTGACAGAGTGACATAAAGACAGAGACACAGAGACACAAAGAGATACAGAGACAGAAAGAGACAGACAGACACACACAGACACACGGACAAACACATAGACACAGACACACAGGTAGAGCGACAGACAGACAAAGAGGCAGTCAGACAGTCAGACAGACAGAGAGAGAGCAAAAGAGATAGAGAGAGACAGAGAGCGAAAGAAAAACAAACAGACAGAGAGAGAAAGATAGAGAGGGACGGACAGACGGACAGGGAGAGAGTCAGAGGGAGGGACAGAGAGACAAAAAGGGAGAGAGAGTGACAGGGACAGTGAGCGAGAGAAAGACAGACGCACAGAGAGAGACAGACAGACAGACAGAGAAGCAGAGAGAGAGAGACAGAGAGCGAGAGAAAGACAGACAGACAGAGAAAGAGAGCGAGAGAAAGACAGAGAGACACAAGGAGATACAGAGACAGAAAGAGACAGACAGAAAGAGACAGACAGACACATAGACACAGACACACAGATAGAGCGACAGACAGACAAAGAGGCATTCAGACAGTCAGACAGACAGAGAGAGAGCAAAAGAGATAGAGAGAGACAGAGAGCGAAAGAAAAAAAGACAGACAGAGAGATACAGACAGACAGACAGAGAGAGAGAGAGAAGAGACGGACGGACAAGGAGAGGGACAGGGAGAAGGACAGACAGAGAAACAGTGACAGAGTGACACAAGGACAAAGACACAAAGAAATACAGAGACAGAAAGAAAGAGACAGACAAACGGACAGACAGACATACAGACAGACAGGCAGGCAGACACACAGATAGACAGACAGACACACACGCACAGACAAAGAGACAGACAGACGCAGAGAAAGAGAGAAAGACTGACATACGGAGAGATACAGAGAGACAGACAGATAGAGATAGATAGACAGACAGACAGACAGACAGATAGACAGAGAGAAAGGATCAGATCGGGTTTTTATACAATATTCCCGGGTCGTTTGAGAGAATTGTCTTAAACGTGTTTAATATACAAGCATTGCATTCGTTTGTGAAGGTTAAACAATAGTATACGATGGACACAATAATGAACATGGTGGTCAATTACTATGGGCAGAAATATGCGGAGCGTTCGTATGGGTATAAATATCTACTTCACAAGCGGGTCCCTAATCCTTTGAAATTCAGGCGTACCATGTCTGGTTTAGAAAACAGCGCCCTGACGCGTTTTGAATGTGAAGTGACACCCCCTCCGCATAGATAATAATAACAATGACTTCATTTACGCCAATTTCCTCGAATACCAAGCTCAGTGGCGCGACAAGACCAAGGGATTAAGCAAACACGTAATCGTAAAACAATGCGTGAGTCGTCAATGGATGGATGGATGGATGGATGGTTGGATGGATGGATGGATGGATGGATGGATGGATGGATGGATGGATGGATGGATGGATGGATGGATGGATGGATGGATGGATGGATGGATGGATGGATGGATGGATGGATGGATGGATGGATGGATGGATGGATGGATGGATGATGGATGAAGAAGCTAGGAGGCTAAGTAGGATCGGAATGCATTAATGAGATAGGTTTTTAGACGTCGGCGGAATGAAACTATTATTAACTTCTAATTTAAAACTGGCAGGAAGCGAATTCCACACCGTTGGTGCGGCAACCGAGAATGCTCAACATACAATTCTTGTAGTTGTGAACGTCGTCGAGATCATATTTCAATAGCAATTCCCACTACCCGTCTTGTCTTCCGATATGAGTAAGGGCCGACAGCGAAAATATAAACATCGCCGCAATTTTTGTTAACAATACCCCGCAATTGTTACCCTACCGTCTATGTGATGTTGTGCCAAGAACGACGAGTGTATATTGTAGGCCTTCTTAATTTGTGTTTGACTTGTGGTTAAAGATTGCAGTTTTTGACGAGCGATTGGCTGAAGAGGGGAACATTCTTCATCCAACCCTGATCATTGCCCACGTTAGCCGGGGGGGCCGCTGGTGAGACGTAGTTTGTATTAGAAAATGCTATTGCAATGAAAATGTGGCCGTATAATCCGGGTGGCCGATGGCGAGGGAGCCGTATAAGAAGGGGAATACTGTATATGCGTCAAGTTGCAGAGTGTATAAAGTAACTGCAAAGTTCAATATGTACATATCGCGATGTGTATTCATATATATATATATATATATATATATATATATATATATATATATATATATATATATATATATAATACACATATTACATCAGCGTTCGGCGTGCTTGTAGACACGATCCTGTTGCCTGATGACATTCCATGGATCAGCACATCGAGGTGTGAATAGATGCGGCCGGCCGAAACAAGAGACAAGTTGCTGCGCTGATCGAAGCGACATCGGTCGCTGGCACTCCAGTACATGTTGCGTAATTTTGTACCGGGCGACGTTCGTGGGGCGTGGCAGAGACTGGCTGTCCGAACACGCGTGGCTGTCCGTCGAACGATCATGGGATGTGACGAATATGTTGCGCCGTGCAAGTCAAACTCGAAAGCAGCGCATTTAACATGTTCTAAGCTGATGCAGTTCTAAGTAATGGTTTAATTGGAAAGAAATGATCTTGATTGAAAGTCGTCGAAATGGCATCGATTGATGGCTTGTCTCTTCATATAGATTACCCAGACATGAACCAGCACCATGACATTTAAGGTGGGTAAAGACGGAACAGAACTAGATGCTCTTTGTGGTATATACCCAGCCAATACACTGCTAACAACTTCCACCTGGCGTTATGCTCTTTAATTAATTGCAGAACTTTTTTGACAAATAGAGATTCTACTTTAGTTCTAATATCTACAATATTAAGACCTCCGTCCGCAAATGTGTTTAATAGTGATTTTCTTGTCAAAGCTTCGGGTTTACTGTACGTTCCAAAGAAATGGAAATGCCAATTTTTCACCACCTTCTTTGGTACTGAGTTAAGACTCCCTATGTGCCAAATGGAGCTGCACAGCACAGATTGCATGGCGAACCTTTCCCCCTAAATGATAATTCCATCCTGCTATATAGTTCACATATTTTTCGAAATTAGAAATACCTTTCCCCGAAGTCTTTTTATCGGCTTCTTTTGTACCTGTATAAACGACGTATTTTTTTGTGGGAAATTACTAGTCTATTTTTGACCATCAGGTTCAACTAAGAGGACCCGGGTTCGAATCCTGTGCTGCGGTGTTAAAACCTTGGGCAATTTATTTCATTCTACATTGCTTGAGTGCGTGTGCGTGTGCGTGTGCGTGAGCGTGTGCGTGTGCGTGTGCGTGTGTGTGTGTGTGTGTGTGTGTCGTATTCACATTCATTGCTTACTCTTATTAGAAAACCTACCCAACGTCGATTATCTGGTTCTGTTTTACATTTTACCCCAATAGTAAATAAAATATTGGGAGTAGGTGTTTTGTTCTGTGTCTGTATTACTCTTTGGAATATAGGTCTATGATTCCTTCGATCTAGTGTTAGATCAGACGCAGACTGAAACATTATGCGATTCTTAAATATTTTAAATAACTTGCTTTTACGTTTTTGAATTAGTAATGGTTTATTAAAATAGATAAAACCCAAATTAATTTACTAAACCGTTACGTTGCGGTTTGTGTACGTGACAATCAATTGCTGCACGTGACCTTCGTCAAGTATAACCTTTGCCAACAGTATTTTTAATGGTAACGTATGGGCGGCATCATATCTGCTATATCAAACTGACCTCACCTTTTATGGACACACCGGTGATAGGCAAGAGGTTACGTGACGTGATAACGTTAAGAGTACGCTGCGCACGCATTTGATGATTGTTGGAAGTTATCTTTAAAATATACTATATTTTTGCTCTAAAAGCAGTAAGAAACTTGATTTTATCAGTAATGTCTATGATAATATAAAGTCTCCATCGGAAGGAAGGAGCCGATTAATACAAAAAGAAATGTGACGATGACAACATATATCCATACAACACAATCTCTTACACATAAAAACTCGCTCTCTTTTTTCTCCCGTTAATCTCTCCCCTCAGTCTCCCCTCTCTCCCTCTCCTTCCTTCATCCCTCTCCTTCCCTCCCTCCACCCCTCACTGCATCATCAGAATAATGTTTGTTAGTGTTAATATCACCCATAGATCTATCTAATCCCGAATATAGAATACCATTATAAAGAAGAAGTGCATTGGTGATTTGGCGCAACAGCACCTCGACTGTGGATTGAATTACCTGTGAACATTCTTGCATCCGAGACATTATGTATGTTTAGAAAGTGTTTAAAAACATATATTTTTATTAGACATTTCAATTAATTCAAATTGTTTTGAAATGACGGACATTTCTTTAGAATTTCTGTTTAGTGTCATACACGTTTCCGTTTCAATCAGTGTTTATGTTTTAGATTAATTTATAGATTTAAATAAATATATATTTACGTACACAGTTTTAGTAAAGGTTTTAATTTTAATTTGATATATATATATATAATTAACATACCAAGTTTTAGTATTATATATCTTAAAAGCAGTGCTTAATTTATTTTAACTTAATTTATATAATTTACATACAAAGGGTTTTACTAGTACATCTTAAAACCAAAACAATTTATGACTTATATTAATTTATATAATTTACATTTCTATTTATTAATATAACCTCAGTATATTTCTTGTGCAGCGCATCGATCCGCTATGCGGGTATTAGCGCTATATAAAACCTTTATTATTATTATTTAAACGTCCAGTGTCCATTTTTAGCAAATAGATGAATGAAATGCAGAAATGAGTAGCGCTGCAATCCTTGTTCGTTCTGATGCACAATGTGTCAGAGTGAACAAGTTTGTGAGGTTGTCTCACTTTATCTGTCTCCCTTCTGATTGACCTCTCCCCATCCCTTCCTTTAAAAATACTCAACATTTTCTCCCTTCCTCACTGCTTGGCGGCCCCTCGCCCTCTCCTTCTCCCACTCCCTCACTTTCTGTATCCTCTACTATTTCCCTTCTCACTGTTCCTCTACACCCCTCTTCCTCCATACTTTCATCCATCTATCCTTTTTAACCCTCCCGTCAGTCTAATTAAGCCGCAATTCGGTCATGGGTAATTGGGTAATTGCACAGTCGACAAGAAGAGCGAAGCTACTTGTGCTATTCAAGGCAAACTTGTTTTGTCCGTGTGTAATACCTGTCATGTTTCATTGTCAGTTTAACACAGACAATGCAATGCTTCACTGCCGTGGACATTCTTAGACTGACATGCGGCCTCCGACAATGGTATGCTCTTGGTCCCGCCCAAGAACGCACTGATTGACAACGTATAATTAGCAGCCTCTTTCGCGTTGAACACGACAGCTGCTTCAAACAAATGACTTAAGCGTTCGATCGAAAGCATGGATTTGTCGAAATGCAGTTGTAGTCAAAATGCAGTTCTCCCGGTTTTCAGTACAAGACCAACGTCACGTGTTTATGGATGTTTCCTAGGCGGGCGGGTGCAGCGTATCGCATGCTCTTCGGCAAAACATGTAACGTGGTTTGACAGTTGGTCTTCAATGAGCTGCACATGTTGTAGTTTGGCAGTCATCAGACATTGGGATATACAACTTGGGATATACAACTAGACGCCGAAAATGAGAGCGACGATTGCTACTGACAATTGCTTTAAGGTAGGCTATGTATGTCATGTTGTTGTGTTATTTAGAACGGCAACTGTTGGTTGTACACTACATATATTGCCATGTGGTACAGTGTCGACATTCTGTATTGCTAACTTGCATAGTCAAACCTGCAAGGCATTACGGAAGACATACATCATCATCATTATACATAACTGTTAGCGTCGTTCTACTGTGAATATAATTACACAGATAATCCATTTCTCATTAATCAAAACATTATTTGGCAACATATTTGATATGTAATGAATGGATCCACTTGCTGATTTGCGTCGATATAAATCGTAGGTAAGCATTGTATTTATTTATACAATAAAATAACAAATAAGTAATGTTTTAATCCACCTCGGTTTATTTTCTAAAATTATGAATTCTCGTATATCAATGCGAGTTATATAATTACTCACTGTAGGATGTCCTGTATTATGTATCTGCAATTAAAAATAATGTCTTGTTTAATTGTATGAAGGAAAAAAGACGGCGATGTGTGCGCCATATTGTTGCCAAACGGCCGCTTCCGCTTCCGAACCATGAATCTGCATAAGTCAACATTAATAATTATAGTTATGCATATTAACATGTTTGATGTATCATATGATATAGCATGACATATAAACGAAGTTTTAATGTAATGCTACAACATATATAACGTCATATATATCAGGTTACGTGTGTTACAAGTTGACACCACAATTTCGCCAGCTAAGGCTAGACATTGGTTTATAAGCAAGTAAAATGGCTACCTTCATTGCAACTGAGTGTTCCGACCGCACGTGGCGGAAGGGGTTACCAGTGACGCTCATCCTATGGAGGTCACAACCGGTCCGGCGAACCGGGGTTTGGGCCAGGTAATTTCCCTCCCATAGGAACACTTCCGGCGGAAGTCGGTCAGTTGTGAGGGAGTAAGGATTGTGACCAACCGTGCCAGGGAACGTTATGAGGAGCAACCGATGAGGAATCTCTGGCCGAACTAGTTACATTAGATTGTACTACAGGCTATGTTCACAGTGTCTCCCACTTCCTCATTCCCTCTTTTTTTCTTTTTCAAAGTTTTTCTTTAAAACAGTAAATGTGTGACATTGACTGTTATTATTAAGGTATTAAGAAAAATATGAATTTAACTAAATTCAAGGCATGTTTAACTTTAAAACACATTTTGTTTTGTTTTAATCGTACACAACATCTTAGCTTCACGACAAGCTTTAGTAAATTTTTTGCACGTACGGAAACTATAGTATTGAAAGTTACACAAATGCTGGAACTATTTTAAATTGTGAAAGAGTTAATAGCATGCATTAAATCATGACTATTTTACTCATAGTAAATAGCTCAGATGCAATCATTTTTACTATTTAAATATACTGCTATGTCTTTAATCGTCAATAACTAAATAAATGCAACTATGGTATGTTAACAATAAAACGTTCAATGTATGTATAAATAACTGCGATCATTCAATGTTAAGATACTTGTTAACATTTGCTTGCGTTTATTTATACATATATATGTTATGTACTATAACCTTTGGTTATACTCTTTTCCATGAGATATTCATTCGTGTTAAATTAATATTTTTCTTAATACTTAAGAAACATAGTAAACAGAAATACTACTACCCAATCAGTATAATCGCGTGCATACATCACCACACTTTCATACGTGTACACAACTCGTGAAAAGTACCTGCATCAATAAAACAAATATTAAAAAAATTATGACATTATCGAACATATCTTGAATTTACACATTTTCCTTTTTATTATATAAAACATATGATTGTGCATACATTCATAAGTATTAGACACACATAGATAAACAGACTGCACATACACACGCTCCCACACCTAACGAAAATTTATTGAAGATAACGATCTTGAGAATATGTTGGATATTGTTAGACGATGCAACATTTTCTGGTTTAATAACCGTCACTAAACATTCATGCTTGTAGGACACAACTATACTCGTTTTGTAATTTTTCTGGCAAAGACATTCTTTGAAATTGGCTGTTGGGCAGCCTTAGTGCCGCGATATGAAGTGCTCAAAACCACAATTAGCAGTCTTGTCCAGCCAGAACAATCAGTTTGTACATGCTTTTACAGATCGTGTACTGTTAATTATGTATTCCTATCAGACCATGTATATTCATTTTCTAACAATACAGTTGTGAATGGTTGAAGTTAGAATACTGTGTTTTAACGCAAAAGCACTGTCAAATGTTTCTCTAAACCATTGTGTTCACTTGCACAGTTTAGGGTAATATCGGTTCAGTGTTGTGTGTGGCAGGTTCATACCTTGCTGGTGTTCCTTATGCAAACACTACATGTTGTGTGCACACACATTGATTCCATTTCATACGTTTAGCTGGTTTTGTGATATTTTTGAAATGCATTAAACTACTTATATCATTATAATAATATATATATATATATATATATATATATATAGTAATATATATATATATTATATATATATATATAGTATTATATATATATATATATATATATATATATATATATATATATATATATATATATAATATACATGTACATAAGCAGGAATATGAATTCCTTCTTCATAAATGTCATGCATCTTGGTTGCCAAACAAAGAGGAATTAATATCCAACTCACACAAATACGACGTAAGACCCACAATTGGGCTGTAGAAGAAGGCAGATAGCATGTTTCTCACTAGCAGCATCATACTGGTCAGTTCTACCAGGTCATCAAGTTAAGTACACAAATTATAACACTTGTTGAGGTTAGCATAGCATATGCTAAAGACTGGAAAATAGAGACTTCTACCCATCTCATCACGATTGGTTGAGTGCACATTAAACAGAGAGGGAGAGAGAGATAGAGACAGAGAGAGGTGGTGGCCACAACAAAAGTGAGTAAATTGTATGAGCATGGCTGAAGGGAGAGAGAGCAAAACAGAGAGAGAGCGGGGGGGGGGGGGCACCAGTGTATGATGACTGAGATGGTCCCTAATAGTCACCAGTCCATCAGAGAATTATGATTGAGATGGTCCCTAAGAGACATCCGGGCACCAGTGTATGATGACTGAGATGGTCCCTAATAGTCACCAGTCCATCAGAGAATTATGATTGAGATGGTCCCTAAGAGTCATCAGGGCACCAGTGTATGATGACTGAGATGGTCCCTAATAGTCACCAGTACATCAGAGAATGATGATCAACACAATCCCTAAGAATCATCAGCCCAGTATTAGAGAATTATGATTGAGATGGTCCCTAAGAGTTACTAGTGCACCAGAGAATGATGAGACGGTCCCTATGTGTAACATGTGCACCAAACAGTGGAAGACAATCGCATGTTTATATATTAAATGAATTATTTTGTATATTAAATGAATGTTTAAGTTTAACCGTGCACGTCCTATAAGACATTTGAGTCAAGCAGCAGCATGATGAGAACAACATCTCTCTGCTTGCCAGTATCAGCTGTACTCCACAGCCATTAACTTTCAGAAAGACTCATACCTGTGACATTTTCAAAACCAATGTTCCTCAGAACTGCTGTTAGCAATATCACTTTAGTTGTATTATTCAAACCATATCTCATCCCATGGCCAGTTGAACACAGTGCAAAAAATTCAAATATTTATTATAAATATTATATGTACAAGCAAGTGTTTTCATATTTTTAGTACATATCTGCTCTGTGACATGAGTCATTTACAAGTATTCACCTCATACAAATTTCTCTGGCAACAGAACAATTAGTGCCAAGCAGTAATTTGTAATGGGAACCTACTGCATGGGAAAGTTAAACATCAAAGGCTATTGTGGTTAACACTGAGTGCCTTGGCATTACTGCCAATTAATTTTTATTTTCTAACTGGATATTCTGTTTATAGTTTGAATGAGTTGCAGGCAGAATCTTTCAAATTGCTAATTTTGTTCTGAGCTTAATAAAGTAACTAAACACAAATAATCAGGCAGTAAACCTTCAACATGCATGCTGTAGTCATAAGAATAAAATAGTCAATAAAAACACCCTAGGAGCTGGTAACCTCACTAGTGTTAGGACTGTCAAATGTTAAAGAATTTTTAATTTCAAAGAATGGTTGTAGAATGAAGCCCATTACACAATAATATAATGGGACAATATATATATATATATATAATTATATATATATATATATATATATATAATTATTATATAATTATATATATATATATATATATATATATATATATATATATATATATATATATATATATATATATATATATATATATATATATGCATACAGACTTCAACATTACTCACCAGCATGAGAGATGCATTTGCAACTAATCAACAGAACTATTCAGCAATCATTCTGATGGACTAAGAACAAGTTAAACATTGACTTGGTTAGTACTCGAGTAAAAGATCACTTACATTGTCCCAGATCATTGAGGCATATCTATAAGTAAGGCCAAAAAGAGGATCTCTTATACATATACCAGTTTTGTAATTAACAAGGGAATGTGGGCAAACATAGTTAAAGACCATGGCAATATGTCAGCATAGCAAGCCTTGCATAGCATGCCTTGATAGAAGAGGGTCCAGCATCATGACCACATCACCTTGGAAACAGGTCAGAGTTGTCATCTTGTTAAAACCTGCACCACTTTGACACTGTTTAAGCCTGCAACACACTGACAAATGTTAACATGTGCAACACACGTGCTGACACTGCTAGAGCTTGCAACACACTGACATTGTGACAGCCTGAAACACACAAATGTAAATGCGTGCAACACACTGACATTGTGAGAGCTTGCAACACACTGACAAATATTAATGTGTGCAACACACTGACACTGTTAGAGCTTGCAACATTGACAGTGTGACAGCCTGCAACACACTTACAAATGTTAACGCGTACAACACACTGACATTGTGAGAGCTTGCAACACACTGACAAATATTAATGTGTGCAACACACTGACACTGTTAGAGCTTGCAACATTGACATTGTGACAGCCTGCAACACACTTACAAATGTTAACGCGTACAACACACTGACATTGTGAGAGCTTGCAACACACTGACAAATATTAATGTGTGCAACACACTGACACTGTTAGAGCTTGCAACATTGACATTGTGACAGCCTGCAACACACTTACAAATGTTAACGCGTACAACACACTGACACTGTTAGAGCTTGCAACACAGTGACATTGTGACAGCCTGCAAAACACTGACACTTTTATTATCTGCAACATGTGACATTGTTTGAGCCTGTAACACTGACACATAGAGCCCACATGACACTGACACTAATAACTGAGAATATCCTACAGAATACATCCAACACTTATGTTATAACACTTAAAAAAAACTGTTTCCTAAACAATAATATTATTAGTATCATAAAAAAGGAAGATGGGAAAACAAAATGTTGATGGAAGTAGTGTGATTTTAGAACTGTGGCACAGGATGATAAAGAACTGGTAAGAACTGCCAACTGACCGGTGACGTTGCCAGTTGCTCAGCTAACACAAACATGGAACAGCCTCATAATATTGAACACTTCATGACATTTTAAAATAATTTGTTATATTCTATTTGCCAGGAAATTGTAAACAATGCACTGACAACGGCTAGTTCATTAATGTAAGCATTACTGCAACAAGGATCTATCACATATGAGCTCAATCATCTATGCTCATTTTCCCCATCAAGGTCACTATTAAAGTCACATTTGGGATTGGTCAAAAATGAGTACATCAGCAAACTGATCAGAATAGATTTCCTATAGTAGTGTGTATTGTAAATTATTTGGCACTAGAACATTATTCTGTCATTAGATGAGTAACAATATATCTAGAAAGTTTGTCACCACAGCATCATTCTGTTATATAATTATTAAAGGACAAAAAAACGCAACGGTTTCGCGTCATATACCTAATAGAGTTTATACAAAGTAACAATTTCCACATAAACTAATTTGTTTAACGTCAGCGGTTTACTCAGAATGTGACTTTAAAGTCTACAATTCTAATGAAATCCACGATGGTCTAGACGCCGCCATCAGTGAAGGGTTAACTTGGCTTGGCCATTCAGCGCGCGGCATTCTATGTCTCGTCAGCTTCCTGCGACGTCGTTAAGGGTCAACAACTTCGAGTCTTCGACAGTTCGTTCAGTTGGCGTGACATCTAGCAGCTGCTTATAGACGTGTATCTAAATCTGTGGTTAAATCTGTGGTAAACTTTAGTAATTATGCCTTACAGCATACGGTTGCATGCAATAATAGTCGAAACAACTGGTAGTATTGAAGCAATGGATTCACGTTTGCGGGCGTAATGTTTGGAATCCCTCCAGTCCAAGTACAGTTCACTCTGCTCGGTCCATTTTGAGGAGAAATGCTTTGAAGTAGACATGTATCATCAGTTGATGGGATGATTTCAGCGATAACAATAATAGACAACTTTATATTTACCGTCATCAGCATGTTACGCGCATTGCCGAGTTGCAGCCATTTCATGACAACAGCCAACCCCCATGCAGGGAATCTGCGTGGAGAGCG
>OZ024865.1:5241991-5291991 GCA_964017155.1 Oasisia sp. SBJ-2009 | reverse complement strand
TTCTAATATCTAGTCTACACTGCTTCTTTGCTAATGTAACTCCATGTCCTCTAGTCCTTCTCTCTTCCTTGACCGTGAAAAAAATATTTCTGTCAATATTTTCATACCCATTCAATATTTTAAAAACCTCAATCTGATCTCCTCTCAATCTTCTGGTTTCTAGTGTTGTTAGACCACATTCTTTTAGACGCATTTCATAACTAATATTCCTGAGTTTTGGTATCATTTTTGTTGCTCTCCTTTGTACTCTTTCTAGCATATCAATATCCTTCTTGCGATATGGCCTCCATGCTTGTATACAATATTCTAAATGAGGCCTAACTATTGTTTTATAAAGCGGTATTATTAGTTCTTTTTCTTTGTACACTATATTTCGCCTAATTAATCCAAGAATTTGGTTTGCCTTCGCTGCTGCAATTCCACACTGCTCTGATACCTTCATGTCAGCACTAATGGTTAACCCTAAGTCCTTTTCCTTTACAGTAGTATTTAGTACAGTACCACCCATTGTATATTGTGCATTTTCATTCCCATGTCCTGTGTGGAGGCACTTACACTTTCCAAAGTTAAACAGCATTTGCCATTTCTCAGACCATTCTATCAACTTATTAAGATCATCTTGTAAATGCTGTCTATCTGCATCACTTTTAATTTTCCTAAACACTTTTGTGTCGTCCGCAAACTTCAAAACCTTGCTTGTTATGTCATCATCCAAATCATTGATATATATTAAGAATAAAATAGGTCCCAATACTGATCCTTGCGGTACTCCACTCAAAACAGATTTCCAGTTTGAAACCTCCCCATCAACTACTACTCTTTGTCTTCTATCAATAAGCCATTTTTCTATCCAGTTAATCATACTATTTCCTATGCCATGGGCCTTTAGTTTATGTATTAATCTTTGGTGTGGCACTTTGTCAAAGGCTTTTTTAAAATCTAAGTAGATAATATCTACTGGTGATCCCTCATCTACCCACTTTATGACATCTTCCAAAAAACATAACATATTTGTTAAGCATGACCTCGCTTTTAAAAACCCATGTTGAGATGTGTTTATCAATTTATTTTTTAACAAGAAAATCAACCAAATGATCTTTAATTAGTCTTTCTAATAGTTTGCAAATCACCGATGTTAAACTCACTGGTCTATAGTTCTCTGACTTGTTTCTTGAACCTTTTTTAAATAATGGTATAATGTTTGCTTCTTTCCATTCTAACGGAACTATTCCCTCCTCTAATGACAAATTGAACATTGTCGCAAGCGGTATGCTGATTTGTTCTACAATTTCCAGTAGTAATTTGGGAGGAATCCCATCCACTCCTGGTGATTTATTATCCTTCATATCTCTTATTTTCATAGCTACCATTTTTGGGGTTACAGTTAGTTGTCCTAAATAGTCACACTCTCTCCCTTCGAACTTAGTCTCTAGTACTGGTAATGTACTAATATCTTCCCTGGTAAACACCGAACTAAAGTACTCATTTAGGTTTTCTGCCATTAAGAATCCCTCCGTTATTATGTTTCCATCACTACCTTCTAGTGGCCCGACCTTATCTTGAACTTTCTGTTTACTTCGAACATACGCATAAAAACTCTTGCTGTCATGTTTTATATTGAAAGCTATTTTTTGTTCATAGCTTGTCTTCGAATTTCGAATTTCAGCTGTAGCTTGATTAAGTGCTTCTTTATAAATGGCATAGTCTTCTTCACTTCCAGTATGTCTATATGTCTTCCACATCATTTGCTTGTACTTGATTTTTCTAATGGCTTCCTTCGATAAGTGTTTCTTCTTTGACCTTTTCCCCTGTTTTTTCAAGGGGACAAATTTGTCAACGACGCAGTTAATTTCACTCTTTAAGATATTCCAGCATTCTGTTGCTGTCTTATTCTTCAGTGTGTTATTCCAGTCTATCTTCGCTAAATATTCCCTCATGTCCTTATATCTTCCTTTGTGAATTTTTTTCCTGTACCTTATTTTTCTGTTCCGTTCTCCTTTTACTTTGATGATAAAATGTATCTGGTTATGATCACTACATCCCAGTGGCTCACATATATTGACATTATCAACAAATTCCTTCTGTGAGCTCAAAACTATGTCCAACACGTTCTTGGCCCTGGTTGGTTCCAAAACATGTTGAAAAAGGAAACTATCTTGTACTAAATTTAAAAACTCTTGATTCTCTCTCCCAGTACTCTGTAGAGATGTCCATTGTATATGCCCATGGTTAAAATCCCCCATAATAATACAGTCCCGTTTACTCACTTCTTTTATAGCGTGATGCATTTTTTCATTCTCTTCTATGCTTATGTTTGGACTACGATAAACTAACCCAACAGTTAATGTTGAGTTTCCTGTAACTATGTTACACCAGACAGCTTCTTCACATTCTGCTTCTTTTTCTAATTTTATTTCATAAGCCTGGATGGATTCTTTAATATATAAAATAACTCCGCCTCCCCTTCTTCCTAATCTATCTTTCCTAAACATTACATATCCTGTCATTCCTAATTCGGCATCTGATATATCGGGGGTGGCCCAAGATTCAGTTATACCTATTATGTGAGGGTCAATATCTTCTACCATAATGTTTAGTTCATTTCTTTTGTTTACTATGCTCCTTGCATTTAAACAAACACATTTATAACCAAATTCCGTAGCGCTTTGCAGGCTGTTCTTTGCTAATTTCTTTTTGCTGTCTTTAGCTATATCTCTAGTATTTGGCTTCTCTGTGTATCCCCCCTGCGGGGGGATACACAGACACATTTATGGACGTACTGCAGTAAACACGGTTAATGTTGCTACAGGATTTTACACGTGTATGTCTAGATACTCAAATAGACAATGTTTATTGGCTGGACGATCGTGCAGTTCGCCTAGTTTCGCCAGTTGTTCTATATTGGGATCAGTATATATAGTATACGTACGGTACATAATTTAACGATTAGGATGTTCTGTCATTCTCTCTGGACGAATAAGAGATGGTGATGTTATACGTTCAGGTACATACGTTATCGTACTTTGACACACGTACACTTGTACACGTATTCTCTAGATGTGTACTTTGACACCTCATTGACACCTTGTCATTTGCTTGATGTATCGTTTCCCTGCACCGCGTTGAAGAGCTTTTATTGTATTGTCGTTATGATGCACGTATCTTGCCGATGTACCTAATTGGCTATGATTCAGGTTAGCTGCGCGGTGTTAGTTGCTTTCTACTATGTACAGTTGTACACCGTGTGTTGATGTTGGTTACATGATTATATACTAGGTACCTGTTGTCCGTATAATTGCGACCGGTGGACTTATCCATCGGTGCCTGTTGATTGTTCCGCTTAACACGGTTGAGTACGTTATTTATTTATTGTGTTTTAGAGAACAGTGTTCTCTGAGAAAGGCCGTAGGTATGTAACGTATATCCACCGTGTGTAGTTAAATAAGTGTTGATATATACTAGTTACATATGTGCTGATATGTACTAGTTAAATACATGTCGATATATACTAGTTAAGGTGTAGTCAGATTACTTCTAGTAATTAGTGGTTGTAGCAAGATTAGTCCTGCCAATTGAATGGTTGCAGTAATGTAGAGAAGGAACGATGATCAACAGAAGTCACGCCAGTAAGGTAGACTAAGGAACGATGATAGACAGAATTCACGGATTGTGATTGCCAGTAATGTAGAGTAAGGATTGTGATTGCAGGCCGTAGTATGTAGATGGCATGTGTGGTGGAAATAAAGGACATAAAACCAGGCAGAAGAATGTGTGTATAATTAAGGAAGGATGACCCGAAGCGTCCGGACAGTTGGACGAACGATGACCGGAATCAGTGCATTCTCATTGATTGTCAACGCATATATACTGAAGGGAAATTTAGACTTGCTGGGCATTCGGACGGGCAGTCGGCTGGTCTTTTACTGGTCAGTCTGGCCAGTCTGGTCAGTCGGATCGTCATAACTGAATGCTTGTATGTGTGCTATTGTCAATTAAACTTCTCTCCTACGCTGTGGGGCCTGGATCTTCTGAGTTGTGTCTATGTGGACTGCACTACGCTGGAGAGCTGATCATGCATAGGTTCAAAGGCGTAGTGTGGTCTAATAGATAAGGCAGATCGAATAAGCTATGACGAAACACTCCGCCAAAATGAGGCATACCTGACTAGGATATATTTCTGGAAAGGTGTATAGAACTACCACAGGCACACGGGAACAGTGACTTTGTTAGTTGCAGTGGGACCGTTCATTAACCTTCTAAATTTCTGTTGATTTCCGCCAAATAGAGGAGCTGATGTTAAGCATTTTCAACATTATCACTGATTTACCATCGCCGGTGATGCTGTGCTTTAGTTAGTAAGACTTAGTATGGATTATGTCTATGGTAGAGCTGCCCGACCGATCGCTGATGACAGTGATGCTGATCAAAATATGCTTTCAAATCGTATTTGCATAGGCTATAGCCTCGGCGTAGCCGTAGGGCTTAATATTTCGTCGGACATGTCTTCTGTGTCTGTGACTGTGACCGTATCTAACAAAAATGTGTTATATTTGTAATATCCACAGTCGTATGTCAAACACAACTTTTACATCGCCACCGCCACCGGTATCGAAACGATATATTGGACTGTAGCACCAGTTTAAAATTAATATCACATCCACCGTCGTGACTGTGATAGGTAAATTTGTATAATAAATATTCTGACTTACCTGAAGATTGACCGCGTTGATTCGTTCGATGTTCTTTCAAGTTCTTGCTGGTGTAGCGTTTGAATGCGCATATTTGGCCACTTTAACATATCCGATCACAATAAACACAACGCCAACGGCAGCCACTAATTGCGAAATAGTCAGAGACAACAGGTTCCATGCATAACACCCCAGGAGAGTGACGTATACCGTAATTTTGTTCGTCTGTTCCCAGCTTTGTTTTTGCTCAAGTTCAGAGGTGCCGCCAAGTTTACGTTCTACTGTCAGCTGATCTCAGACTGCCGCCTCGTTGGCTGATGGGTCGCCGATCTATTCTATTCGCGACAATACATGCATAGACTGGTGCGTTTGGGGTGACCGAGTTTTTGTTATGCTCACACTATACGATCGTTGCTGTTGAAGATTCGACATATTAAATCGCGAACATACGAAATTATTCCGACGGATTTCGTGCATATATTCTACGATGTTTACTAAAAATAGCTCTATGTCGGTTCCCGGTCTCCGGTCTGCGATATTCGCGACGAATAATCGGTAGGTCTGTGGCCACCGTAACGCTTCTGCATTTATGACATCTTAGACTTAGTACGTTTGCTTTAACTGCGGTGCAAGAAAGTGAAAGGAGCAGATGGGACACACCGGGAGACATATCAAGAAAATTGCGTCAAACCGACATAGTGGGAAACCATGGTTGATGCCTATTCTCTCGGCGAGCAATCCTTTTAATTTAATGGTTCATGTAATATCAAGCTCAAGGCAATTAATAATGCTAATCTTCAATTATATCCCCAGAGCTTATAGGTAGTGTCCAGGTCGAGCTTTAATCTACCGTAGACGACGTGTTGGTATCAGTGGGATTCGCCAAGCTAATGTTTCTTCAAGATCGGATCTCAAGAATACAAGTCACTAGTTTTGTTTTTCTTTAATATGTGTTTATTATGATGAGTCACTCATATATACAAAGTAAAAAGTCGTAACTATCAAATAAACAATATAACAAAGCAAAAAAACAAGGAACACAAAAGTGCTCGATGAACCTTAGCATGTGCTTAAATGCCTGTACTAGACCTTGAATATATGCCTGGTGTTATACACAAACCAAAACATAGGAAACCAAAACAATTGTAAACAAACGTTTTTATGAAGAAAAAAAAACAGTAACTATTTGCCCAAAATTGAGCATAGAAGCAGTCTCAAGGTTTATTTTCACATGGTGCAGTTTTGTATATTTATGTATTTTTTCATGTAGTTTTATCTGGTTTGCAGAGTCAAGGTTGTAAAATTTTATTTGAAAAAAATAAATAATATAATACATATATGTTATTGTCAATGAGGCACCCAGTGGATAAAAACAATGCATCATGATATATATATATATATATATATATATATATATATATATATATTACTGTACATAATTGACAACCGTGTTTAGTGTTACCATACGTGTGGAAATACTAGTTTAATGAAACGCAGTAAAATATAGTACACTTGTGGCTGGAAGTGTTATAGCCCCTTCTCAGCTGTTATGTACCGTTCCCGGGTGATTATTTTGCCTGAGATGTTTTACAGTTATCTGAGACATTATATGAGCAGTGGCGTGCACCACCCGGCAGTAGCCAAGCATGACAATGTCCAGAGATCTGAGAAGGGTACGCTCAGCAGCGCTGAAGCATACTTTAAAATGTGTGTTCAAAAAGGCTAAATTCGAGTCGACCCAGTTAGTGGCAGTGCTGACTCAGCCTCAGGAGCTGAGTCCAGTTATCAGTAATAAAATTATCGACAGCGTCAAACGTTCATCACAAATAATAATAATTATTATATTAAGTAACGTTAATTGTCATTGGCATCGGAATATAAGTATAGGGTTGCATTAATTAAGTCGTTTATATAGAGTAGAAATTATACAGTAATGATAGGAGTGAGCCCTGCATCAGTGCATGATCGTGTGTGTTTTCAATATCTTTAACTTTATTTCAGATTGTCATAGACATAGTACATACAGATGTCCACATAAACATTAAAAAATACAAGTGACTAGAAAAATATAAAAGTATTGCACATGGTAAATTGAGAAAAAACATTGCACAATGGTACATTCAAACAAAAACTATTATGTATATACAACATTTTGATCCAATGTCGTCTTATCCTGGATTGCCATTTTATATCACTGTTGATAATTGCAGTTACCAACTTATTATTACTTATCAAGTCTCCGCATGAATTTATATACAAGGTTTCTAATTACAGCTTTACTATCTGGTACATGGTATTCCACAAACATGGTGGAGGCACTGCAATATTTAGGCTGATTTAGCAATAAGCGAAACACATTATTGTAAGCCACATGAAAATTATGTATACTTGCTACTGTGTAATTCCACCACAGCTGAGCAGTATATTTGGGAGAGCAGAAAGTTAAATAGGTAAAATAGTTAAATAGGTAAAATCCATGTACAAAAAACCCAGTTATACACATAGCAAGTAAAGGCACAATGCGCTTATCACAATGTTTAAGGTGTTCAGCATATACACCATCCATACCATCAGTCTTATTTATATCTAGGCATTTAATAGCATTTTCAACTTTGCTAATTTCCACAACTACCGGGGTATGTCATTTGTATATTTGGAATCACATTTGATCTGTTGAATGTCTATATCCCTAATACAATTAAAAAGCTGTTTAAATTGAGGAATCCTGAAATCTAACCACTTTAATGCATATTGCGGTTTTTAAAATATGCATGCATGATTGGTTGCATATATGTTTATTTTTAGTCATTATGTGATGTGATCTTGAACATTTTATACAGTCGATCTATGTACAATTATTTTGCTTTAAGAGGAATGTTTTATTTTGTTATCCCAAGAATTCATTTTTTCATGATTTTTTTATATACAGCATGTATATCAATTTAGCCACACCCACGCAAGATAAATTGGATTTGGGATTATTTTAATGTTTACAATAAATTGTTATTGAATGAGGATTGTTTGTCTACTATGCTTCAATAATGAACTAGGCAACAGTGTTTGCTTAATCAATCCAGTTCAGAGGTAATGGCGGCCACATGAGTTTTACCACGAAGAATTGTACTGGGTCCAGTTATGTTCATATTATACTTAAAGGCCATTATTAAAACAATAAAATTGTGTGCTATTTATAGAGGACATCAATATGTTTCACTTACACACAACTGTTACAGGCTTATTCACGAAGTAAATTCAGAATACAATAAAATATCAGTATGGATTCATTTCAACAAAACATCACTGAACATAACTAACATTATCTTTTCACATTTACTCTTGAAGGTAAGACGATGATCATGATGTTATTTTAATAAATGTAACAAATATATATCATGTTACTTCAGTAATGTCTGTAATTATTTAAACGTAGACTAGAGGAAACTGATCAGTATAATATAAAGATTGTTAATGTATAAGTCATTATTTTCCTCCCGTGTACGCGTTAAATGCAAATTTAAGCCACTTATCACACAACAAATTACAAAACTTTGTTATGCCAAACTTGGTGCAACTATTTATTTATCCATCCAGTTACTATTAATATTAAGGATAAATAAACAATACAGCTTTGTATACGAAGCAATAACTACTATATTTTTATTTATTAAAGATGTAGCAATAAATCCTAGCACAATTAATCGTAACCAGTGACAGCGCTTTGTTATCCGCTGTCACTGGTCCAATTAGTCCGTGCTATAACACTCAAACTCCCAAATACACGTGAGCAACAACCATCTCAGCTAGCTAGCGCTGTCGCGCGCGCCTCTAGATGCACGCATGCGCAGAAACGTCAATCGGAAGGTTTTTAACGACCGGAAAAATGTAAGCGCGACCATCGTAGGTAGCGCTTACGTTTGTCCCCTAGATACGCGCATGCGCAGAAACGTCAATCGGAACGGTTTTAACGATCGGAAAAATGTAAGCGCGACAACGCCAGACGTGACATAATACGCGACACATTGTGACGTAAACAATTGTGCGTAGCTTTGGCTTTTCTACGTCATTCTGCGATCCTGCCATTAATGTTTCGTATTATTTAGTGAACACGCAATTTTGGTTCTTTCGAGTAACATATTGAGATAATATTGCAATACATACATGCATACATGCATACATGCATACATGCATACATGCATACAGGCATACATGCATGCATGCATGCATGCATGCATACATACATACATACATACATACATACATACATACATACATACATACATACATACATACATACATACATACATACATACATACATACATACATACATACATACATACATACATACATACATACATACATACATACATACATACATACATACATACATACATACATACATACATACATACATACATACATACATACATACATACATACATACATACATACGAGTATCGAGACTTGGTTTAGGGAACACATTATGATGCCAAAGAAAACTCGATGTAATCGACAGTGTTAATTTCTGCGCCATGTAAGCAGACAATATATCAGGTTGCCATACCGCTGGGGGCGCGTGATATACAATCTCTAGCCGCGGAAGTTGCGTCTAAAAGAAGCATTCCATTGCGTGCACGTGGAATCTTACTTTCCAGCTGGTAAGATATGTGAAAACGGACACGTGTTCTCGTATCGCAGTTGCGTGTTTTGCAAAACCACCACGTGGCGCCTGTGGCGTATATGTTAATGGGCCACCAAGAACGCATGAAAAGAGTGGTTCCTCGAATGTGTTGACAGAGCTGATGTTGAACTGGATACACTGGGATGGTATGCGGGAGAAATGGCTCTACGTATGATGCGTTGATAGTCTCTAGATGTCGTATGTAAGTTGACAAAACATTGTTATCAAGCAATACGCTGTCTTCAAACGTTCGCTATCAGATAACGTGACAACATCACAAAATGTCGTCTTATATGCTATAGTTGACTTGGGTGCAGGGAAGCGAGCGAATACAGCGTCGTGAAAACGACAATCATAAGCATTGTGATCGTCATGAACGTGATCGCAAAGTCCCTTGTGATCGCAGTGATCGCCAGATATCCTCAGCTGCGCGAAGATCGCACGACTCTCTTCATGTTGTCGTTGTCGGTGTCCGACCTCGCGGCCGGTTTGTTGATCTGTGCTCGAAAGCGACCACATACACGGTCGGAACGCTAGTCATCCTGCCAAAAACCGACGCCTTTTTCGTCTGGTGGTTCGGCGTGACTTCGATGTACAGCTTATGTTGGCTGACCGTGTCCAAAGCCATCTTCATCTTGAATCCGCTCCGCACAGAGCAGCTATCTCCTCGCCGACGCTGCTACGTCATAATCGGACTGACATGGACGATCAGCGGTTTGTATTCCGCTGTCAATTTCAAAGTCGATATCCGTTGGAACAAAATGCCGTGTTCAAATAGCGGAAGGGTGGGTAAAGTGGGCCCCTTAAACGCCGATCGACCTTCATTTGACATTTGTGTACAGAAATTGTCAATTTTTGCTACACTACCTATCTATGTATATTGACTAAGTACATGCTCAGTCTTGTTAATTAATCTTAATAAATATAATACGTTAGACGAGTTTTAAAAAGACACTATTTTTTTCACGGATTTCTCTACCCTGCTTGTCCAGGAATGTGATCAGTCTGTCTTGGCCTAGCTTCTGCGTTCTTCTGACTTTCCTCAAGCTCTTTGATGCTATGATCTTTTCTCGTATGATCTCTTGGTTGTATTTACTGATGTCCTCTCTTGCTTTCTTCTTGATGATCTTGCATATTTCTGCATACTTTAATAGTTCGTTATTGTCGCCGTTTCCCACAATTTCTTGTCGTTTCGACATCAGGGCTCATATTGGTGACGATATCCTCGATTTCAGTTGTTTGTTGATAGCCTTAGCTACTCTTGACGCGTTTTGTTGGATCATGTATATGATGATTTCGCTCATGGTGTCGATGTCGTCTAGTTTTTGTAATGTTTCGAATCGGTTTCGCAATTCGTGTTGGAATTCGGGCGTCTTTAATCCTATGCGTGTGGTATCTGATGTGCACTGACTACAACGAGAGGCAAGTGCTGGAGAGGCATAACGTTACAGCAAGCGAGTTCTTAACGGAACTAGTTCGCAATAATATATATATATATATATATATATATATATATATATATATATATATATATATATATATATATATATATATATATATATATATATATATATATATATATATATATATATATATATATATATATATATATATATATATATATATATATATATATATATATATATATATATATATATATATATATATATATATATATATATATATATATATATATATATATATATATATACATACGAGCGGCAATGGCCTGAGAGGCATAACGTGGGTGCTTATTGCGAACTAGTTCCGTTAAGAACTCGCTTGCTGTAACGTTATGCCTCTCCAGCACTTGCCTCTCGTTGTAGTCAGTGCACATCCCTATGACCTAGTTGTTTCATTATCCAGATAATTGTACTTTGTTTGATCGATTAAGTTTCCCTTGAACCGACTAAAAAGCGGGATAAGTGCGCTCCAGCGGACACTATTTATTGTGCGTGCCACGCAAAAGGCGTTACTGGGGTGACTGTGCTTTCAGCGTGGCAGCCCCAAGTCTGTGGAATGCACTACCGCAGCATCTGACATTAACTGAGCACTATGACCACTGCTGCATTTAAAAAAAAACTAAAGACATCGATTTTCAAGAATGTTTTGTTCAGCGTCGTGAGCAACGAATGTTGCAACAGCGTTATTATAAATGTCACGATTATGATTATGATAATGGTGTTCAACACAGAGTGAGTTTTGACACATAAACGCCTGTAGCCATCAATGCAGGTGTCACAATATGCATCGCTTGACGTGATGTGTTCTGTCCAAGCTAGCGACAGACAATCGGTCATCTACAAGACAGCGCCATGCTATCTCCTTGGGCTCTGGTTCAACACGCTGCGAGAATCAAGTTCCACATAATTGTTTGTGGTGATATTTGCTGATAGAAATAGTCACATCACGTTCAGTGTGCCATCTATGAGTGAGTCGTTTGCTGGTTCGGTCTCATCAAATGCCTTGGAAGCAGATAGATGTTCGTCGTTTAATCTCGTTGTATTTTATGTGAGGTGGAGGAGAGGAGGAGATGGTGTCTCATAAACAGACAACTTAATATCGAATAAAACAGCAGAATATACGATACAAAAAGAATCACGACTCACTTTGTTTGGTTCGAAAAAGGAACTGGGAAAGGATGGTGGACCTTTCCCATGATGCCCCGCACTGGGCCAGCCCACCAGCTGGTAGGGGTGGAAGGTTAGAACTATTTCGGATTCACATTATCATGCAACACACAACAAACATAAATTTACTTTTGGTTATACCAAGAAGTTGTTATTTATGTTGTCTGTCGTGTATTGTGCGCAATTTAATCTTGCAAGGAAATGTGGCCGCAGCTCGTTTGATGTTCAATAAATGACAATGGATGCATATAGATAAGGTTGATAATGGGCAAAATTTAATGCCAGTTGGCATAATCAGGCTAACAGCTGTAACTACCAACCCAAACAATATTTAAGTGCAATGCATCTGTGTAAATAATGGCAAAGGTAACCGTAAACATAGAATAAGGCACCAGCCAGCATCTCAGACGCGGCTAAGCTAAGTAGACTGGTGCAAGCAAATAATTGTTTGAGCAATATGATAAACCTAAGCAAGTAAATGCCCAAACGTATCTGCATCTTAGACCCAGCTAAGCTGGACAGACTGGCAAACTAAACGATCGCACATGAACTGTGTATCTGCATCTTAGACCCGGCTAAGCTGGACAGACTGGCAAAACTAACCAATAGTGCATTAACTGCGTATCTGTATCTTAGACCCGGCTAAGCTGGACAGACTGGCAAAACTAACCAATAGTGCATTAACTGTGTATCTGCATCTTAGACCCGGCTAAGCTGGACAGACTGGCAAAACTAACCAATAGCACATTAACTGTGTACCTAGAATGCAAGTACAATGTAGGCAATAGTGTGAATGTGAAACTAAAAGGTATAGCCCATAAGTAGGAAACCAGCACCAGGCTAAGAGGGGGGAGGGGGGGGGGCAACGTGGGAAAGGGGGTATATATATATATATAACTAAACACCAGCCAGCTTCTCAGACCCGGCTAAGCGTGCCAGACTGGTGCAAGTACCTAAAAGTATAGGCAAATTCTGTACCAGGGTATGGGATATATAAGCGGAAATGAGTTATAGAGACTACAAGAAATTGATGTTGACAAGTAAACATTGTTAGAGTGTCATCATAGGGATTCGGATATATCGCCAGAAAGCAGCAGATTTCCACCTGCCCATAGCTTGGATCTGCACATCTGTGTACCCCCGTGTTGCTGCAGTAGTGGCTGCATCTATTCTGAATGAATGACATTTGTAAAGGCTGGGGTCATAACCTGCACGAGAAAGACATGCTGATAGTTGAGAAGAAAAATATGTTCGCGAAATGGGTGTTTTGTCAGGGAAAACAAAAAGTGGTCCTGGTGATGAGCCACGGGTACGTAAGTAGCGACAGATCTGTACGACAGGACAGTTGTGTGACTGTGACTTAATTTCGAGAGCAATGGGTCTGTCAACGTGTTGGTGTTTAGCATGCCGAATTGTTAGTTGTAATGATGATATAACACGGTCACGAGGTGGCACAATAAGAAGATCACTTCGTTGGATTAGATGTTCAGCCAACACTCCAGGTCGTACCGTAATTTCTCCAATTCTTAAGAAGCCATGAAAGGCTAACATGAACATAGCGGCTATGCATATCTGCAATAATTTGTCGGGGATGACATATTTTGCAGCCCGGACTAGGAGACCTAGCATGTTTTGATCAAAAGGCCGTCTCAAATCCATTGTACGAGATGTCTTGTGTACCCCTACAAGAAGTTTTCGAATGTAAACATTATCAGCAGGATCGGTTAGCCCAACAATTTTGTGGCTGTAAGAAATAGCGGACACAGTGGATAGAATAGTTGAAAAAGCGTAATTGGTTGCAAAGAGATGGGTAATAAATCCTGCGAGATTAGTACGAGAAACACGAAAATACCTAACGCCAGGACTGACAGATGATAAATATTTACGTAACATATTCACACTGCGTCTATATGATGCACGAGTTGTAGGTGCGAGAGAAGCTCTGACTAAATCATGCTCTAAAGTAGCAATACTTCTGGTCTCAACGAATCCGGAATCATGGCCGGAGCGACATCTAGCCATGGTGCCATCTGTCGTGCTTTGTCGATCTGCAAGCGAGAAAGATGATTAGCAATGACGTTCTGATAGCCAGGAATGTGGCGAGATCGGAAGAGGATGTTGTATTTAAAACATGCGAGCACTAACTGTCTGACGAGTTTCATAATAGGTCGATTTTTTGATGTAGTCTTATTAATGATATCGACCACACCAAAGTTATCAGTCATAAAGAGAATGCAGTGGTTGGCAAAATACTTCCCGAACATCTCTGTGGCCAAGACCAATAACTCCAGAAGGGTGATATCAGCTGAGGTGAAGTGTTTATGCCATGAACCCGCGACCCACTTTTTCCCGAAAACAACAGCAAAGCCTAACTCGCTGGACGCATCTGTATACAATATAATTGTTTTGGACGAGAGAAACTTCTGCTCCAGGAACATACTCTTCCCATTGAAAGAGTGAAGAAAGAGTTGCCATGCATACAAATCAGCACGTGCTTCAGAATTCAGTGTGACGTAGTGGTGCAGACGAGTTACGCCGACCGTGAGATTAAGTAAACGGCGTAAAAAAGTTCTACCTGCATAAAAAACAAGGCATGCAAATGAGAGCAGACCAATTAATGACAACAGGTCTCGCAAAGTAACTTTACGGCACTTTGCCATGCGGTTCACTAATGACAGAGCTTTCGATATTTTATCCTGAGGTAAACGAAGTTGCATCGCGGTAGTGTCAACCTCAATACCGTAAACAATTTGGCATGTTGCAGGAAGACATCCCTTGGTCTCGTTTAATGGGATACACAGCTCCTGAGCAAGACTCTCGAAAGAAAGCAAGGAATTGAGACAGGTGGGTTCATTATATGACCCAACGAAGACGAAATCGTCGAGCAAATGAGTGACGTTGACAACATTGAAGTGTGACTGTAGGATCCATTGCAGGGCACGACTGAAATGTTCAAATGTCTGGCAACTGACTGCTGAACCCATAGGGAGCACTTTGTCATGGTAGAACATTCCTTGCCACGTAAACCCGAATAATGGGTAATCTTGCGGTCTAATGGGAATGAGTCGAAATGCGTCTTGTATATCAGCTTTAGCGATTAAACAACGAGGACCACATGACCTGACTAGCTCCACCACCCTGTCTAAGGATTCATATTGTACAGTTGTAAATTCCTTGGAGGTATAAACATTAATGGAATCACCTTTAGGAAAAGACAGATCGTGAATTAGCCGGAATTTACCTGGATCATGTTTTGGCACCAATCCAAGAGGAGAACTTTGGAAATTGGTGAAGGGTATTTCCGGAAATGGACCGGCAACACGACCTAAACTAATTTAATGCTGGAGTTTTTGCTCAACTATTGTTGCTGCCTGCAGTGCTGATTGGTGGTTACTCGAAAGACGTATGCCCTGGGGACCATCGTAGTGTATATGGAAACCTGTGGAAAAACCCTCCAGTAAAATTGCAGTCTCAGCTTTGTCATATGCTGTAAGATACTGGGAAAATACCTTACTGTCGATTGGTGTTGGCAGGGCGCACTGCACCACCTCGTCTGACTGAGTGAGGACGGGCAGAGCGCATGGTGCAGCGATTGGTGACGTGCTTACCGGAACACTTGGCACAGGTGTGCTTGAACGGGCACGTAGTGGGATGGGGGCATGTGCCAAACTGCTCAAATTGGAAGCATTGCCCTTTTTGAAATGTCTTGTTGCCGATAGGGCAGCCGCTGCGGTTGCGCATGTAGAGGGTTCGTGTGGCATTACCCCGACAGGAATAATTGCCAGGTTTGTGGGAGGCCTGTTCAAGACAGCGAAATCTTAGGTCCCAGTTTACCTGTCCAAACATCAGGTGATTAGCTCCCATCTCCCTTCGGAATGCCGTGTCATAGCGACACCATGCCATCCCCCCAAACCTACGTGACATTTCTGTGATATCGGCAATGTGCTTAAATAGCCCGGGTGCTTGGTGTGGGGAATTTTTAGTGAGTACGGCTGCATAGACAGAGAATGCGGTCACCCACTGGTGGATGGTAGTGATGGCTTTGGTTCGTGTTGGTTTGACCAGGGACAAAGCATCCTGTTGGCCTATGGCTGTGATTTCTAAAGTTAAGCGCTAGTGCTGCTGCTCATTTATATCATCATCAGTATCGTCATCGATCAGTAAAAGTTGCAGGTTAATATAGTCCCCTCGCCTAATCTTGGCTTTGAGCAAGTCCGACAGATTGGCCCCCAGCGGCCCGTTTACAACATTGTATGTAGGTAAAGGGGTGTACAACTCACCCCCTAGAAGGCCGCTGAGGACCGCGTCAAGGTCTTCGTGATCGCTATTGTCCGAATCGGCATCAACGACGTTGCGGCTGGTTGATGCGGATGGCACGGCTTCAGCGAGACGACTCGCACGTGGCACGGCTTCAGCGAGACGACTCGCACGTGGCACGGCTTCAGCGAGACGACTCGCACGTGGCACGGCTTCAGCGAGACGACTCGCACGAGCGACAGGACGAACGGGCTCAGGAACCGGAGCAGGCAGCAGACGACCAGATTGTTCGAGCTGCCGCATCACAGCAGCGGCAATGGCGTCGGCCAATGGGGCTGTCCCTGCAGCGAGATCGGGTGCGGCGACATCCGGTTCGGCGGGTGGCGTCCCGACAGCAGCTGGTGCTCGCTTGCGCAGCTTTCCCGTCTGCGTTATCGTCACGTGGACACGGCGTTTCTGTGGTGGCATCTGTGAAATGTCAACGAAACACCGGAAAGTATTCAGCAAAACCAGTAGATATGTAACAGTGTTTGAACCTGCGATTGAAGTCTCAGTAATTTGTAGCTGTCAAACACATGTCGCATAAAGCCAGGGCAATTGTGATTAAACGATAACACAAAGACAAATGAAGTCATAGAAATGTGTGTCTGTCGAATACATGTCACATAAATCCAGGTCAACTGTGATTGAACAAGAACACAAAGACAAATGAAGTCAGTAATTTGTGGCTGTCAAAAACATGTCACATAACGGCAGGTGAAGCGGCAACACACAAGATATAAGTCATTGAACCGACGAAGGTTGACATAACAGGTGACACATCCACATATGCAGAAAGGGAATCATGGGAAGCACCAATAATATAAACAAGTTCTGGTACCTCGACAACTGGAGGCTGACAATCGTCAATTAAATTCGAACCGGAACTTGTTTAAAATGCAACATCTAAGACAAATTCTGGTACCCCGCAACCACGGGGTTATCACTCGAATATATATCTCGAACCAGAACTTGTAGAAATCTCGAGTAACAACCAACAAGTGGCCCCGAGCAGGGAATCATAGAACGATCCCAAAAGATGTAAACAAGCTCAGGTACCTCGACAACTAGAGGCTGACAATCGACAAATAAGATCGAACCAGAACCTGTTTACATCTAAAAGTGGTCAGACAAATTCCGGTACCTCGCAATCCTGAGGTTATAACTCGGAAACATAAGTCCGAACCAGAAGTGGCTTATATGGGATGCGTAACACCTGAAATGGAGGGGCAAAAGGAGTAAGTAACGTACAGGTCACCTGACAGTAGGAGGAAAAACACAGATGGTATATGTGGTTGTTGTTTTTATTTTTTCATTTGTTAAGTTTTTGTGTGTGTGTGAAAGTAGTTGAAATTTTGTTGGTGTTTTTTGGAAACCCAAGCATAGTGAAAGGAAAACAGAAGCTCAGTAGAGCAGGTAGGGAAAACTTAGGGAGGAAAACAAGCGTGCATTATCGCAGGTGTGGACACAGTAAATTGTCACGTCTTACTGATGAACAGCGCGGCCCCACGGATAGACCTGAAGTACAGCCGCTCCTCGGTAGGGTTAACATGTACGCCGTCGTTGCAAACAAGAGATCTGTAATCTAAAAGCATGCCGCGGTGTTTCCAGAAGTGAATGGCGGGGAAGAACGAAATTAAACGGCGCAATTCCGCATTAACCGCGTCAACCAAAACATTGTAACCGGGACGGAGGGGGTGTTTCAGTGCAGCCACGGTGTGCGCGCGAGGGCCGGAAGGGGGTAGCGGTAGAAAAGTTAGCCTCGGTTACCCAGACTCCGTGACGTGGCAGCACTTTTAAGCCCCCTCAACTCCGCCTGGGACAGTATATGGGCTTAAGTTTCTACATCCGGGCAGCCTTACCCCAGATTAGGGTAGAGACGCTGATTGGCTCTCAGGCCAACTATGAAATAAAAATTAAAATAACGATATACTTTCACAAGATAATAATATCATATGAAAAGTATTCACCATTGAACTTATATTAACACAAAAGTAAGTAAAAATTCAAATTTACCGTTGTTTATAAAATAAGAATTACGGCAGGATTAACCAGTATCCGTGAGGTGGCAGCATTGTCTAGCTCGACACGGATAGCATACAAATTAAATAAGGAAACCTGTTGATCAAATAATGCTGTATTATAAAAACTATTAAAAATTAAACTTATATTAACACAAAATAAATAGAAATACAAATTTGCAGTTTTTATAAAATATATATTACGGCAGTGTCCGTGAGATGGCAGCATTTTATAGATCACGGCTGCTACCCAAACAAAAGCCGTTAATGTAGCCAGACTGTCTTCTCGGCGTAGTTCCGCAGCCGAACGACAGTCGGTTAAGCGAGACTATAGAAAAGTTGGCAAATGGCCACTTTAGTAAAACCGTCGACGCGGACGAAATGTCGAGCGATGTTTAAAAGATCCTTAGCTAGCTGCAGTGGATCACAGCTGGGTCGGTTAAGATCATTACCACCGAGGGAAAGGATCGCCTTAGTGGCGTGGGCCTCGGGTATCCGCGGGGCAGCGTCGTTGACTAAGCCGAGTAGGGCCCCCCGCGAGACACAACGGACAAGGAAAAGCGAACGGGGTCAAGTCCGCCATTGACGAAACCATGTGCGCGACAATAACGGTTGAAACGGGAGGCGAAACTGTCACCAATCAGTACGACACGAGTCTGATCCGATTGGGAAGCAGTCCCGCCGGCAAACCGGTACATCGGCGTAGCCATTTACAGAAACGGGCGTAATGTACGCACATTGGAAAGTCCCGGCACGAATACGGAATAAGGTCCCAAAGTAAAAGCCGGTAAATAAGTTCAAATCCGAAAAGGAAAGATCAATAAACATACACAAAGTAACTGAATCAATTGAACAAAGTCGTGCAACACACTGTCTCATAAACAGACAACTTAATATCGAATAAAACAGCAGAATATACGATACAAAAAGAATCACGACTCACTTTGTTCGGTTCGGAAAAGGAACTGGGAAAGGATGGTGGACCTTTCCCATGATGCCCCGTACTGGGCCAGCCCACCAGCTGGTAGGGGTGGAAGGTTAGAACTATTTCGGATTCACATTATCATGCAACACACAACAAACATAAATTTACTTTTGGTTATACCAAGAAGTTGTTATTTCTGCCTTTGTCTTTTCTGCTCTGTTACATTTCAAGGCTTGTCTTCCCCAGCCACTAGCATCTTCCTCTGCCTTAGTTGATGTTGCAGAAACTCCACATCAAAAGCAATGCGGATCAACTGATCGCACTCCGCGTGTGCCACATCAAACAGCTCCAGCAATCGACGGACTGACTCAGTTTCCAGCTCAGCTTGTTTCTTCCTGCGCCTGCCTTTGGTCTTGTATAT
Source organism: Oasisia sp. SBJ-2009 (assembly GCA_964017155.1). Lineage (NCBI taxonomy): Eukaryota > Metazoa > Annelida > Polychaeta > Sabellida > Siboglinidae > Oasisia > Oasisia sp. SBJ-2009. The sequence goes on along the minus strand of OZ024865.1, from coordinate 5,272,331 downwards.
GTTTGTTAACTGCTGACGGAGTTTCTTCAGCTTTTCGATAGCATTCGGCTTCTGTGTCGTCGGAATGTTTGCCAGATGCCAAACCCGCAGCAATTCACCTACGGCATTATTGCAGCTAGCAGATAGCAGATAGCATTAGCTTCTTCGCTTTCAATACGTAGAGCACTCTCCGCAGAACTTCACCAGTTGTAGGCAGTCGGTTCAGGTTCTCAATTCAATGGAGTGGTTGTCCAACTAACCAAACGCTTGTTGCGGTTAGTTCAGGTTCTCAATTCATTTCAATTCAATTCAATGAAGTGGTTGTCCAACTAACCACACGCTTGTTGCAGATCTAGTATAAAGTGCCGCACCCGACATGGCCACTGCACTGCTAGTGGAACGCCAACAGTTACTGTTTCCTTGACGATCAGTAACTATCATGGGCGTCCGCAGAATAAAATACGTCTGTCCGGCCTCTGCATGCTACGTGTCCACCGCGACAAAGTGAACACCCAGAAGGCAGAGCGAATGAACAGGGTCATTGACAATTTCGGAAGAGATCCCCGACGGTTCAAATTCCTGTTCCAAGTGTAATAACCTGTTCTAACTGAATGAACTGTTGAGAAATGTTTATGTTATTTTATTCATTTTGTATTTTCCATGTAATTTGTTCAAATGTTTGATTTTTCAGGGGGATATTTTGCCCTTCCCTGCGGACGCCCATGGTAACTATGTAATAACTTAATTACTTGTGGTCTTGACCGACTGTCAGAACGGACGTAATCCATTTATCCCATTCAATTTTCTCAGAAATATCAGCTTCCTGCACATATGTCCTTGCATGGGGGATTATTACATTGTACCTTGCAATAAGATTAACTCCAGTTCCACTACCTAGTAAGCTATGTTAGTGAGTGGTGCTGTTCAGTATATACTGATATATGACGTCCATACTCTCAAAACCAGGGCTGTTTGCCATGCAAAAATAGCCATGGCTGATGCCTTAGGCAAAGTGCGGAGGTTAGCTGAGTCAAACTAACTAATAATAACTGCATCAACCGTGAGTACAGCGCAACAGTTTTGCAAAGCGATTAGCTAGGGATATTGTTGGCTGACACAGAGTAATCACCAGCAGATGATATGATATATATATATATATAGTATATATACATACGTATATATATATACATAATATATATATATATATATATGTATATATATGTATATATACATGTATATATATATATATATATATATATATATATATATATGTATATATATGTATATATATATATATATGTATATATATATGTATATATATACATGCATACATGTATATATATATACATATATATGTATATATATATATACATATATATATATATATATATATACATATTTATGTATATATATATATATATTGCTACTCTAATATATATATATATATATATATATATATATATATATATATATGATCACTCTAATATATATATATATAATATATATATATAATATATATATATATATATTAGAGTGATCATATATATATTAGAGTGGCAATATATATATATATATATATATATATATATATATATATATATATATATATATATATATATATATATATATATATATATTAGAGTGGCCACATTTTGCATGGTGGGAAAATTTATTTTGGAACCAATCAACAACATATTATACATATATATATATATATACATATATATATATATATATATATATATATATATATATATATATATATATATATATATATATATATATATAACCCACTCTGTGATACTCAACTCTTGACGTCACCCATTCCACATAGTAGGTTCCGAGAGAATGAACGGTGCCCATGTCGTTCAAGGTTGTTACGAGGAACCGCTAGCAATGCGCGGTCAGCAGATCCTAGGGCGGGACGCGGTACGTACGGATTAGCGATGCAACAAATCGATTCATAGGCAACCAGTGGAGCTGTTGCAATACTATCTTTATTACCACACATACAACAGCAATGGTACAACTGTTTAGAATACAGTAATAGTCATTATAATAGAGTCTACTGTTTACAGCATTATCCTATAAAATATTAAATCCAATTATAATGCCTCTCATTTACGATAAAACATTCACACTGACAAAGCAGCCTGCCACGTACAGCCTATGTCGGTCGTAGCACGTCGTGTCTACTGTCGCATTCATTGGAAAATGAACGAAGATTTGCGCAACAAATAGATAGTGGTTACTTCAGCTACATTGTTTTATTTATAAATCTGAAGAATATATATATATATATATATACATATATATATATATATATATATATATATATATATATACTTATGAGCTTGTTGTAACAATATAATAACGGATTACCTGCGTTCATCCGGCACGAATATTGGCCCACAGTGTCGAAATCATCTGTGCCGTTTTTCGTCTTACGGATCGATACAAAAACAAATACAGCAAACTATTCACAAACGTGTTGCATTGAAAAATCGTCAAAGCAGCGAAGATCAAAAATTCCCGCTGAATATAGTTGGTGGTGATACTACGAGTGAAACAAAACACAAGGAAGGGCATGTTAAGAGCGACCGTTGTCACACATATAATAATAGCATTTTTGGAAGACCGCATCGCTTGTAACGTCACAAAGCCAGCGTCTCCCGTATTGACAGCGAGTGATTGTCCCAGTGCCGATATTTGCCGGTGTGTACGCACAACCACGATGAAAATGCGCACGGTGCTGTAGACGATTGCGATTCCTGGTATTACAACACCAATCACGAAACTCGACATGAACACTATCGCCGTGTTACGACCTTCCGGGTATCGATTGGTACAAAGCATCATGTTCCAACGTATATCGAATTTGAAATTGACAAGGGAAAACAAACCGCTGATCGTCCATATGAGTCCGATTACGATGTAGCAGCGTCGGCGAGGCAGTAGCTGCTCTGTGCGCAGCGGATTCAAGATGAAGATGGCCTTGGACACGGTCAGCCAGCATGAGCTGTTCATCGAAGTTATGCCGAACCACCAGGTGAAAAACGCTTGGAAATTCGGCAGGTAGGTCAGCTTGCTGACAGTGTTTGTGGTTGCGCTTGAGCAGACAGCGGCGTTGATCGGCATTGCCGTACAACCGCACGCGAGGTCGGACACCGACAACGAGAACATGAAGAGAGTCGTTCGATCTTCGCGCAGTTGAGGATATCTGGCGATCACTGCGATCACCAGGGAGTTTGCGATCACGTTCATGACGATCACAATGCTTATGATTGTCGTTTTCACGTCGTTGTATTCGCTCGCTTCCATGCTTCCACGTCAACTATTGTGATTTTCGCACGTTGCCTGATAGCAAACGTTTGAAGATAGCGTATTGTTTGAAGACAACGTTTTTGTCAAGTTACATACGACTTGTAGGCTTTATCATCGCGATGATTTGTGGACGATTCGTTGACTATCAACGCATCATGCATAGAGCCATTTGTTCCACGTATCTTCCCAGCATAACCAACTGAACATCCGCAGAACGAGAAACATTTCAATCTAATGTGCATTTTAATGTCATACCTACATATACAGATACATTCGTGACATTAATCTTGTTAAACGTATTTAGTGGCTCATTAACATGTAAGCCACAGGCACCACATAATAAGTTTGCAAAACCACGCAACTTCGATACAAGAGCTCAGTTTCCTGTTTGACGTATTTGACCCGTTGGCAGGTAGCAACCGATGTGCTTGCACAGGGATGCTTCTTTTAGACGCAACGTCAGTAAGTAGGGATATTGTATCAAATGATGAGCCTAACGGCATAACAACGTGAAATACGCCAGTTGACACCGCGTAGTTGCGGTGTCAACTTGCGTCACAGCTACACAAGATGCAACTGTAATAGTCAAGTCCTTACAGCGAACAAGATCTGTTGCAATAGTCTTACCGACAAAACATTTAATATGCAAACAAAGCGACCATTCAAAGAAAACTAGGTGAGATTCTCGGAAAGAACACACAATTTCACTGCGGAATCAGCATTGTCTTCTTCAAGATTGTTTGGTAATACATAGCATTGCCGTGAAGAGGTGGTTCGCTGGTGGTTGATGGATTTGAGATTCGAATGTAGACGGCTGAAGCGACCAGACGTATTCTCTGGCGATTGCGTGGTCTCCATCAGACCTTACACAATGACCGACCGTGACATCCGATCCGCATGTGGTCATAATCAGCCACCCGATACGACGTGTGTGACACGAAGCCGGACATCCTATATGTGCTGCTATGGTATCACCTGTTCAATTTCCGTTTCGTCATTAATATAGTCGAGGACACAGGGAAGCTTGAGTTGTCAACTAATCATGGAATTCTGTCTAGTAAAAATGCCATGATTAGTTGACAGCTCAAGCTTCCCTGTGTCCTCGATGATATTGCTGACGAAGCTGAAACTGAACTGCTACGTGGTGATACCACAGCGACGCATATAGGATGTACGGCTTCGTGTCACTCAGGTTGTGTAGGATGGCTGATTATATATATATATATATATATATATATATATATATATATATATATATATGTATACATGTATACATGTGTACATGTGTACATGTGTACATGTGTACATGTGTACATGTATGTATGTATGTGTGTGTGTGTGTGTGTGTGTGTTGTGTGTGTGTGTGTGTGTGTGTGTGTGTGTGTGTGTGTGTGTGTGTGTGGTGTGTGTGTGTGTGTGTGTGTGTGTGTGTGTATGTGTGTGTGGGGGAGAGAGAGCGCGTGTGCGTGTGTGTGTGTGTGTGTGTGATGTGTTTGTGTGTGTTCGTGTGTGTATTTGCGCGCGTGTGTGTGCGTGTGTGTGTTTGCGTGCGTGCGTGCGTGCGTGTATGTAGTGCACCAAACCCAAGAGTTTAATTATCTCGCTGGCTTAACCCAGTGACAAAGGGGATCTATATACAGACATTCGGCTAGCCCCTGACACATAACATGTCCGTCCGTCCGTCCGTCCGTCCGTCCGTCCGTCCGTCCGTCCGTCCGTCCGTCCGTCCGTCCGTCCGTCCGTCCGTCCGTCCGTCCGTCCGTCCGTCCGTCCGTCCGTCCGTCCGTCCGTCCGTCCGTCCGTCCGTCCGTCCGCCCGCCCGCCCGCCCGCCCGCCCGCCCGCCCGCCCGCCCGCCCGCCCGCCCGCCCGCCCGCCCGCCCGCCCGCCCGCCCGCCCGCCCGCCCGCCCGTCCGTCCGTCCGTCCGTCTGTCTGTTGCTGCCGTTGATAATGCTAAATTAACCTGTGGTGACAGCAAACAGTGCATTGCTTTGGGCACAGATCATTCGCGGAAGCTTTCAGTAGATTCGCAGCTTTAATAAAGGGATTATGAGTACTTCGTTACATTTAGAAAAATAGTACACATAGCCTGTTACCTGGAATGCAGAACCACAGCCGGCTGGGCTGCTCCGACCACAATGGCCTGGAGTTAATTAAGAACCTTGCCGGGAGTTGACACATTTTATTAGCTTTAAATGATTTCTGAGAATGGCACATGTTGTAGGTATCGATGGTTCCCCTTTATCTCCAGCCGTGTATGCAGGTATTGCAGTACCTCAGGTATTGCAATACCTCAGGGAGTTTGACGCCCCTGCTATGCAGAGTTGTAAACCACTGCCTTGTGGTATAGGTTCTTGTCAGAACCGAAGGCTAAGGGAGCAAACCCTAAACAGAAAACCATGTCACTGTGGCAGCATCAAGGGCGGTTGGTGTATGGAACTCCCAACATCTCTCGACCAGCCACTGCAGGGACAAATAGTTTGCGCCTGTCTTGACATGTTCTTGCCGGTGTGAGACCTCTATTTGTTCCCCGAGAGAGTGTCGCTAGTAACTTGCAAAAGCCAGCGGTACTTCAAAAGTTTTTGCTAGCAGCTTCCATGAAATGTACAACTGCACGAAACATGATACCGGATCGGCCGTCGCCCGGGTTACCAAGGACCGCGCTGCTCGACCTCATCTTCCGTCGACAGTGGAAAATCAGCTAGGAAGAAGAAGACAAAGAAGACAACTACTGACAATTGGACAATGGAACGTCAGGACTCTCCTCGACCGAGAAGGAGCTAACCGACCAGAAAGACGTACGGCACTAGTAGCAATGGAACTTGCCAAATACAACATCGACATCGCCGCCCTATGTGAAACAAGGTTCTCAGAGTCTGGTAGTCTCGACGACTTGGAATACTCTTTCTTCTGGAGTGGCAAACCCGAAGGAGAAAGAAGGGAGGCCGGAGTGGGCTTTGCTATCAAAAAGGATATCATCACAAAGCTGACAGAAATGCCACGGCCAGTAAGTGACAGAATCATGACGATGAGACTACCTCTGAGCAAGGACAACTTTGCTACAATTATCAACGTGTATGCTCCGACAATGACAAACCCAGACGAAAACAAGGAGGCCTTCTACAACCAGCTCACAAGTGTGCTCAGGGGCATCCCTCATACCGATAAGCTACTGCTGATAGGAGATTTCAATGCGAGGATAGGAAGAGACAATGACAAGTGGCCCTTGGTCATGGGCAAACATGGGATTGGGAAATGCAACTCCAATGGCGAACTTCTACTGGCTCTGTGCTCTGAGTTCGAACTGATAGTGACGAACACCATGTTCAAGCAGAAGGATGAACGCAAGACCACCTGGATGCATCCTCGTTCCAAACACTGGCATATGATCGACTTCATCATCACGAGGTGTCGGGATAAGATGGACATCCACAGCACCCGAGCCATGCGTGGAGCAAACTGCTGGACCGATCACCAGATGCTGAGATCAAAAGTGGCTTTCAGAATACGACAAAAGCACAACAGGCAAGGGACAAATAAGCCGACCAAGCTCAACACTGCAAAACTAAGTACCATCAGCCATAGGGAGAGTTTTGAGCAGGAGATGGACAGTGCTCTCGCCCACTGGGAGGAGAAGGAAAACTCAACACCAGACGAGGAATGGGCAGCTCTGCAGCAGGTTGTGTACAACACAGCCAAGACATATCTTGGCAAGCCAGACAGAAAACACCAGGACTGGTTCGACCCCAACGACCAGGAGCTACAGACTCTTATGAGCAGAAGAGATCAAGCCCACCAGAGAGTGTTGCAAACCAGGAGCACTAGATCCACCACTGCAGCATACAAAGATGCCTGCAGACTGCTACAAAAACACACCCGTGCACTGAAGTCGGACTGGTGGGAAAGGAAAGCAGTGGAGCTGCAGAGAGCTGCCGACAGTAACAACATGAAGGGCTTCTACAATGGACTGAAGGAAGTGTGGGGACCCAAAAAGAAGGGACCTGTTCAACTAAAATCAACAGACGGAATGGAAACCTTCTCTGACAGCAAGAGAGTTGTGGCAAGATGGAGTGAACACTTCCAGAAGCTACTCAACGTCCCTGGCGACATAGATCACGAAGCTCTGGACAACATCCCGCAGCGCATTACCAAGACAAGCCTTGATGAGATTCCAACTATGGATGAGATGGCTAGAGCAATCGCCAGCCTGAAAGATGGCAAAGCACCTGGAGGAGATGGAATTCCTGCAGAAGTATGGAAGCACGGAGGAGACAATCTGTTCAGCAGACTGCACCAACTAATCACCAATGCCTGGGAGATGGGTTCTGTACCACAAGCATGGAAGGATGCAAGCATTATAACCATCTACAAGAAAGGTGATCGAACAGACTGTGGGAACTATAGAGGAATCTCTCTTCTTTCCATAGCAGGCAAGATCTTCGCCAGGATCCTCCTCAACAGACTATCTACCCACCTAACACCAGAGGTAGTTCCGGAGACACAATGTGGCTTCAGAGGTAACCGGAGCACCGTGGATATGATATTTTGTCTCCGACAACTACAAGAAAAGTGCATTGAGCAGGACCGACCACTGTACATGGTATTTGTCGACTTCAGTAAGGCGTTCGATACAGTTGGGAGGACCGGACTATGGCAGCTACTGAAGAAGTATGGCTGCCCAGAGAAGTTCACAACAATGATCGAGGCACTACATACCGGAATGATGGCGACTGTTAATGTTGGAGGGGAAGTCTCGGAATCGTTCAGGGTCACAAATGGGGTCAAGCAAGGCTGTGTACTGGCGCCCACGCTCTTTTCCATCTTCCTATCAGCAATGCTCGACAATGCTTTCCGTGACATGGGGGATGGCATCTACATACAGTCCAGACAGAGCGCTGACCTATTCAACGTCGCACACTTCAGAGCGAAGACCAAGACTACACGGATACTGATGAGGGAGCTGCTATTCGCAGATGACAGTGCACTGGTTGCACACTCTGCTGAAGAGATGCAGAAAATAGTGGATGCTTTTTCCAATGCGTCAAAGAAGTTCGGCCTGAAGATTAACATCAAGAAGACCGAGGTGCTGTACCAACCCAACTCTACAAGAACCCGAGAGGAGGATATCATGGTTGATGGAAACAAGCTGAACTCTGTTATGGAATTCACCTACCTCGGAAGCACTATATCAAGTGACGGATGCATTGACGATGAAATACAGAGGAGGATGGCCAAGGCTAGTGCATCTTTCGGCCGACTACGCCAGAGACTCTGGAACAACCACCATGTGTCCATGCGGGTTAAAGGCAAGATATACCGTGCAATTGTGCTGTCCACCCTCCTATACGGAGCCGAGGCATGGACAGTGTACAGACGACAGGTGAAAAAGTTGCATGCCTTCATGATGCGACATCTGCGTTCGATCATGAGGATAACCTGGATGGACAAAGTGACAAACAAGGAAATACTCGAACGGACAGGGCTGCCATCTATGGAAGATCTTCTGATCAGAAAGAATCTCCGGTGGACTGGACACCTCATGAGGATGTCATCAGACAGGCTACCGAAGCAGGTTCTCTACTCTCAACTGTCTTCTGGTCACAGAAAGAGAGGGCGCCCTCGTCTCCGGTTCAAAGATACCATCAAGAGAAACCTGAAGCTGAGAGACATAAAGATCGACTCCTGGACATCACTCTCACAGCAGAGAGACAAATGGAGAGCAAGAGTCAAGTGATGGAAGCAGTCTTTGTCGCTTCGCGACCGACAGCATGATGATGATCTCCAGCCGCAAAACTACCGATTCCGTGGAACCAAGCATCCTCTCGCGCCAGGGGTCGCTGCGGTTGATTACATTTGTAACTCTACCCCTGGCACTTCCATGTAAAACATTCCTCTTAACATCAACCCACAAGGTGTGTTGTGGGCCTCCGGTCATGTGATATAATATTGTGGCTGCTTTCAGCCACAAACTGTTCGTTTACATGCCTTGTTTAGGGCGTGAATGGGTCAATATATGGCGTTTCCCACAACTCGTGTATCCGTCTTCAAATTGACAGCTTTACGAAGACGATCAGCCAGGGGTAGTTCTACCCCTGGCTAGTGAGTATGGAACCACGTCTTTATAATCTCAATCTAACTTTAACATAGACCAGTGTGTTTCTTTATTATAAACAAACACAAAACTACTAACTGTTTTGACGGTATTAATCGTGATTTGTTACAGAAATGATGAACAGTAGCAAAATAATTCATTATATGCATTTCGGCAATATAGAAACTCGCTAAGTCCATGATAATTAATTTAACGATGACAATTAAATATGGTCACCATCTTGGAATTTCATTTGGCTAATCGACTAGATTTTGTGAATGGCCCTCCAGGAATATCTATGCTAAATTACGTGCTTGATCTCAGTGATAAATCGTCTTGTTTGCTTTACAAATTAGGTGCCTGAAAAGGCCACCAGCAGAGTGACGTTCAAAACATAGCAGAGAATATGTTGCACGAATCAAATGTTCTTCTTCAATAGCTGCCAACCTTTGAGTTTCTAAATCCACGCATCTCAAACTCACCAGAACCATTAGTCGGAAATACAACACTTGTCGCTGCCGTGTTTCACTACACACAAGTTCACTTACCGTCAGTTTCTGGCATCCAACGATTCCTACATTTTGCGTCAGACACACATTGCTTCTTGTCGACTGACCAAATGAGACTTCCAGGACAAGTTTGTACCGTCCACAGTTTGCTACGACAGCGCCAGTATTTACGGCAGTCGTAGCTGTACTCGCTGATTTCACCCTCAGTGCACCAAAAGTACGGCGAGTCGGCGACATCTACAACCACACAATGTGCAAGTGAGACGAAGAACGATCACTTCAGATCAGTACGCAGGTTCTACTTGTCTGGAAAGGTCTTTTTCTGCTCTGAATATTTATGCGAGTAGCGACAATTGTTTAGGCCGTGCTTTTTAGTGTGTATTACAGCGGCGCCTGCGCGTATGTAAGACAGCACACGTCTAATGCCGCAGACGTGAGGTTTCCCTGTTTAATCCTAGTATTAAAGCCAGATTGATGTTTAGTAACATTTATTAAAGGACCAAAAAACGCAACGGTTTCACGTCATATACCTAATAGAGTTTATACAAAGTAACAATTTCCACATATACTCAATTTTTTTACGTCAGCGGTTTACTCAGAATGTGACTTTAAAGTCTAAAATTCTAACGAAATCCACGATGGTCTAGACGCCGCCATCAGTGAAGGGTTAACTTGGCTTGGCCATTCAGCGCGCGGCATTCTATGTCTCTGCCACTTCCTGCGACGTTGTTAAGGGTCAACAACTTCGAGTCTTCGACAGTTCGTTCAGTCGGTGTGACATCTAGCAGCTGCTTATAGACGTATATCTAAATATGTGGTTAAATATATGGTAAACTTTAGTAATTATGCCTTACAGCATACGGTTGCATGCAATAATAGTTGAAACAACCGGTACTATTGAAGCAATGGATTCACGTTTGCGGGCGTACTGTTTGGAATCCCTCCAGTCCAAGTACAGTTCACTTTGCACGGTCCATTTTGAGGAGAAATGCTTTGAAGTAGACATGTAGACATGTATCATCAGTTGATAGGATGATTTCAGCGATAACAATAATAGACAACTTTATATTTACCGTCATCAGCATGTTACGCGCGTTGCCGAGTTGCAGCCATTTCATGACAACAGCTAAACCCTATGCAGGGAATCTGCGTGGAGAGCGCCTCACCGTCGTGACGTCATTCTTCGTCTAAGATGGTGTTGCTCACAGTATTTTGATGGCTGGTTGTTCAAAAATATTTTTCTGGTAAACCGCTGGCGTTAAAAAATTTAGAATATGTGGAAATTGTTTCTTTATATTAACTCTATTAGGTGTATGCCACGAAACAGTTGCGTTTTGTTGTCCTTTAACGTTACATTACGGAATTTGTTGACAATTTCGAGTGTGTTCTCGCATGATGTGTTCTTGATCCAATTACACACACACACACACACACACACACACACACACACACACACACACACACACACGTATATATATATATATATATATATATATATATATATATATATATATATATATATATACATACATATATATATATACATATATATATATATATATATATATATATATATATATATATATATATATATATATATATATATATATATATTATATATATATATATATGTTATATATTACATGTTACATGTAACGTGTTAACTTGTTAATGTTAAGTGTAACGTGTTACTGCTCTGTGCATTACATGTTACATGTCACACATTACGTGTTACACGTTACGTAATACATGTTACGTGATATGTGTTGCGTGATATATGTTACATGTTACATGTAATATGTTACATGCTATATACTATATATTACCTATTACATGTACATACATATTACCTATTACATTTTACCTGTTACTTGTTACATGACGTGTGTTTCGTATTAAAAGATACATGTTACGTGTTACATGTTGCATGTTACGTGCTACATATTACATGCTACGTATTACATGCTACGTGTTACGTGTTACGTGTTATATGTTACGGTGTATATGTTACGTGTTACATATTACATGTTACATGTAAATGTGTGTAAAAGTGTTGCATGTTACGTATAACATACTATGTTTTATGAGATGAGATAAACGTTACAGTGGATATGTTACATGTTACATGTTACACGTTACACGTTGCACGTCGCACGGTGCACGGTGCACGGTGCACGGTGCACGGTGCACGGTGCACGGTGCACGGTGCACGGTGCACGGTGCACGGTGCACGGTGCACGGTGCACGGTGCACGGTGCACGGTGCACGGTGCACGGTACACTTTACATGGAACGTGGAACGTGGAACGTGGAACGTGAAACGTGACACGTGACACGTGACACGTGACACGTGACACGTGACACGTGTCATATATATGTATATATATATATATATATATATATGTATACATGTATACATGTGTACATGTGTACATGTGTACATGTGTACATGTATGTATGTATGTGTGTGTGTGTGTGTGTGTGTGTGTGTGTGTGTGTGTGTGTGTGTGTGGTGTGTGTGTGTGTGTGTGTGTGTGTGTATGTGTGTGTGGGGGAGAGAGAGCGCGTGTGCGTGTGTGTGTGTGTGTGTGTGATGTGTTTGTGTGTGTTCGTGTGTGTATTTGCGCGCGTGTGTGTGCGTGTGTGTGTTTGCGTGCGTGCGTGCGTGCGTGTATGTAGTGCACCAAACCCAAGAGTTTAATTATCTCGCTGGCTTAACCCAGTGACAAAGGGGATCTATATACAGACATTCGGCTAGCCCCTGACACATAACATGTCCGTCCGTCCGTCCGTCCGTCCGTCCGTCCGTCCGTCCGTCCGTCCGTCCGTCCGTCCGTCCGTCCGTCCGTCCGTCCGTCCGTCCGCCCGCCCGCCCGCCCGCCCGCCCGCCCGCCCGCCCGCCCGCCCGCCCGCCCGCCCGCCCGTCCGTCCGTCCGTCCGTCTGTCTGTTGCTGCCGTTGATAATGCTAAATTAACCTGTGGTGACAGCAAACAGTGCATTGCTTTGGGCACAGATCATTCGCGGAAGCTTTCAGTAGATTCGCAGCTTTAATAAAGGGATTATGAGTACTTCGTTACATTTAGAAAAATAGTACACATAGCCTGTTACCTGGAATGCAGAACCACAGCCGGCTGGGCTGCTCCGACCACAATGGCCTGGAGTTAATTAAGAACCTTGCCGGGAGTTGACACATTTTATTAGCTTTAAATGATTTCTGAGAATGGCACATGTTGTAGGTATCGATGGTTCCCCTTTATCTCCAGCCGCAAAACTACCGATTCCGTGGAACCAAGCATCCTCTCGCGCCAGGGGTCGCTGCGGTTGATTACATTTGTAACTCTACCCCTGGCACTTCCATGTAAAACATTCCTCTTAACATCAACCCACAAGGTGTGTTGTGGGCCTCCGGTCATGTGATATAATATTGTGGCTGCTTTCAGCCACAAACTGTTCGTTTACATGCCTTGTTTAGGGCGTGAATGGGTCAATATATGGCGTTTCCCACAACTCGTGTATCCGTCTTCAAATTGACAGCTTTACGAAGACGATCAGCCAGGGGTAGTTCTACCCCTGGCTAGTGAGTATGGAACCACGTCTTTATAATCTCAATCTAACTTTAACATAGACCAGTGTGTTTCTTTATTATAAACAAACACAAAACTACTAACTGTTTTGACGGTATTAATCGTGATTTGTTACAGAAATGATGAACAGTAGCAAAATAATTCATTATATGCATTTCGGCAATATAGAAACTCGCTAAGTCCATGATAATTAATTTAACGATGACAATTAAATATGGTCACCATCTTGGAATTTCATTTGGCTAATCGACTAGATTTTGTGAATGGCCCTCCAGGAATATCTATGCTAAATTACGTGCTTGATCTCAGTGATAAATCGTCTTGTTTGCTTTACAAATTAGGTGCCTGAAAAGGCCACCAGCAGAGTGACGTTCAAAACATAGCAGAGAATATGTTGCACGAATCAAATGTTCTTCTTCAATAGCTGCCAACCTTTGAGTTTCTAAATCCACGCATCTCAAACTCACCAGAACCATTAGTCGGAAATACAACACTTGTCGCTGCCGTGTTTCACTACACACAAGTTCACTTACCGTCAGTTTCTGGCATCCAACGATTCCTACATTTTGCGTCAGACACACATTGCTTCTTGTCGACTGACCAAATGAGACTTCCAGGACAAGTTTGTACCGTCCACAGTTTGCTACGACAGCGCCAGTATTTACGGCAGTCGTAGCTGTACTCGCTGATTTCACCCTCAGTGCACCAAAAGTACGGCGAGTCGGCGACATCTACAACCACACAATGTGCAAGTGAGACGAAGAACGATCACTTCAGATCAGTACGCAGGTTCTACTTGTCTGGAAAGGTCTTTTTCTGCTCTGAATATTTATGCGAGTAGCGACAATTGTTTAGGCCGTGCTTTTTAGTGTGTATTACAGCGGCGCCTGCGCGTATGTAAGACAGCACACGTCTAATGCCGCAGACGTGAGGTTTCCCTGTTTAATCCTAGTATTAAAGCCAGATTGATGTTTAGTAACATTTATTAAAGGACCAAAAAACGCAACGGTTTCACGTCATATACCTAATAGAGTTTATACAAAGTAACAATTTCCACATATACTCAATTTTTTTACGTCAGCGGTTTACTCAGAATGTGACTTTAAAGTCTAAAATTCTAACGAAATCCACGATGGTCTAGACGCCGCCATCAGTGAAGGGTTAACTTGGCTTGGCCATTCAGCGCGCGGCATTCTATGTCTCTGCCACTTCCTGCGACGTTGTTAAGGGTCAACAACTTCGAGTCTTCGACAGTTCGTTCAGTCGGTGTGACATCTAGCAGCTGCTTATAGACGTATATCTAAATATGTGGTTAAATATATGGTAAACTTTAGTAATTATGCCTTACAGCATACGGTTGCATGCAATAATAGTTGAAACAACCGGTACTATTGAAGCAATGGATTCACGTTTGCGGGCGTACTGTTTGGAATCCCTCCAGTCCAAGTACAGTTCACTTTGCACGGTCCATTTTGAGGAGAAATGCTTTGAAGTAGACATGTAGACATGTATCATCAGTTGATAGGATGATTTCAGCGATAACAATAATAGACAACTTTATATTTACCGTCATCAGCATGTTACGCGCGTTGCCGAGTTGCAGCCATTTCATGACAACAGCTAAACCCTATGCAGGGAATCTGCGTGGAGAGCGCCTCACCGTCGTGACGTCATTCTTCGTCTAAGATGGTGTTGCTCACAGTATTTTGATGGCTGGTTGTTCAAAAATATTTTTCTGGTAAACCGCTGGCGTTAAAAAATTTAGAATATGTGGAAATTGTTTCTTTATATTAACTCTATTAGGTGTATGCCACGAAACAGTTGCGTTTTGTTGTCCTTTAACGTTACATTACGGAATTTGTTGACAATTTCGAGTGTGTTCTCGCATGATGTGTTCTTGATCCAATTACACACACACACACACACACACACACACACACACACACACACACACACACACACACACACACACACACACACACGTATATATATATATATATATATATATATACATACATATATATATATACATATATATATATATATATATATATATATATATATATATATATATATATATATATTATATATATATATATATATGTTATATATTACATGTTACATGTAACGTGTTAACTTGTTAACTTGTTAATGTTAAGTGTAACGTGTTACTGCTCTGTGCATTACATGTCACACATTACGTGTTACACGTTACGTAATACATGTTACGTGATATGTGTTGCGTGATATATGTTACATGTTACATGTAATATGTTACATGCTATATACTATATATTACCTATTACATGTACATACATATTACCTATTACATTTTACCTGTTACTTGTTACATGACGTGTGTTTCGTATTAAAAGATACATGTTACGTGTTACATGTTGCATGTTACGTGCTACATATTACATGCTACGTATTACATGCTACGTGTTACGTGTTACGTGTTATATGTTACGGTGTATATGTTACGTGTTACATATTACATGTTACATGTAAATGTGTGTAAAAGTGTTGCATGTTACGTATAACATACTATGTTTTATGAGATGAGATAAACGTTACAGTGGATATGTTACATGTTACATGTTACACGTTACACGTTGCACGTCGCACGGTGCACGGTGCACGGTGCACGGTGCACGGTGCACGGTGCACGGTGCACGGTGCACGGTGCACGGTGCACGGTGCACGGTACACTTTACATGGAACGTGGAACGTGGAACGTGGAACGTGAAACGTGACACGTGACACGTGACACGTGACACGTGACACGTGACACGTGACACGTGACACGTGACACGTGACACGTGACACGTGACACGTGACACGTGACACGTGACACGTGACACGTGACACGTGACACGTGACACGTGACACGTGACACATGACACATGACACATGACACATGACACATGACACATGACACATGACACATGACACATGACACATGACACATGACACATGACACATGACACATGACACATGACACATGACACATGACACATGACACATGACACATGACACATGACACATGACACATGACACATGACACATGACACATGACACATGACACATGACACATGAAACATGACACATGAAACATGAAACATTAAATGTCACGTGTTACGTGTTACGTGTTACGTGTTACGTGTTACGTGTTACGTGTTACGTGTTACGTGTTACGTGTTACGTGTTACGTGTTACATGTAGCGGGTTATGCTTTATATATACATGTTACACGTTATGTGTTACAAGATTCGTAATACATATTTCGTAACTTTGTTACAATATTACGAGATATATGGTACATGTTACATGTAATATGCTACATGTTACATGTTACAGAGTATATATGATATGTTACATGTTACGTGCAACACGTTATGTGGTACATTTTTACCTGTTAAATTATATGTTTTACGTGTTACATATTACATGTTACCCGATTACATTGCCTGTTACGTTTTTATGGTTATGCGTTATGCGCTATGTGTTATGCGTTATGCGTTATGTGGCGGCGGCGGTGGGGTGGTCGTGGTGGTGTTAGTGGTAGTAGTGATGTTGAATTGACGCTACTCACATCCGGTGGTGTTTTGTGAACACGTTCCTTGACTATCGCACACACCATTGGCCGGGTTTATCCAGGGTGTTTGACAATAACCGTAAGTTGAACGGTACCGCCAGCGTCCAATCGTATTATAAAGATCTTTCCCCTTCAGTGTGGCCAACGTTTCGTTAAGACAGCCGTAGACACCGCATTTGCCAAAGTAACGTTCGTAGTAGAGGCGGTCCTTTCGCCCTGTGCAGATGCCCGGATGTACGTCGAGAATACAACTCGGCGGGCCATGTGCACCTTCTGTGAATTCTCGATCACCTGTGGAGAGGACAGTCTTGACTGTGTAGTATGTACACATGCACGCATCATAAACAAACTATTAGACATTACATCAGTAAATATTCTTACGCTTTCTTCCAATTGAATGTATATTTAAACTATTTAAGCAAGTTTTGGTCACACTCGAAAATTGATAATCCTTTTTATGTAATGACTGAGGAATTAGACAGACATGAATTTTAGAAGAAAAAACAATCGCTGAGAGAAATACTTGGGAAAAGAAAGCAGCAACCTTTTTAGATGATGCATTGTGCTGAATCCGATGTTGGTGTTTACTGCTAGACACAAGACGAAAGATAAAATGACGGTCACTAAGGTAATTTCTGCAAATACTATGCACACGACGAGTGAACATTAATTCACTAACATCTGGACTTACCAGATAAGCGACTCCACTAATACTGATTTCATGTGGTTTGTATGATGAAAAAATATACTTACACGGGTGAATCTTGGGAATACGTTTGTGTGATGAAGAAATATACTTACACGGGTGATTCTTGGGAATACGTTTGCCGCACGAGACAAAATGAAAACGCTCGCACTGTCCGTGTTCAACTGACCAGCGGTCAGGGTAGATGCACTTCTCACGCCAGTACACGCCTCGCACGCAAAAGTAGTACTAATCACAATATTTCGGGTGTTCCTTTCGCTCCCCGTCCAGACACACAAAACCCAATGTGTCACACCCTACAGAGGAATGAAGAATAACCATAATCTGATCTTATTACAAGTTCCCTGTCAACGTTTGAAACCAGATATCATGACAAAAAATATAGCTTTGGTTTTGTTAAATTGAGGAATCATTATATTTTTGGTTATGACTGACTTGACTCTTGACAGCAGACTCGTACTTAGGCCTACCTACCCATGCAGCGATTACTGCTCTTTTGCTCATATATTTTAGGCAAAATACCAGATTTGCATTTGTTTACGTTACATCCAGATGCAGTAGGCCTACCTACAAGTTACACAATTATACCATATTATTTAACTACAAAACACCACTAACTAATGGAAGATAGCAACACATTAATGTTCATCCAAGGCGAATATTGTTTTCATGAGCACTGGAACACACACGCACGCGCACGCGCACGCGCACAAGCACACGGCACAAGCACAAGCACACGCACACGCACACGCACACGCACACGCACACGCACACGCACACGCACACGCACACGCACACGCACACGCACACGCACACGCACACGCACACACACACACACACACACACACACACACACAACTTCGACGTCAACGGCCGTGCATTCAAGCTCACAAGTGCAGGAACTAGAGCAGAACATGCACTGTTCGGTATGAGTGTTCCCGCCACGGTCGCTATACCGCTTGCTTTGACAGTAACGTAAAACCAGTTGTCTCGGACAATCGAGTAGCGTTTCGGTAAATTAATGGCTGCCGTTATTTATGTGAGGTATCGAAACAGACGTGCAATAAGAATTTATTGAATTTTTCGCGACCGAACGCATCCCTTAGAAATATACAACGACGAGCAAATATACACAAAGTTTAGATTTTATAGACATTTAATTTTACAATTTAGAGACGAGGTGAGAAACGAGATAGAATTTGTGCTTTCACGTAAAGGTTCGCTAACGCCCATTTTACAAGTGCTCCTTACTCTACGTTTTTATGCAACAGGAACCCTCCACAATGTTATAGGGGAACTGTTAGGTGTCGACCAGTCGACGGTTAGTTGAATTGCAAACAGAGTCACAAACGCCTTCCTCCGGCGTATGAACCAATTCATTGTGTGGCCCGACCAACGGAAGGCCGACGGGAACAAGAGAGCGTACTATCGAATGAGACGCTTCCCAAATGTCATCGGGTGTGTGGACGGGACACACGTCCGGATCCAGGCCCCGTTTGACCAGGAACACGAGTTCGTTAACCGGAAAAATTATCACTCGATAAACGTCCAGGTAAATTATAGATCTACTGTATGCAATGTTTCATAGTCACCTTACGAGTTCTCGACGAACAAGACACTGCTACGACCTGTAACAACGAAATGTAAATCCGCCCACGCCAACAAAAGTTTTTTTTATTTCCGGTATAGTTTCGATGGTTTGTGACAAACGATCCCCCAGTGAAATAGCTGTGCAATGCCAATGAATTGTTTGTCAGGGACAATTATACGACGTTGTGCAGCCCTATAATTACATTCTATGATCAAGTTTTATGACGAATAATTCGTTCATATAAAACTTAATGAAACAGATACTGTATTTAATAAAAGGCCAATAAAAACAACATTGTTCCGGTCATAAATTGTATTACATTTGAGGTCGACATGACAAAAATGTATAAACAAACAGGACAATAAATCGGTATTTCAAGAGTCATTCGTGTAAAATAAACTGATAATTAGTTAACAGATTAATAAATGCAAACTATCACAAATGGAAAACATCTGTAAAATGTAAGATTTGAATTTGTTTAATATGATTCTTGAAAACAACTTATTTGTAAGCTAGCATGACTTTTTTGTAATGAATCTAAATTGTATGTCACTGCGCCGTTTTTCGGGGCATGTGAATACAACACTGTCGGGGAGGATGCATGAACAACGTATTTGCAAAATTAAAGGTTATTAAACAAACACATTTTCCATGAAACACTGAGCGAATTATTCTTTCATTTTCAGGTGATATGCGATGCCGATTTACTTTTTATTAACGTTATTGCCAAGTGGACAGGGTCGGTGCATGATGCCCGAATACTAAGGCAATCAGCAGTGTTTGAAAACTTTGAAGGTACATCCAAAATCTTAATATATTTGATTTACACAATAATATTTAAATTACATCCATCAAAATAAACTGTACATGACAAGGAAACGTACATTACATGCCCACTGCTGCGAAATGAATATATTTACAGCACACACACATAATAGTATTCCTGCGATTTGTTTAGAAGTTTTTGTGCAAGTAAACATTGTTTTTTACTAACATTACAGTTGAATATCACACAAGGAAAGTTTTGTGATTGCTAGTGAAAATGTGTTTCATCAGTAACATATCTATGATCTACTAAATAATGTTGCTTAGTGTTTTCTAATTTACTTGAATTAAGACCATTTTATGTTTGGTAAACTAATGGCACACACAGAATGTGACGATGGATGTATGTTTGCAGCATTACTGACTGAATGTGTATGTATGTTATGCATTGCTCACATAATACATTTTGATCAAATCTAATACTTCATTACATGTATTTAAAAAAAACTTAGAATATTGTCTGCGTTAGCCAAATTTCGTAGCATCAACTGAAATAATATTTGGTTAATGTACACAAATGATAATGGAATTATTAACCACTGAAGCTGTAAACCACTGTAAAAAATAAAACAAATTATAATTGACCTATTACAACCTGCTGTGTATTACTTAATTTGGTATTTTGTATGCATAAATAGCTTAACAGATTTATGATTGTTTTTTATGTATCACATGGTAATTGAAAAATAACTTGTTTTGCATGATTGAAGGAAACCTACCTGCAATTGATGGAATAATACTTGGTGACAGTGGGTATATGTTACGGACATGGCTAATGACACCTGTCCTCAACCCTGTCACCAGAAAACAAAGAGCTTACAACAACGCTCACAGGTGTACTCAGACAACAGTTGAACGAAGCATTGGCGTTGCTAAGCAACGGTTAGTGGAACACAAAATGTGCTAATTTTAGTTAATTTGCAATAAAGCAAAACAATAAAACCACCAACGTTTCCCCCATGTTATTGGTGCATGTTTGATGACCAGGACAGTCTGTGGCATGGTTTACAATTAACCAGACTAATATCAGTGCTTGTCACATAAGCAGTAACAAGACGTATTAAATACATAAAACTGCATTTTTACTAAATATAAACGACCGGAAAACAAATGCAGATGAAACATGACTCTGTGTGATTATGGGTGATATCAATAGATCTAACAATATAGTAAACAAACAATCTATGTATGGATACATGGTAATAATACCATATCTTAATTATGAGTACACATCACTTGCCACTGAGGACTTTACAAATATGTGTAAATGTGGGGTAAGATATGATTATGCTCATGTTCAATATTTCTTAATACAGGGTGTACTATCAAAACTCAAATAATTTTTTTTACTCTGCCCTACTAGATTCCTCTGCCTGCGATATGGCCTGCGTTTGCAACCAGCAAAAGCATGCAAGGTCATTATCGTTTGCCTCGTGTTACACAATCATGGAAGGCGCATGAACGTCCCTGTGCCGGAAGATCCATCAGACTCTTCAAGTTCAGAGGATGAAGATGATGATGATGATGATGGCAACTGTGGTGACATGAATGAGCGTGCAAGGGTAGCAGCAGGAAAAGTCGTCCGCAACAGGATTATCAACAACTGTTTTTAGAGGTAATACTGTTCCTTTTCCTTATTTGTGCAAAATCTATATTAGAAGGTGCCCCTGGGCATTTATCACGCCCTCTGTCTCTGTTGTGTAAGGCCACATGCATGTTATCGTTGTAGTATTTCAGCTGCATTGAGTTGTTTCACATGTAATGGTACTATACATGATTTCATTACTTTGGAAATAATACTCATATCATTAACTGTATTCTGTCATATATATTATCAGTGATTCTGAACAGTACATAACATTAGAAATAGTTCACCCTCGATATTGGCACTTGCATTGCAGAAATTGGTTATATAAACTGGGCTGCTAATGAAACAAGACACAAAGCATACACTGCAGGTGGTCAAATACATTGCCATGTATTTAAATACAAACACTTGTTATTTTTAAAGATCAAATGCAAATACTTTGAAAAGTAGTTAAATACGTTCAAATATGGCAGGTACTGTCATTCGTTTTCTTGCTTCATGGTTCACTGACAACCACACCCGTTTTCTTCAAATTCTCGATTTCCAGTTGCAGTTTAATTTTTTTCAGCTTTGCCACTTTGCCGCTTTTTAGCCATTTCGAAAATAATTTATTTTCTTCTTCAGATTCATCAGGAATGAGACGCCTTCCCATCTTCCGTTTTCCCTTCTGAGTGAACGCTGGAGCTGGAGCTGGAGGTGAACTCACTGTGAACGTGGCTGTCGAGATGTTGTTATCTTCTACGATATACTCGTGATCTGCATCTGGAACATTGATAATGTTTTAACTCTTTTTTCTTTATGATCATATGATCAATGCCATACTTGAATACATTCTCATTCATTACGGCAAAAGTAGATTTTCTGACATAATATATTACTCTTGGCATGCAAGACTCTCACTTTGACTGAAATGTCAGACTCATGGGATAAGTTATTAGAAATTACATGTCCACAACGTTTAACGTTGTTCTTCATATTACCAGTTATTTAGAAATATATCGCTGTTCTGCACACAAAGGATTTGAGCACATCTGACCAGTACTACACTTACTAAACATCATACTCACATCCAGATGAGTAACATATGTTGTTCTAGACAGGTGTGATTTCAAAGATGGCATGCTCTTGTCTAAGGGTATTGTCTGGTACTGTGGTGTTGTAAAAGGTTACAGTAATTTGTTTTATTTCTTATTGAAACATTACTTTGTGCATAAAGGCATCTTTTTTGTCTGGCAATGTCATATCAACAGTGAGGTTATTATTGATTATACGACCAAGGTATTTACATTTAATTGTATAAGGTAATGGACGATTATTGACATTGACACAATGAATACTTGTCATTTCCTGGGATTTCCTGGGATGACAATAACACTTGTTGATGTTATATGTTATATTGAACAATTCACCATACTTGGTACAGCATTCTGTAAGTTTTCTCAAAACAGCAACACTGAGAGAAAAAATTCAGCATACATGAAGTGGTCGATTAAAGTGTCTGCATAAAGACAACCAATTAGTAATTTTTTGATATTTACATTTAAGTCATCCATCTATCTACACATTGAAAAGGTGGGGGAAGGATACCTGAGAGATTGAAATAGCTAGAAAAGTGCTTACACCATTTAATAGTGAATTTCTTAGTGCTATACCAATGGTAAAGAATGTGCACAATAAAGTAGGACAGCGTCCGTGAGCCACAGTCAATTAGTTTAATAGCATACTATGATCCAAGTTGCCAAACGCATTGGAGTCTTTGAAGGCATGCAACATTGTGACATACGTAGAAGAGCCATTTGCAATACACTATCAAAAAGTTATTTTAATATAAATAAGTGAATGTATCAGGTAAAAATACATACATTAATGTACCACTGTATAGTGCATAACAGTGACATAAGAAGATGGAGTTTTTCATTTGCATACTTAAGATGTTCATTACTTATAAGGTCGTAAACAGAGGCTTTTCCAATTGGCATAGTATTTCTCGATAGGAATAAGTTATGTTCCATTCTGATCCAATTGCAAATTATGCTAACACAGACAAACCCAAAACTATGCTTACCTAAAAATTTTGCAGGTTCATCAGCCGTCACAGAGCCATAGGCATAGCTGTCCGTGGGCATATCTACTGTCAGAATAGAAACATTTATTGTAGTAATATAATATTACTGCTTTATCACTTACTCAAAGAAACAAGTGTCTTCTCAAAGTGTCATTCATCTACTGTTACAAACAGGTTCAAAGTCAAGGGGCGTTAATTCAGAATCAGTGCTTCTTATTATTAGCCAAGGCCAAATGTCCGTTCAAAATATTTTTTAGATGACATCGTTCGATTATATATAGTTCGTTACTACAAACAAAGCCTAGTATAGGGCTTCATGTATGGCTAGGCCTAGAAAAGTAATACCTAATTAAGACTGATAATTGCATATGTTACGCAATACGTTTTAACAATATTATTTGTAATGCTAGAAAGAACGCATCGATCTTGCAGCTGGTTGGAACTTGGCTCTTACCTTCCACCCCGTTCACCAGGTTGGTTGTTTTCCCGATGATTCTTCTTATGATATCCTCGTATTGGATCTCTGGGAGAGGGCACCCACCTCCAGTCTTCGTGCTTTGGCGTTGCCGGTCTATCACAGCTGATTTCATGTCCTTCCACCTTTTCTTCACTTGCCCGACACTCCTACCATTTCCTCCGATGCCGATGGCGTTCACGGAATCGGCAATATGTTTCCACAACATTTCCTTTCTTTTCAGTGTCACCCCGTTTTGAAAGTGTGACGTTAATAAGTCCTTTTCTTTTTCTATTTCTTCTAATAAAGTTAAATTTTTTACATCGCTACATTTTGTTTTTTTTACTCTTTTCAACGAAATATCTCCCTCTCCCGACATTTTCCTTTTCCTGGTGAAAGCAGACGACAACTGCCCGGAAGGAAGTGTTTTTGTGAGGTCAACTATAGGGCGCGACTGCGCACTTCGTAAGAAATATTGGGAAATCCCCTTATAGCCTACGTTCCACTCCAAACGTCGGGACAATCGCGTAAAAGTCTCTGACTTCATTGTCTCTGTCTAACGTCCGGTTCATGCATACCAACTTCGCCATGGCAGAAGTCCCGACGTTTATAGTCAGAGACAATAGCATTGTCTCTGACTAGAGACAATAGCATTGTCTCTGACTACTAGTTGTCTCGGTCCATGCATACCACCCCTGGTCTTAATGCAGTTAACAGACAACAACATGCCAGACGTGTGGTGGCAGATCTTCTCTTCGATTCGGAAGATGACACTGAAGATGATTTCAGTGGCTTTAGTCATGTGTATGAATCAAATGATGATGAACAGTAACTCTGAGCGAACTCTGAACAGGCCAATATGTCTTGTACATAACCTTTGATGAAATCAGAACATCGTTTAAATAAATGATTGTTAATAAATGTTTTTTTGTATAATGTGTTGTTGTTGTGGAGAATTTGACTGCATGTTCCAGAATATAGTTATGACCTGGTAGTGTACATGTTAGCAAGAGCACATGTTGTGATGACATCATGATAATTGTTGACCTTGCCCTTGAGCTTGTGAAACATGGCGGCAATCCATAAAATATACTGGTATTCAAACTTTCTGTCCGAACATTCGTGTAAACGCCCACCCCCTGATACTTGCCTATATCCAATATAAACGCCCTGGGCGTTTCCACGGGCGAATACGGATGTACCACTTTCAGCCGACTTCCCCTAATACTATTTTACTAAGACAATAAAAGTATATGGCATTTGTACTTGCAGCATAATGCATGCATTTATGCAAATATTGATAAAACTATTCACAACATTTTGCATTGTTCGTTGTTTCGAAACCTTTGTTATTTGTACAATGTGAACAACGCCGGTTACAGGCTATATAATTGTACAAAGAGAAGTAATAAATATCTGACATGCAATGACGCCACACTTAGTGGTAGGATGTATCCTTCGAGTGGCGTGACACAGTAAACACTATTTATTCGAGATACCTGTGTGATTTGTCCATTTGCATGAGAAGTCTTCCACTAGGTGAGTCTCCCTTAAGTCACCTACACAGACAAATCAACACAGTGCATTCAGTTCTCTTTTAAATAACATACACAGATACATCAACACTGTGCATTCAGCTCTCTTCCACTAGGTGAGTCTCTGTTAAGTCACCTACACAGACACATCAACACTGTGCATTCAGCTCTCTTCCACTTCGTGAGTCTCTGTTAAGTCACCTACACAGACACATCAACACTGTGCATTCAGCTCTCTTCCACTTCGTGAGTCTATGTTAAGTCACCCACACAGACACATCAATACAGTGCATTCAGCTCTCTTAATTCCACTAGGTGAGTCTCTGTTAAGTCACCTACACAGACACATAAATACAGTGCATTCAGCTCTCTTCCACTAGGTGAGTCTCTGTTAAGTCACCTACACAGACAAATCAAGTCAATGCATTCAGGTCAGATGTCTTCTGACATATGGGGCTATTTCTTTAAGACAGTAACATTTACGTTTTTATAGCATAGTCCCAGTCCTTATGAGTTCTCAAAGCGCTTTATATTTTACCCTCTCGCAGATCTATTCATTCAAAAACCGTGTCATTTTATTCTATTTAGATGCTTTATTATCTAAGAATATTATTTTAATACATTTCATTGCTATATTTATGTGTATTCTTATAATATACATGTATATTTATATTTTAGGGTTATTTTAATTGATTTTAATATATTTTAATTACATATATATATATACATATATATAGTAATTAAAATATATTAAAAACAATTAAAATAACCCTAAAATATAAATATATGTGTATACTGTTCGTGGCTTTATATATATATATATATATATATATATATATATATATATATATATATATATATATATATATATATATATATATATATATATATATATATATATATATATATATATATATATAAAGCCACGAATAGTCTATAAATGGATGTGGCGCTAAATTATATAAATATATTGTTATGTCGACTTCTGTGCGAAGTATTCAGCCACGCTGCAATTAATACGCGAACAATATTCGTATACCTTAACAAAGAGTAACAAACATAACCTACCTGCAAATGTCTGGCCAACTTTCACGTTGAGGTGCGACATGTCAGCCGCGTCATTGAGCTGTAGAGCTGCCGCAGCTGGAGATTCGTCCGATCCATTCAGAAATACCTTGAGGCTATTGCGACGGAACTAATTCAGAAACAAATGGAACTAATACAGATACAATGGTAACTTTTTAGCAGTACAAATGGAAGCGGGATTATTTAAATTGTTGTTAGAGATAAACGCATCATACACCAGTTTAGTGGCCGTATATATATATATATATATATATATATATATATATATATATATATATATATATATATATATATATATATATATATAATTATATACTGGTGTAACCATCTGGAATAACACCGAAATCGATCAGAATTATCAGTAATTAATTTACCATTCTAATTTTGCTGTTACACGACATCATAAATTTGCAAGCTATCTTAAAATGCACAATAACAGTATGATATATTTTTAATTAGTGGTATGTTCATTAATGACAGTAATTCTAATTATTAAGTATTTTCTTTCCCACCCACCCACCCACCCATCCACCCACCCCTCATTGGTGTGACAACTTTCCGTAGCAGCCATCTTGAATGTTTTATGGCCGTCATGTTTGGATACTGCGTATGATAAAACCGGATTCTTTGATCATGACCAAAACACGTTTCTATGTTGCCCATGGGATGAGAAAACTATGACGACGGATTTCCGCAGTGTCGATAGTGTTGCGTACCTATAGTCCGGGAGCAGAGAGGGTTAACCCTGCATTGTTGTATTAAGTTTTTTTTATTGTTGATTTTGGTAGCCAAGGGTCTCTATGTTCAAAAACTGCTTGATGACATGTTGTCACCCTTGAGCAATTTGAGGAATTCAAGATGGCGTCCAAGATGGCCGCCATTACATATAAATTACCATAACTCCCTACCTGTTCATCATAGGAAGGTGATTTTTGTTTCTATACCTAGGTTTTAGGGGTCAAGCTATCCATTAGAACTAAGTATTATGTTAATATCGTATTACATAATGGTAATTTCCAAGATGGCTGCCAAGATGGCCGCCGTAACACAAAACCTGGCATATCTCCTTAACTATTTACTCCAAATTAGTCGTGAAGGTGTCTATCACTGGCTATTTGGGAGACACATCTATCTGTATCAAATCAAAGTTCATATACTGATGATGTCATCTAGAAATGCAAGATGGCTGCCAGTTTACAAGCACTGGTATATCTTCTATACTATTCAGTCTTCGGAAAAATATAAAAAGGTAAATGACCACAGGTGTTATATTATAACAAATGTTCTTTAATTTTAAATCTGAATTATCACACAGACTACCAAAAGCATATTATACAATTCATATTTAAGGATGGCTACCACTTCACCAAGTAATTTACGCTTTTGTACATTGTGTTGCCCATGTGCATCGCAAAGACATGCAATCAACTATGATGTCGGGTTACAGCAACCCTGATTATAGCAGGCGCAACATATTGTGCATTTCATGTTTGCATAGTTGCAACTACAAGCACTTGAACTGCATGGAGTAGTACTGTGGCATCCACATTTTATTAGACGTAGTACCATCTCTGGGATTAGTTCGACTTCATCAGGGAGGGTGACTGGTTGAAGGGACTTGTTTTGGTCATCATTTACCCAACCATATTCCGTTGAGACCAACTCGGGTGGATTCTGCGCTTCCAGTGACTGCCATACCAAAGCCTGATTGTGAGCTCTTTTAACATTTTCTTTGAATGCCTGAATTTTTGGTGGCAAGGTACACACAACTTCGGTGTTGATGACCCTTTGCCTGGTTTTGACAGCCATACCTTTAACCTTGTCTCTGACATTGTACTACAGTTTGTTTGTCCATAGCACGCGGAAATGAAGGAGGTAGCCTGTTGAATAACATATTCCATAGAATGCCCTGGTGCACCCAACAAATTAAGTGAGTGTCCCGATCGAAGTGTTTTGAGTACAGTGACCTCTCCAATTCCAAAATAGGAGGCAACGGTATCACAGCCAGAAAGTGCATGTGCCGGGAGTATTCCTTCGACTATCTCAGAATGCTTCTGCACAGTTTTGCCTATATCAACCACCGTCCTTCCTTTGACGGGGGACCCATTATTGAGATTTGCCATGTGATGATAATGCAGCAACAATAAAAAGACGTCAGTGTCATCGGCAACAACAATGATTTTGCTTTCTGCATTTTCCGCGGCACAACTCAAGACCTGTTGGACAATGATGTTATCTGCTTCTTCGTATGAAGTTGCCAGATCTGCCCGTGAGATGACAACTCCACCTTCACTGATTTCGATTGGCACCGGATCTGCTCCTGTTACCACTAACTTGTGATGTCGTGTGTTGTCCTCGTGAAACTTCTTATCCTGGACTAGATCATCAACTATCAGTTGCATCAGTTGCTTCTTTTTTTGGAAGAGGCTAGTAGAATCTTCTGCGCTGGAAGTTTACTGGTGACTGGCAAATGATGAACCCTACTGACTCCAGTTGCCCTAGATCCTCTGGTAACATACTTTGTGCTGTAATCATAGTATCTGTCAAATATCAGATACACGTCCTCGACCCGTAACCTTTTTTCTATGGCATATTTGAAGTTCGATATACCCAGAGTATTGCTGAGCCACCGAGCACACTAACATTTGCACCACCAGCAACTCTATCAGACACCTCAACTTGGATAATTTTCTTCAATGTAGATTTCGATTTCGCAATCCTCATATCTCCAGTATCATCAAACATGGACGTTGGAACTGGCGCAAGTTCAAGCCCAAGCACATCCTTAATGTCAATTTCCCGCTCACATGCCTGTAGGCCAATAACCCTTGAGTAAATCAAATTGGTATCAAATATTTTCACAGCTCCGACCTTCACATGCTTCCTTGCATGATCCATAGTAAAAATCCTCTTCGTGATGGTTTCAAAAAGTCCCTGCGGTAACCGACTTTCGAAAACTTTCATTTGTTCAGTCCCGATTGTGACAGCATTGTGGACATTGACTTCAGTTGAACCAATCTGGCTACTAACTGCATTGACTATACCACTGGGGTGTGCCGCAGAATCTAAAGGATTAATGCAAGTGTCGATTTTTTGTCTGATTCCATCTCGGTCTCTCTTGTCTTCAGCGATCCTAGCTTTTGCCTCTTCATTGCGTGTTGTCACCACCTTGCTTTGAGTGTCCTCATCCGTCATGTCATCCAGATCAGATTCCAACCAGCTGCATGCATGCAGACTAAGGGCCCATACCTTCAGCGTTTCTGGCTTAAGCGTGATGCCAACTATCCCCCCCCCCCCTCCCGGAGCATGCCCATACCGCATGTAGGTCGTCTCACTCATCATATCGCTCCAGATGCTATTCCATAAGCCAGCAGAATGGTGCATGACATGCTCACCCTTCATGAAG
>OZ024865.1:5229491-5236991 GCA_964017155.1 Oasisia sp. SBJ-2009 | reverse complement strand
GCAGGGCACGCTTGATATGCTGGAATAAAGCATTCTTGGTTGGCGGGATGGAGTTCAGGGACCTTAAGCTGTGAAACAACATGAGCTTCCTTGCATAATTTACCAACTCTGCATTACAGTTCTTACTATACATGTGTACAGTCCAGCGCTCGAGATGTCGCATGTGAAGCGAGTCAAGTGTGAAGCTGTTCGGATCCTGGGTGATGGCGATCAGTGTGTCGGTGACCTCGTGATAGGCAATCCATGCATTCCATGCCGTCTTCTTACCGATACCAAACATCGCTGATACTACGTCGCACCCTGTGATGGCATGGAAGAGGGGTAGCACTTTGCAACGTTCAGGGCACAGCAATTGCCACATGTGATGGATTGAAATATCGTTGCATGATTTCCCTGTTCCGAATCCGACCCACAGTTCGGAGAGACCTAGCTCGTGGAAGATGTTGTTGGTCAAAACAACTACGTCACTATCTACCGTCCTGACGTAGGCCTTAATGTGACCCTGCATGGCAGCATGACGTAAGTGGAGCATCATCCTCGTGTCTGCTTCTTCTTGCTGGCATGGGGACAGGGCTGTTATGTCAGATGTTTTGTTACTGAGTACAATGTCAGCCTTTGTTGTGAGGAGGTGGTATGTTGATTCAACTGTGCTCCTCTGAAGTTCCTAACCGATGAATTGGAATAGCTCATCTCTATGTTGGTTACCTTTGAGGAAATTCTGCCATTCTACTCCCTTGGGGATACGTATCTTGGCAGAGACTCGTGTTCGAAGACTTCAAGTCTCACCCCGCTTGGCACGAGTTTGTGACATGAAACTCGCCTAATGGTATGTATCCCAGATTGCGTCCATACTTGATGTGTTTTCCGTCATCTGACTCTGCATGTATGGCAACAATTGCATCTCCGTTTACCCCCCAAAGATTCTGGCGCGCTGGGGTTTGATGACGTGTATGACTGCGGCCATATCAAGAATAACCACTGTAGCTTCTTTTACTGCTTTAGAGCGGCCCGGAGCAGGCATGCCTGGTAGACAAGCAATACTATCTGACTTGGTTCCTTGACGCAGCTTACCTCGATCTGACAAAGTCGGTGGTTCTCGCTGATTCCAATGCTTAAAGAATGCATCTATATCTGCCTCAGGACGTGCTTGTAAGGACAAGAACAACTTGGTGACGAGAGCTGCATTCGCCTTAGCAGACCCCAGCTTGTCTGCACCCTTCTTTAGAACCGTAGATGGTCTGTTTGAGAATGTTTACAGGTTGGGTTTTGTATTACGTCGGACAAAGGCTTGGAGGCTTCTTAGAGTCTGTCAGTCACAAACTCTGTGAACATGTTTTTGCCGATGGTTGGAGCATTCTTGAGACAATCAACGATAGCGGGGTCCATGTCCTCGCCAGTGTCCAAAGTGATTAGCTCCGAACTCGTCTCATTGAAGGGGTTTACTACTGTGCCCTCCTTCACAAGATCACATAAAGCATTCAAGTGTTTGATGAACTTTTTCTATTCATCAACAAATGACCACGGATGCTCCAAACTTTCGTTGGGGGTTGATGCAAAGAAACAGGCACATTCAAACTCATCAATGGCCCTTAGTACTTCAGGTTTGTAGAGCTCGATGACCTCCTTAGATTCTTGCTGTCCATATAGGCCCTTTGCTCCACTATCTTCCTTCAGAAACTGGATGCTGTGCTCTTGGCTCTGGTCAAGTGCCATCAGTGAAGACTTCTTGTCGCCACGTTGCACGACAAACTTCCCTGCCATAAACGCCTCATGGACTGATGGGTGGGTCTCTGGTAACCGCGCCATGTCCCTCAGGAAGACTGGCACCCAGCGGGCATTGTTTGTGTGTCCGAAAGCGAAAACCCATGGACAAATCTCATTGCATGCATTCAGAGTGAGCAACCAATCACCCAGTCGCTGACCCCGGACGAAGAGGCTGTTGATGAGCAGATACTCTCTCACTGACGTCCAGTAGTTTATTGTTGGCACATTGCTGATGAGCCGCTTCTCCCACATTTCCATGGGCTCATGCGTCCCATAACCGTCGCGGCAGAAATGATCATATGCTTGTACTATGAGTACACGGAGCCAGGCAAGAGTGAGCTGGTATGCATACCGTGTACACTTGACGTGCCTACCAGCTAGGAGAGACGTTGCAATGCCAGTAGTGACGATTCCGGCTAAGAGGAACATCCGGTCCCAGCCAGACTTCTAGAAGGGTCAGGTAAATGGTTCGCTCAGACAACTTGAGTTGAATGATCCATCAAACGGCATCTGTTGCAGAAGAATGTATCTGTGCAGCATGATACTAACATCAATAATTTTCTTAGCCTCATCTTCGGACACCTGAAGATTAACATTCTGTGCCAATGCGGCAACAATTATTTTCTTAAGAGCGAAGTAAATATCACGACCCTCTGAGTATTCTGACTAGTCCGGTCCTAGCTTCTATAATATATGTTCTTTAAATCTTTACTGGTGCACGTAAACCCCGATCCAATCAGAGCCCAGTTGATTGAGACGGCGATCATACAGCTTCCTCAAGTCAGCAAGCTTGAAGGTAGAATGATTGAACTCCACAAACGCAACAAGCTGAGCGATTACCAAAGGATCATATGTGCATCCAACCTGAGAGCCTCTCTTAGCATGAGACGACTTCGACTTTGCAGCATGGGCATCATTATTGAGCTTTGTATAACAAGATGTGTGATAATTCACACCTCCAGCCACTGCATCCTCTGCATTGATTGCAGTGTTCAATCGTGTATGAATCACCCAATTCCTGGATTCAATAGCCCATGTATTGAGGTTCTTGCCACAGTTTTCACTCCTAGCTCTGTAGATTTGCTCTTCGCTGTCATCTTGAAACTTCTCACAGCAGACACATTGAACAGTGTTGCGGTTCGAGACTCGCATTAAAGTTAGAACGAGTTTTTTTACTAAAGGAACCATCTTCACTATCCGATCCTTCCTTTGTTCTCTTTGCTATTGCTCGCTACACAATATGACAGCGGAATCGTCCTCGACATCCACTGTGTTAGCTAGCGTTATTTGTTAGCAATCTGTTGGAGATCCCTGAACCATCGTTTAAACACTGCAAGTTAACTCCAAGAGCTAAAGGTACATCATGTTCAATAAAATTGTACATATCATCTTCAAGGGTTTGATATGCTTCAGGATAGCACTCCTTCTTATAAGGACATCGCAAGTCTGTCTTAGATTTATTCTGGCACAAGGAATACAATCCCCAATCAGTGTCTTTCCTTGTAACTTAAGGTCGCTCGAAAGGATGTTCGTCGCTCATGATGATATGTAATATTAAATCGATGTGTGTGTGTGTGTGTGTGTGTGTGTGTGTGTGTGTGTGTGTGTTTGTGTGTGTGTGTGTGTGTGTGTGTGTGTGTGTGTGTGTGTGTGTGTGTGTGTGTGTGTGTGTGCGTGTGTAGGTCATCTATGCTCCAACCCGGGCTGACCAATGATGATCAGATGACGATGATATTGTGAAAAGTTACACAGTGGGGCATAGCACCATACTCTTAATCAGACTCTGAAAATATGCTCACATTGTGGCATCATTGACAAAGCTGTGAATATGCAATGTGCAATATGCAATAATTAATTAAATTAATGTCTAGAGTTACAGCGACAGACACCCTTTTTGCTACGATGAATCAAACACAATATTACCGACCGCATGTACATACATATGATATCATGCATCGAAATATCAAAGTACATTGGCAAGACGCATTCCTTTGTGTCACGTTTAAACTCCCACCTAAGGGATGTCTGTTCTGCCATGAAAGTAATCCACGCATCAAACCCACATTGGGGCTAAAATAGCCGTGGTGAGACAGGGTAACGTATAACCAACACAAGAAGAGCATAATGGTGACGAAGTCAAAGATTACACAAACAACCAACAACAAAACCAACAACAAGACGAGCATACGAGGACCGACAAGAACAATACTCCCGACGAGAACAACATGAATAGAGCAGGAAGAAGAGACGAAAGAGGGCGAAACAAAGAGTGTTATAATATAATAATATATTTATTTGGTATAGCGCCACATCCATAATCGTTCGTGGCGCTTCACAACATATTACAATTTAAAAGACATAAAAAAATACATGTATACAACAAGACAAATACTAGTGTTTTAAAATAAATGTAAAAAAGAAATATGTATAGGTATATAAATAAATAAACGTATACGGTATTAAAAAACGTAGCACATTTAAATAAATAAATAAATTGTTCATAAATGTACATATCTTGTGATAATATATGTGTCCTGCAGTTAAGAATGTCGTCATCTGTTTACGTGACACGAATAAATCATGCACTAAAGAAAGACCTAGATAAAATAATGACATAACTTCAGTGGTTATATTAAAAAAAATTTGCTTAAGTTTACAACCTCTATCTCAAAAACGTCATTTCAGAGATAAATGTGTATGTAGCACGTATCACCGCGTCAATATCCACCAAATGAATTTACTTATTTATGAAACATATTTATGGCGGAAACAAGGCTCTAATACTCCGATGTCAACAGAAAACATAAAACCGATTATTTTACCCCTTACACACATTTTTCGATGTGCTCATAGACGTGTGGTTAGTTTTTGATGTAATAAACCAGCTGGGATTCACTGTAGTAAAATAATACTAATAATTTATGTTCTTGCTGTTGTCTTCAACAGCCGGGACAGGCCCTCTCTGTACATACGGCTGTAGTCATCTTAGCAACACCGTCTTTTGAAGACGTAGATATATGCCAATGCATTAGTGCACTTTTTAGGCATTTCAATTTGTTTGGTAGACGGTGAAGACTTGGTTGGATTGTCAATACGGGACTGCCCTTACCGCACTGCCTTTACGGGACTGCACTTACGGGACGGCCGTTACGGGACAACCATTACCGGACTGCCGTTACGGGACAACCATTACCGGACTGCCGTTACGGGACAGCCATTACCGGACTGCCGTTACGGGACAGCCATTATGAGACTGGCATTACGGGTCTGTCATTACAGGACTGCTATTTCGGGACTGCCGATACGGGACTGGTAATACGGGACTGTCATTACGAGACTGCCATTACGGCACAGATATTACGGAACTACCATTACGGGACTGCCTTTACGAGACTGCCTTTACGGGACTGCCTTTACGGGACTGCCTTTACGGGACTGCCTTTACGGGACTGCCTTTACGGGACTGCATTTACGGACTGTCATTGCGGGACTGACGTTACCATGGTATGGCTAAATTTAGTAAAGCCCTCCTAAAAATATGTTCCCGTTGCATATACAAAAGTACATAATGTTAGTTAGGCCTAGCCATAGCGTAACCGAAATAGTTATTATGCTTTAGTGTATATCCATCTTAAAAAGTTGTCCAACAATTGTCAAGACAATCCTTATGTATTTACCCGAGATGATATCAATGATAAACAGAACTAGTTACGTCGTGTGCAGATGCATGGCGATATTGTTCTGAATAACGCTGCCAAATAATAACGAGCGGTGACGCAAAAGCAAAACATCTCGCAAAAACAAAATGTGACGCGCTAAGTGGCATAACATATGACATCCCTAAAAGCAAGGATTATGTTCTTGTACTCGGAATTAAGTAGTGCAGCTACTTTGTACAAAGGAATGCAACTGTGCTGATATAGAAACAATGTCGTTTTGACTTATTATTCTACATGTGATTGTACTTTGTAGTTGTACATGTTCGTAGACGTAATACTTCTTCAGTACAGTGGTACCTGTCTTTTAGGGACACCTGTGGGACCGAGCAAAAGTATCAGTACATCGCAGGTGTCCTCTCATCAGAGGGACAATAATTACAGAACACAAATTTGGAACATATTTACAATCTTTATTAACCTCCACCACACTAATACCCACAACATATATACATACATAGCACTGAAAAATTAAGAAGTCAGTAAACTATGTCCTTGGCCACAATGTCTCCATGTCTCACTTCGCAGTGAAAAAGTATGTGATTGACTTCTGCTTTGCGAAGGTTGCCTGCTTAATGCAGTGTTCTTGGATAAGACCCTGCACTGTCGTGACGGCGTCCAGCATGGCTGCATTTCCAGTGCGTCTTGCATAGTCCACAACTCAACACTTGTCTCTTCCCTTCGCTTGCCATCACTAGATACGCGTGCTTATCGAACAAAATGTAAAACGGAATGTAAAAACAGCTGTGGGTTGAACTCGCACGGGTTGCTCGCGGTCTCTTGTGATTCGATAAAAACAACACTCCCAGCATGCACTGTGCAGTTCAAGATGTCTTCACAAAATGTGCGACGCCATCTTTAAAAATATCGTATACAACAATAAAATGTTGTTTATTTTGAAGAGAAAAAAATCAAATCGGTATGACTGTCCTCCTTAGCAGTGGAATAATAATTAAAAAAATTGTCCTCGGCCGCGTTCAGTAGGTGTCCGCTGATCTAAGGGACATATCCGTTGAAAATCAAGCGGGACCTCGGATAAGTGTCCGTACATCGTAGGTGGCCGCTCATCTCGGGGGCCGCTGAAGACAGGTACCACTGTAATCGTGTCATATGATGTTATCGGACAAGTGGGATTGATTGGATGTTTGGCTTCCCTAATCCATTTATTTGTACCATTCTTTTATCAGCTACTGCGTCTATTATACTTGGTTCCCCCAAGTCTAATGTGTAGTTTTCGGTAGTTTCGTTATCTATGAGGGCTGATTTTGATCATGGCTGTTACCGATCCGTGTTTCTCTTCTCTTGTGATTCTCCGTCCTTCTGCTCTCAACAACCTTTCTATTGTTCCTCAATTTTCGTTTTGCTCAACCTTCCTATCTTGCCAATATACTCAACACTATAGTTCCTGCAAGGTATTTCATACGAATTCGCGCTGTTTTTTCAGGCACTCGTTTGTTCTATGGGTGGACCAACGCGCAGGCGACTGAGGAAGATGGACATTGCGTGAAGCCGTGACGTGCTACAGCACAACAACCACGGTTCTTTCCAGTAAGGGTAACTACGCCGGAAAGGGTATCACCTGAGTAGACCTGTGTCCATCTAGGAAGAACAGCATACTTGGTAGCATCCACTGTCTCGCGTCCTGCCGCAGTCGCCACAGGAAAGATGCAGTTGTCGCGCTTTCAGGCAACACTGTGTGGCCTCGTGACACAGTTAACTTTCCCATTGGCCACCATGTTAGCGTTTTGTATGATTATAAGAAAACCAGACGCATGAACATTATAAAATGTAAAATCAGCTAAAAATGCACCATTTCACTGCCAACAGCTTCCACAATCACTGTTCAAATGTACCTATATCACAGCACGTGACTGTTGAAAACAAATCAAAATAAAAAATATATGGGACTATATTTCTTCGGTAGCCAAACAGGAAATCTAACTGTATCATGACCCCGCACACTAACAGATGCTGATGCTTTGTTCGAACAGCACCCGCTACACAAATTCGTGGCATATTA
>OZ024865.1:5194491-5219491 GCA_964017155.1 Oasisia sp. SBJ-2009 | reverse complement strand
AACCATTAGCCGGTGTAGACGTCCTGCCATTTTTGGGTCACGTGTTTTGAACGCGATCGGCATCTTACGGCACAATAATAAACAAACCGCATGTGCTTTTGCGTGTTGTGACGAACGTTCCGAAGTGTTTCTTCTGTGAAGGTATGTATTACGTGCTTTATCGTAGTTAGCAACCAGGGCGAGTAGTCGTGGGCTAATTCAACAAGAACTGCAACTTGCGAACTTCATTATAGGCCTACTCGGCGCGGATTCTCTAACTTGTTAGATTATTTTTAAAGTTTGACAGTCGGCATCGCTTAGGGCCTAAGTTAGGCCTTAGCCTTAGTCTCTGCCAGATAGCTGACATACACTCATACAGCATGTATTTATACTTTTATATGTATTGAATTTGATTACGCAGGATCTTGTTCATAAGCTGTGTCATTGCGAAAGTACATATCTAGAGAGTGTAGATGACGTTAGGGACGAAATGATAAATCATTGGCTTCGGAACATTGGCAGTACTAGTAGCTAGGCTCCGGGTGATCGTGGGGAGCATCCGTTATCTCGTACAACAAAACGTCAAACGAATAATTATGTTGGATATCACAATTATTTAAACAGTGTTTTGTGACTCACGTTTTATTATGATTGCTGGATGTTGTTGATTTGCATTATATTTTATGCAACATAATTTAGATTTTTATGACAACCATGATGGTGATGAATTTATTCAATATAAAAAATGTAAACATGAACATAAAATGCTTGTATAGCTACTAGCAAGTGTACACCATATGCAAGTATTACACATAACATTCTTGCACTTGTTTCCATTTTGGTCAGTGATGCCTGGCCGTAGTCTATGTAATACCTGATACCTTTCAATTCACATATGCCAGCTGTTCTAATCTTTATCTTTTCATCACAGCAATATATGAATGCATAATACAACTCGAATTATGATATATTAGTATGGGCCACACTACAATGCAAGTGAGACGAGGCAGAGGCGGGGCTAAGATTAATGCAATCACTTGTGTCGGTCAAATGCATGGAAGATACGTCTGATCACTCCAAGTGAATTAAACATTTTAACAAATCAACAATGTATACATTTTCAAAATATTTTAATATGCCCATTTCAATACACATTTGCTTTCATTAACATTTTCATAATATCCTGGACATGGAAAACTAGGATAACCTTTGCAGTTGTATAATGCATGTTATACTAAGTGTGTCCAGTCCAGTGTCCACACAGACTTCGGCCAACACCTTTAAAAAACTATTCAGCATACAAAAATAACTCAAAAATCAATTTATAAAATCAATTATTATTCATTCTGAAGAAGGTAGACATGTTTGAATATTTGGTGAAGGAAATATACTGTTGGCATCACAACAACACCTTATTTTGTCACTTCCAACATTTACTTTGACATGGATACAACCTCCAGCTGAGCCATTAAATGTCAAATATAACATATGTAGTAGTTATTACATGACATACCCTGACACAAAATTGTATATTGAAAATAAAACAGAAAATATGAATGCGCTATTCTTGAGAGTATTCAAATAATTCTATGATAATATATAATATAAGGCATCCCTACAATTAAATATAGCAGGGTAATTTTACTTTCATGTAATGACAATACACACCTAATGAATTACAACCCTGCTTAGATATCAACCTGTACGTGCTGCTGTAGCTGAACATTTCTTGCTGCCTTTTTTATGGAATGCTTTAGGTCATACATAAAATATTATGTTATACAGCTGTAGATTGATTGATTACATGGCAATGAACACTCCATAATGACAACTCTAATACCATGATGCCAGTTTTTATTACTGAGTTTGAATATATGCTTTTCTTTTCAGGTCAATACTCAACAGGAAACTGAACAGCACCACTAGGTCAAAAAGTTAATAAGCTATAATTTTACTGTCCAAGATCCCGGACAAGATTCCACAACCATGGGCTGTGCAAGACGCTGCAGATCAAATGTCATGTGAATATCAAGCGAGTGATCTCAGTTGTGTGTTGCATCCATGACAGTCTCCCCTGTACCGATGGTGTGTGCACTGACTTCCAGGCCAGTCAGTTACCCAAATTGACTAGAGACCAATATAGATCTGATTAACTTTGCAGTTTGTGGTAGTACGGCGGGTGCCTTGGTCTGGCAAATATGGCATGAGCCTTCGGTCAACCTCTCTCAACACTATAAGATAGGTTCGGCATTCTTTGGTGAACTTCATCGGCTTGGATATCGATGGCATTACTGTGTGAGTTCACTCTCTTTAATGGTAGTGCATGCCAGGTACCTGACATTTTCTGTGCATCCACATCTACCTATGCAAGAAACAAAGTGACAATTAACATGGCTCTCATTTATAAAATCTTGTCAGATGAGTCTGCCATTCAAGCCAAACTGAAACTTGTATGCAAACTTGTCAAGAGAAATATGTTTAATAAAACATCAATTTAAGTTCTACTGCTGTAAAAATAATCTATTTACAGCATGTTTCAGTAATATCTATAATGCGTGCATTATGAGTAAACATTACAATTTTAGGTAAATTGTCAAGATTTTGTTGTGTAACAATTGTTTCAGGATTTTGAACAATTTGCCCATGGGTGTAGTGTTTTCAACCTTTTCTTAATTTTCTATTACTGCTTGTTTTTATCTGATGTGCATGTGATATTAAAAATAAATACATATATCATGTGCAGTGCTTGCCATTATAGTGTAGTCAATCTTGTCAAAAAGTTTCAATAAAATGTTTTTACTTTATGTTGTCTTTACTTTAGTCCACATGCGATTCCAACAATATACAATTTATCAAGGACACCCATTATTGCAAAGACCTCATGCAGACAAATAAACTACCATACGCAGGAGCAGGTTCAGAAATAAATTCTAGGGGGCACAACAACTTCCACTGGCATATGAACTAAATTAATATTAAAACTAAGCTGACAATTTAGATGCATATTAACATATATAATGCTTTACTGGTCAAGCGGTTAATTTTTTAAGCATAACCGTGCATAGCTGTGTATGTGACAACAATTGTAATAATTGTTTTACCAGCAGAACTGATTAGTATAAAGAATTGGTGTTACTCGATGACAGAAGTACCGCACACTTGAAACTCGTTTTATTTTCAGGTCATAGGGAAGCCTGCACCCTTTGACTTTGCATAATCTATCCG
This sequence comes from Oasisia sp. SBJ-2009, assembly GCA_964017155.1. NCBI lineage: Eukaryota > Metazoa > Annelida > Polychaeta > Sabellida > Siboglinidae > Oasisia > Oasisia sp. SBJ-2009. Next base: position 5,216,287 of record OZ024865.1, on the reverse strand, counting down.
TCTACACAAATAGACGACTGTGACAAATAATGATTACCCTGGGTACACATAATTTCAATGGGCTAATGATGAATAATTTTGAATATGTTGTAAGTTTGTAATTATGAATTAAATGTTTCTTCACCATAATCACATAGTTTGCATATTTTTCTCTGGTTATTCATATGAGATGACCACAAACACAGAAAAATTGTGTGAATGCAGTGACATAGGTGGGCATTAATTAGTGCTTTATGTAAAGATAGAGTTAGGTATTCCACTCTACTCAATCAGAATGCAGTTGATACCAATCATAGTGTATGATGTAATGAGTATTTCAATATATAATTTCCATAATAATAATTTCTATGTTTGTTACATAAATATGGCAACATATAATTAACCGACATACACCACACATCATTATAAACATAATTAATCAAAACAAACATAACATCTTTCTTGCCATTATACAAAATTAATAGTTTATAAGAAACATCTTTAAAATGCAGTTACTTGTGTCATGATGATATTTTATGACTATCAAATTCCAATGATTACCTCCATTCTGGCAAGCTCCAAAAGGCATTCTTTGTCCACAATGCAGCATGGTTTGCCAGTGACGTCTTCCACTCTTGTCATAAGTGTCATGTCTTCATCGTCTGTACTCATCAGTCACAATTTCTTCAATGTCATGCACAAGTTCACATGTAGTAACAGGCTGCAGAGTGGCAACGTCTTTGCGGCATTTGAAATAAAACATAACCAAACCAGTGAACATTACTGTGAACACCTCAAAATGGACATTTAATCATCAACACTGGCCCAAGAGGTCCTCAGGTCCTTTGGACTATACAGCCCTGAATAATGAATTTGTAACATTGAATGAAATGTTTTTTTAAATCTTAGTCACTGCTGAGTTTTTCACCACAAAGCACAGCAAATTGTGTTTGTTAACTTGCACAGCACCATAACTGGTCATTAGTGATTTTAAGTAAAATAATATTAGAATAAACTGTTACTAAAATCAGTTCATTTTAATGCCATGAAGACTAAGTGAGCTGAAAACCTACTTAGTGTTCCTCACAACTGCACTGTAGGCATACTACTGAAATTTCATCATGACGAAATGTACCCGTCTGTAAGACTAATGTTCAGTTTTTCTTTAATCTTGGTCATAAACAAAGGTTGCTAGTATTAGCGCAGTGGTTCAGGGGTAGAGCATCGGACTCTCAAATAAGAGGACCCGGGTTCAAATCCTGTGCTGCCATGTCAAACCTTGGGCAAGTTTTTTCACACTACATTGTTCTAGTTCACTCAGCTGTATGAATGAGTACCTGGCTATAAACAGTGATGAATATTTGCGTACAAGCAGTCTTCGCGACATTGCCACATGGCTGAATGCTTCCCAGAGAAGCCGAGATGGTCTTCGATTGAACATGTCTGCCAGGGAGTAAAGTGTAAAAAGCGCTTTGAGCAATCCTAAAGATTGTATACTGAGCTATATAAGAACTTACCTTTACCTTTAAACCATGACAAAAGTTACAATTTTGTATCATAGTTTTGCATGCAAAAAATGTACTTGATGTAACACATATACACACATACACCATAATATTTACCAGCGAATCTCTTCTAGTGTGTCATCTCCAAATTGATAGGTTCTATCAGCTGGATCAACTGCTTCTAATCACACTGGGTCGTCATCATAGGGGATTCTGCAACAACATACATTTTATAATTTATATTATGCACAAATATTGAAGAATACATGCATGAAAAATCAGCTGGAAAAGTGAACTGCAAATGAAATACAAAAAAAAAATTGAAAGTTTGACAAAAGCTTTGTTAAGTGTACACAAATAAGAATGGCCACAATGGTTAAAAATCCATCAAACATGTTTTTACCATGGCTGGTCACGAAGAAATTCCAAACATTTCGATGAGGCGTAGCTTGTATTGTCACAAAGCCTTTTCTAGGTATAAGCTCATTCTTATAGCTCAAATAACTAGTAAGTCTCAATATCCTTCCGAGCTTCCTTCACAACAAAAATTGTCTGGGTGCCCCAATTTTTTAAATAAATTGCTCGTGATATACGAGAGGGTTTTCAGACATTGATTGTAAGCTAAATATGGATGGTTCAATGAACTGTTGTGTCAGTTTGATATCTATGCATAATATTGTGAATTATCAGAGCAACATGACATGCCTGACTGTCTTCATTAGGAATGTACACATACCCAACGTGCTATATTTTATATTTCTTACAAATTAGCAAACTTCCGACCGGTCAGTGTGGATTAGAAGATATTGTTATGAAACGTTTACCAGGCATAAACCAAACAAACACATAAAAAACAAGTAACTCACAATATCCTTCTATGCTTCCTTCTCAAGAAGAATGAGGACCCATTGGTACCCAAAACTTATCAATATATCACTTGCGAGCGTGTTTTCAAGCACTGATTTTGAGTTAAACATACATGTTGTTGGTAATGTTTATAAATATTAGATATCTATGCATATCGGTATACATTTTCAGGCAGTTTTGCATGTCTGTTTGTCGCATTTATGAATCTGTACATATTAAAACTGGTATAGATCTGTTTACGAAGCATAAAGCAAACATAACACAAATATCAAGTAAATTTATAGAAACTTCTCATACAAATATAAGTTGTATCAATTGTAATTTAGTGACAGTTCTACCATGGGTAGATTTGTTCAATTTATGTCACAGTACTTACATGTACATGTATACTGCTTTTACCCAGTGATGGGTCCGCAGCCCAGTACAAAGATTTCAAGAATTTGCTAATATTCATCACTACAGTGATGAATTTGGACTGGATTGCGAATGGAATTTCTTCGTGACCAGCCATGGTAAAAACATGTTTGATGGATTTTTAACCATTGTGGCCATTCTTATTTGTGTACACTTAACAAAGCTTTTGTCAAACTTTCAATTTTTTTTTTTGTATTTCATTTGCAGTTCACTTTTCCAGCTGATTTTTCATGCATGTATTCTTCAATATTTGTGCATAATATAAATTATAAAATTTATGTTGTTGCAGAATCCCCTATGATGACGACCCAGTGTGATTAGAAGCAGTTGATCCAGCTGATAGAACCTATCAATTTGGAGATGACACACTAGAAGAGATTCGCTGGTAAATATTATGGTGTATGTGTGTATATGTGTTACATCAAGTACATTTTTTGCATGCAAAACTATGATACAAAATTGTAACTTTTGTCATGGTTTAAAGGTAAAGGTAAGTTCTTATATAGCTCAGTATACAATCTTTAGGATTGCTCAAAGCGCTTTTTACACTTTACTCCCTGGCAGACATGTTCAATCGAAGACCATCTCGGCTTCTCTGGGAAGCATTCAGCCATGTGGCAATGTCGCGAAGACTGCTTGTACGCAAATATTCATCACTGTTTATAGCCAGGTACTCATTCATACAGCTGAGTGAACTAGAACAATGTAGTGTGAAAAAACTTGCCCAAGGTTTGACATGGCAGCACAGGATTTGAACCCGGGTCCTCTTATTTGAGAGTCCGATGCTCTACCCCTGAACCACTGCGCTAATACTAGCAACCTTTGTTTATGACCAAGATTAAAGAAAAACTGAACATTAGTCTTACAGACGGGTACATTTCGTCATGATGAAATTTCAGTAGTATGCCTACAGTGCAGTTGTGAGGAACACTAAGTAGGTTTTCAGCTCACTTAGTCTTCATGGCATTAAAATGAACTGATTTTAGTAACAGTTTATTCTAATATTATTTTACTTAAAATCACTAATGACCAGTTTTGGTGCTGTGCAAGTTAACAAACACAATTTGCTGTGCTTTGTGGTGAAAAACTCAGCAGTGACTAAGATTAAAAAAAACATTTCATTCAATGTTACAAATTCATTATTCAGGGCTGTATAGTCCAAAGGACCTGAGGACCTCTTGGGCCAGTGTTGATGATTAAATGTCCATTTTGAGGTGTTCACAGTAATGTTCACTGGTTTGGTTATGTTTTATTTCAGATGCCGCAAAGACGTTGCCACTCTACAGCCTGTTACTACATGTGAACTTGTGCATGACATTGAAGAAATTGTGACTGATGAGTACAGACGATGAAGACATGACACTTATGACAAGAGTGGAAGACGTCACTGGCAAACCATGCTGCATTGTGGACAAAGAATGCCTTTTGGAGCTTGCCAGAATGGAGGTAATCATTGGAATTTGATAGTCATAAAATATCATCATGACACAAGTAACTGCATTTTAAAGATGTTTCTTATAAACTATTAATTTTGTATAATGGCAAGAAAGATGTTATGTTTGTTTTGATTAATTATGTTTATAATGATGTGTGGTGTATGTCGGTTAATTATATGTTGCCATATTTATGTAACAAACATAGAAATTATTATTATGGAAATTATATATTGAAATACTCATTACATCATACACTATGATTGGTATCAACTGCATTCTGATTGAGTAGAGTGGAATACCTAACTCTATCTTTACATAAAGCACTAATTAATGCCCACCTATGTCACTGCATTCACACAATTTTTCTGTGTTTGTGGTCATCTCATATGAATAACCAGAGAAAAATATGCAAACTATGTGATTATGGTGAAGAAACATTTAATTCATAATTACAAACTTACAACATATTCAAAATTATTCATCATTAGCCCATTGAAATTATGTGTACCCAGGGTAATCATTATTTGTCACAGTCGTCTATTTGTGTAGACGGATAGATTATGCAAAGTCAAAGGGTGCAGGCTTCCCTATGACCTGAAAATAAAACGAGTTTCAAGTGTGCGGTACTTCTGTCATCGAGTAACACCAATTCTTTATACTAATCAGTTCTGCTGGTAAAACAATTATTACAATTGTTGTCACATACACAGCTATGCACGGTTATGCTTAAAAAATTAACCGCTTGACCAGTAAAGCATTATATATGTTAATATGCATCTAAATTGTCAGCTTAGTTTTAATATTAATTTAGTTCATATGCCAGTGGAAGTTGTTGTGCCCCCTAGAATTTATTTCTGAACCTGCTCCTGCGTATGGTAGTTTATTTGTCTGCATGAGGTCTTTGCAATAATGGGTGTCCTTGATAAATTGTATATTGTTGGAATCGCATGTGGACTAAAGTAAAGACAACATAAAGTAAAAACATTTTATTGAAACTTTTTGACAAGATTGACTACACTATAATGGCAAGCACTGCACATGATATATGTATTTATTTTTAATATCACATGCACATCAGATAAAAACAAGCAGTAATAGAAAATTAAGAAACGGTTGAAAACACTACACCCATGGGCAAATTGTTCAAAATCCTGAAACAATTGTTACACAACAAAATCTTGACAATTTACCTAAAATTGTAATGTTTACTCATAATGCACGCATTATAGATATTACTGAAACATGCTGTAAATAGATTATTTTTACAGCAGTAGAACTTAAATTGATGTTTTATTAAACATATTTCTCTTGACAAGTTTGCATACAAGTTTCAGTTTGGCTTGAATGGCAGACTCATCTGACAAGATTTTATAAATGAGAGCCATGTTAATTGTCACTTTGTTTCTTGCATAGGTAGATGTGGATGCACAGAAAATGTCAGGTACCTGGCATGCACTACCATTAAAGAGAGTGAACTCACACAGTAATGCCATCGATATCCAAGCCGATGAAGTTCACCAAAGAATGCCGAACCTATCTTATAGTGTTGAGAGAGGTTGACCGAAGGCTCATGCCATATTTGCCAGACCAAGGCACCCGCCGTACTACCACAAACTGCAAAGTTAATCAGATCTATATTGGTCTCTAGTCAATTTGGGTAACTGACTGGCCTGGAAGTCAGTGCACACACCATCGGTACAGGGGAGACTGTCATGGATGCAACACACAACTGAGATCACTCGCTTGATATTCACATGACATTTGATCTGCAGCGTCTTGCACAGCCCATGGTTGTGGAATCTTGTCCGGGATCTTGGACAGTAAAATTATAGCTTATTAACTTTTTGACCTAGTGGTGCTGTTCAGTTTCCTGTTGAGTATTGACCTGAAAAGAAAAGCATATATTCAAACTCAGTAAAAAAAACTGGCATCATGGTATTAGAGTTGTCATTATGGAGTGTTCATTGCCATGTAATCAATCAATCTACAGCTGTATAACATAATATTTTATGTATGACCTAAAGCATTCCATAAAAAAGGCAGCAAGAAATGTTCAGCTACAGCAGCACGTACAGGTTGATATCTAAGCAGGGTTGTAATTCATTAGGTGTGTATTGTCATTACATGAAAGTAAAATTACCCTGCTATATTTAATTGTAGGGATGCCTTATATTATATATTATCATAGAATTATTTGAATACTCTCAAGAATAGCGCATTCATATTTTCTGTTTTATTTTCAATATACAATTTTGTGTCAGGGTATGTCATGTAATAACTACTACATATGTTATATTTGACATTTAATGGCTCAGCTGGAGGTTGTATCCATGTCAAAGTAAATGTTGGAAGTGACAAAATAAGGTGTTGTTGTGATGCCAACAGTATATTTCCTTCACCAAATATTCAAACATGTCTACCTTCTTCAGAATGAATAATAATTGATTTTATAAATTGATTTTTGAGTTATTTTTGTATGCTGAATAGTTTTTTAAAGGTGTTGGCCGAAGTCTGTGTGGACACTGGACTGGACACACTTAGTATAACATGCATTATACAACTGCAAAGGTTATCCTAGTTTTCCATGTCCAGGATATTATGAAAATGTTAATGAAAGCAAATGTGTATTGAAATGGGCATATTAAAATATTTTGAAAATGTATACATTGTTGATTTGTTAAAATGTTTAATTCACTTGGAGTGATCAGACGTATCTTCCATGCATTTGACCGACACAAGTGATTGCATTAATCTTAGCCCCGCCTCTGCCTCGTCTCACTTGCATTGTAGTGTGGCCCATACTAATATATCATAATTCGAGTTGTATTATGCATTCATATATTGCTGTGATGAAAAGATAAAGATTAGAACAGCTGGCATATGTGAATTGAAAGGTATCAGGTATTACATAGACTACGGCCAGGCATCACTGACCAAAATGGAAACAAGTGCAAGAATGTTATGTGTAATACTTGCATATGGTGTACACTTGCTAGTAGCTATACAAGCATTTTATGTTCATGTTTACATTTTTTATATTGAATAAATTCATCACCATCATGGTTGTCATAAAAATCTAAATTATGTTGCATAAAATATAATGCAAATCAACAACATCCAGCAATCATAATAAAACGTGAGTCACAAAACACTGTTTAAATAATTGTGATATCCAACATAATTATTCGTTTGACGTTTTGTTGCACGAGATAACGGATGCTCCCCACGATCACCCGGAGCCTAGCTACTAGTACTGCCAATGTTCCGAAGCCAATGATTTATCATTTCGTCCCTAACGTCATCTACACTCTCTAGATATGTACTTTCGCAATGACACAGCTTATGAACAAGATCCTGCGTAATCAAATTCAATACATATAAAAGTATAAATACATGCTGTATGAGTGTATGTCAGCTATCTGGCAGAGACTAAGGCTAAGGCCTAACTTAGGCCCTAAGCGATGCCGACCGTCAAACTTTAAAAATAATCTAACAAGTTAGAGAATCCGCGCCGAGTAGGCCTATAATGAAGTTCGCAAGTTGCAGTTCTTGTTGAATTAGCCCACGACTACTCGCCCTGGTTGCTACCTACGATAAAGCACGTAATACATACCTTCACAGAAGAAACACTTCGGAACGTTCGTCACAACACGCAAAAGCACATGCGGTTTGTTTATTATTGTGCCGTAAGATGCCGATCGCGTTCAAAACACGTGACCCAAAAATGGCAGGACGTCTACACCGGCTAATGGTTTCACCAGTTATACCCGGTGTAACGACGATTCTTTTTTCCCGAATAAAAAAAGACAAGTACGCATTTTAAAATTAAACTGACTGTGCATACTCGTTAAACTATTGAAACATTACACATCAGGACATAAAAGAAAAGGATTGGCGATGGGCAAAACGAAATGATTGGGAACCTTTAAACAAGCGTTCCGCAAAGCAAGCAAACAAATCCACGTTAGTCGCTGGAGGCGCTGAGACGCAGCTAGGGTCTCCGCGTATAAGCGCCTCAAGCGACTAGCGTGGATTTGTGGAAGCCCAATACTCAAACATGCGCACCCACTCGCGCGCACTCGCACTCGCACTCGCACATCTCCATGTACGTACACACACACACACACACACACACACACACACACACACACACACACACACACACACACACACACACACACACACACACACACACACACACACACACACACACACACACACACACACACACACACACACACACAGAGACACACACTCACACGCGCAATGCTCGCACGCACGCACGCACGCTTACACACACACACATACACACACACACCGCACACCGCACACCGCACACCGCACACCGCACACCGCACACCGCACACCGCACACCGCACACAGCACACAGCACACAGCACACCGCACACGTCCACTCTCTCTCTCTCACACACACCACACACACACACACACACACACACACACACACACACACACACACACACACACACACACACACACACACACACACACACACACACACACACACACATACACACACACACACACACACACACACACACACACACACACCACACACGCACACGCACCGTCTCTCTCACACACACACACACACACACACACACACACACACACACACACACACACACACACACACGCACGCACGCACACACACGCACGTGCGCGAGCGCGTGTACTCGTTGGCATGCATCCACACGTTGACACTCATAACGTTAATATTGTACTGCATATACACGCGTGCAATTGGTTTGTCTAACAGAAAATGGAAGAAGAAGTCAAACGCTGTACAACAACAGGAAGTGCTGCCAGAAGAGGGGCCAAATAGTCATATAGACAACGAACAACCAGCGGAGGTAAAGATGGAACCACAAGCGGAACTAGCGGTGAAACAAGAAACAGAACTAAAGACAGAACAACAAACAGAACATGTGAAGGAAGCACAAGCCGAACTAGCGACGGAACAATAAGGAGAGCTACCGACGGATCAACATGCTGAACTAACGCCAGTACAATAAGCAACCCAAATGAAGGAACAACAGACACAATTGGCGCCGGAATAACAAGCTGAACTAGCGACGGAACAACAAGGAGAGCTACCGACGGAACAACATGCTGAACTAACGCCAGTACAATAAGCAACCCAAATGAAGGAACAACAGACACAATTGGCGCCGGAATAACAAGCTGAACTAGCGACAGAACAACAAGCAGAACTGGTGATGGAACAACGAGTAGAACTGGCGACGAAACTACAAGCAGAACTTCGACAGAACAACAAACATAGCTGGCGACAGAACAACCAGCAGAACTAGTGACGGAACAACAAGCAGAACTGGCGACGGAACAACAAACAGAACTTCGACAGAACAACAAACGTAGCTGGCGACAGAACAACCAGCAGAACTAGTGACAGAAAAACAAGCAGAACTAGTGACAGAAAAACAAGCAGAACTAGTGACAGAAAAACAAGCAGAACTGGCGACGGAACAACAACCAGAACCGGTGACGGAACAACAAACAGAACTAGTGACGGAACAACAAGCGGAACTAAAGACGGAACCATCGGTGAAAGAATAACTGACACCCTTGGAAAAACAAAAGAAAATTTGAAAAGGTTATCTGAAACTATCGAGTAATATATATATATATATATATATATATATATATATATATATATATATATATATACATTTTCACACCCGTAACCTGTTTTTCTTTGTAATTTAAGCACCCTTGAATCTACTTTTAATTTTATTTAGTCGTTAGCATTATTGGTTCTAATATATACATATATATATATATATATATATATATATATATATATATATATATATATATATATATATATATATATATATTTATATATATATATATACATATATATATATATATATATATATATATATATATATATATACATGTATATATATGTTTATATTAGAACCAATAATGCTAACGACTAAATAAAATTAAAAGTAGATTCAAGGGTGCTTAAATTACAAAGAAAAATAGGTTACGGATATGGAAATTACTTTACAACACAATTTACATACATTACATAAGATCAGCATATTAAGAGTACACATGGCGATTGTAAGACAGTGCACAAAATAATGTAGATTGTTACGTAAAGGCCTGCTTAACATAAACGTTTTCATGTCTTTCGTAATAATGCTCAAAAACATGTCGTTGTTATCTCTCGTTATGAACGAATACAAACTCATCAGCTTTTGTTCGTGATATGTGAACCATGACAGGCCTAAATATCGATTTCCAGTTAGTGGGCGGCAGAAACATTTTGACAGTCTTGTTGTTTGCTGCTGATAAGCGAATGATGTTTAGAGAATTATGGGCACTATGTAACGTGTATCTTGAGGCACTCTCGATTTACAGCTGAAAAGCAGCGATTCGTGTCTACCTGTTTTTGCACTGGGCTATTTGATTAGATTTGCATATATTATACGGTTATGAAATTAAAGGTTGTTTTCGTAAAAAAGTAACTATACTGGTTCACTCTAACGTGTATTGTATCAACTGTGAAGCGTACATATAAATGGCCTCAAGTAATGGCAAACTGTGTTTTACTGTCACTGACATAGTGGGGATAAAGGGTACTTTTATAAGCATGCATAATATTTGGCAATACGAAGTTGTCATGTGTTGGGTGCTTATGACATGTCCACAGAGGCCGTCGATCAGCAGTCAACTCTGGGGATTACATTCGGGTCAAATTCGCCAAGAGACAATGTATACCATGCTATACTTGGAACATAGTGCAATTCAATGGGCGAGAAGACACAAACCAGAAGACTGCACACAACGACACTGCCACCCTCTGCTGGCCAGAAACGGAAGACCTGGCTTGGCATAATGAACACTACATTGTCACAAAGCCGCGATACACCTGTAGCCAATGTCACTGTTCGTGAAACGACCTGCCCAGCTGACAAGTTATGTTTCGTATTTGATTTTGCTGTTACTTTATTAGCACATTTCCGACCAACTCCTGACCAATCTTACATAAATAATTTGTGTTTAATAATGTTTCAATGCCTATTTATTGACTGCATAAACTGGCTCGGTCATATGCAAATGAAAAATATTGCTGTATGCTTTCTGGTGCTGCTCTTCAGTTCTCCTGTGCACGGGCGTCGATCGGTGGGGGACGGGGGGGGGGGCGACGGGTCACGGGTCCGCCCCCCCACTTTTCAGCGTGGGGGGAGAGCATAGGAATTATCCCCCCACATTTCAGTTAAAAAAAAGTGCGGGGCATATTGCCTGACTCACTACTCTTCTCTCTTAAAAGCCGCTACATAGGACTAGTAGCTTGACAATAAACTCGCGATATGAAGTTCCGATCAACCATAAAAAATCGACTAGATAAATTGCTTGGCTGGCCACAGCGCGCAACTTGAACTTACTTTAGTAAATAATCATCATGCCGCGCTGCACCGTTGCCGGGCTCTATAAGTTTGCATCCTTGGTTTGATATTATTAATAGTCTCTAGCCATCAAGCACATTACAAATGATGAAATTTGTGTTGCACGTTCACCTCTCGCCTGCTTGATGCATATCGCCTACGACAGAAGCGGCGGATTCCCGCACTTTGTGTAACTTATTCCCATTTGAGTGATGACAAATTTCTTTGCCAAAATTTAGGATTTGGAAGTTCTACACAACATGGACATCGATCGGTCGGGGACGAGGGGACGCGTCCCCCACTTTTCAGCCCGAGGGGGACGCCACAGGAAATGGCCTCACACATTTGAGTTTATAAAACAAATGTGTATACATATAGCGAGACTGATCATTCCCCTTTCTTAAAATCCCTACATCGGTCTAGTAATATAATTAATAAAAATTAAGTAAGTTCAGATATAAACCCAGATAGCAAGCCTACGTTGGCCCAAATATGGTACCATTGATATAATGTTGGCGTTGGGTGAACAACAGTGGGCCTACTTTGGGCCAACGATGTACCGCCAGCATAAATTTAAAGTAAACTGAGTTTGATATTATTAATGTTGGTACAGCGCTTGTTCAATTAATGACCCAATCCACATAATTATACAATTACAATTTCAGTTATACAAATTTGGGCTAATGTTGTGCCAACGTTGGGTCAGCCGCCCATATGGATTTTGGGCCAACGTTGTACAACCAACGGCACATTCCAATATATTTAGTTTAATGTACACATGCACTGTACTTAACGTTGGTAAAGTAACTGTTTAATTAATGACCCAATACAAATAATTAGAAGCTACATTTCCAGCTTCAGTTATACAAATATGAGCCAACGTTACGTCAACGTTGAGCCAACATTGGTTCAATTACCCCTTGGATACTTTGGACCAACATTGGTCCAACGGAGTATAATCAACATAAATTTCAAATAAATTAATTGAGTTTAATATTCTAACGATGGTGTAGTGACGGCTCAATTACTGACCTGATACAAATAATTATGCAATTCCAATATTTTTATACAAATATCAACCAATGTTGGGCCGACATTGGGCCAACCTAAATCAACGTTGTGCCAACATTGGGCCAACGTTGGGGCAATAGGGTGGCCAAATTCAATTTGTTCACCCAAAAGGTACATATAAATGGGGGGGGGGGGGGGTTATACCAAATATATTTAGATGCCCCCTCCAAAAGATGGAGGTGGTCTTTCTGGGTGGGGAAATAACCGTCGTTCGTCACCTGGTCGATGCTAACCCCTATGTACACACTCCTTGAAACTAAGGCCCCTCTAAAAGTCATTTTGGTCCTGGAAAAATGTCCATTTCAAATATTTGTAATCAGGAACAGACATGTAGTTGTATACAATTATGATGGCATATAGACCTATTTGTGGTAGATGGCTACCTTAATTTAGGTTAATACTGTTTAAAATGAGAGTCATTACTAACAATGGTTACTATCAGGCCATGACATTGTATATATATATGTACAGTAGCTGACATCAATGGTCTGGCTAAATTAATCCAGAATAACTGCAGTATTCAGAGTCATATTGTTCAAATACAGTATAAAATTGACCACATAATTATTGATCTGGTATTGATCCAATAGTCCTTTAATAGGTGAAACATGTCACTTAGTTTTATGGTAGAGAAAGAGATGTGTCATAACGAACCACATGTAGCGACATTATACTTAGTTTCCATCATCTATACCTGTTGCTGCAATGTGCTCATCAAATACATCAGCTAATGTGAGTGAGACTCCCAATGTCTTAAGTGTGTCCAAGTCTTTAATTCACACATTAGTTATTGCTAGATTAGCAATTTTCCTTATCATGCAGGCGTTGTGTCTTTAGTTCTTGCTGGCTTGTGTTCCCTATCCTGATATCCTGCCTCATTTTATTATCACACATACATCCTACCAGCCAGAAAGACCATGGCTCTCTTCGGTCAATCAGATATGTTGCCTTGGATTAAATTCCACTAAAGATGCTTTGGCAAACTGCTTCGCTTCTTGTCTAGTGCTCTTAGTTTAAGAAGCCAACACTCCGCTCAGCACCCAAACTGTTGATGGGTGCCTTCTCTAGCCTCTGTGTGTCCATATGGGAAACTGAATTCTCCGCAGACTCATCATAGTTTCAAATGTTAAATATGCCTCTTTTGCTACTGGAAGCCAGCTGGCAATTTGGGCATAACTTCTTCAGAACCTTTACAACTTGGGGTTAAAAGGATTGTGGTACCATGGCTATGGCAACACTTATTTCCTGATCGTACCACGCATGTTTGAACCTCTCAGTGGACTTAAATTTGAGGGCTATCTTTCAAGAGAATATTTGCATCTGTGTGTGTCAGCTCCTGGTACAGCTTTTGGAAAGTTAGGATGATCTTGGTACATGTAGTATCGTCTGACGTGGTCAGATACAGGAATAATTCAACCAGATATAGCCCAATGAGAGCCTCTGCACCGTATATAACCTTCAAGAAGTCAAAACCGAACAGGTTTCTGGTGATGGAGGCTAACTAGTTCGGGACTTTCTCGTACTTCTGCAGGCAAAATGCCAAATCATCCACATGATAGGTTGGCTAACTACACAGGTCACCGTCAAGCGATTTAAATGTTCATCTTTCAGATTGACAGACTTGTTTTGTCGTAGGGCTATGCAGGAGACACATTTATTTTAGTTATGGGTTGTGGACAAGGGTATGATTCATGAGCCGACTTGGATTCGTCTGTTCTGTTCGATGTTTCTGTTCATCACACTCAGAGTTCATGATACCTTTGACAATTTCGTTTAATGCCAGAGCTTCGATGAAATGTCGTGCTTATCTTAGACTGCTGGATCCAGACAGAGTGTCCACATTTCTTATGTCTGGCTAGTGGTGTGGTTTCCAAATTTTTCCAAACCGTTTGTTCCCTTTTTGTGGGATGACAGCTGCTACAGCTTGCAATGGGGCTCAAAGATCTGGTAGCAGCTCGTTAGCTCACCAACAGTCTCATCAAATTCACTCAAAACGATTTGATGCAACTTTGCCAAGACAATCTATAGTTTAAAGTTGTTTTCCATATATAAGCGTGCTGACGAATCCATCCTGGAAAAACCAAATCCCTACGATGATGGTCAAGGGTGGATAAGGACTGAGGATTGGAACCGGTGTGGTCCTGCGGTGCTGCGTTACCAAACTCACTGGTTGATTTTCTGGACACTGGGGATCGTGACGATGAAGAAGAGGAGGAGGAAGAAATCGAGGATGGACGAGTTTGACTTTGACGATTTCAGTTAAAGCGATGGTGAATGATGATCTAATACTTATCATATGAAGCCCGTGGGAGGTTGAGGCGCGGCAGCTAAGAAAATGTCATTATGGCTTGCTGTTTACCTGGATCAGTAAATGACTTGGTAAATGAACTTAGTGGAATTTCTTTATTCACAATACCTTGAATTGACCATCAACCTTTGGTCGTAACAACAATACAATTTCGTAAGTAGATGCCCTTAAAAAAACCCTCTCAACGTACCTGCAATATTGGCTGAGATACAGTGTAAAAGTCACATTTTCGATAACGCTGGCACTTTATAATTTGCATAGCATGCCAGGAACACATGTAGTTAATTCAAGAATGGTCATTTGATGATCGTTGACCCTGAAAACATGGGCCTGGACACCTTGTTTGTGCTGCTATGTGCAATATTGGCCGAGATATGGTGATAATGATAATGGCGGCACTAATTTGCATATTAAACTGTCAAAGCCACATGAGATCATGTCAACAATAACTTTATTATGGTCGCTGACCCTCATAACATGGGTCTATAAATCTTATTTTGTCGGTTATCTGCAATATTGGCTGAGATATAGTAAAACATAGATTTTTCAATAATGGCGGCACTAATTTGCATAAAAACAATACGTGGGACATTTTGCTGACTTGTTAACATAGCAATCCGTTTTCTACGTATTTCTTCCGATCTAGTGATACCAATTAACAGTATATTTCACGGGGTCCACGGTACCCCCTCTTCCGACTAGACTAATTATTAAACCATTTTTGACGTTTTTTGAGGGGCATGACCTTCAGAGGGTATGTACAGGGGGGTTAGGATCAAACGACCGGTCAAAAAATTGTATTTTTGTACTCTAGCATAACATGTCCATGTTTTCAGGGGGGTATTCCATTAAAAAACGAAATTTTCAAAATAACAACACCCTAATTTTTTTTATAAAGCATGAGGCAATTAACATATATAGTTAATTAAATTACAATTACTACTAAATCTGTCAATTAGATTAACCGGATGCATTTACCCGGTCAATCAAAGTAACATATTGCTCTTTAACACATTGTGTATAAGATAAGGTATTTTCGAGGAAATGGTATTATGTAGCCTTGACAAGGCGGCTAGCAAAAATTGTAGGACCATTTTGAACCAGTGTCAAATGAGATGGCTAAATTATTTAAATTCTGGACACTGGTACAGAAGTATAACAAAAGCATAACCGACTACAGTTTGGCAATTAAGAAATTGTGTTCATGCACATTTCTCAGACCTTAACTGTTGGTTGCGTGAAAGTTTTGTGACGGGACTAAATCACAGTCACGCAGCAGTTCAGGAGAAACTCAGCAATATGATTAATCTAACCTTCGAGCGGGCGGTGGAAATTACTGTAAATATGGTCAGGTAAAGGAACAAGCACGGCAGTTTCATTCGCCAGGCGGCGCCACTGTTGGTGCATCTTCCAGTGAGAACGTTAATCGTGTGAGATTCGCTCCAAAACAGAGTGAAGGGAGATATCCTAGACAGTTCAACAGATTCGGAAAACAGAGTCAGCATACTTCAGGACAACAATGATGGCGTTGTGGCGGCAAGTATGCGCACACAGTGGATGAACAGAAGAGCAGTGACATTAGAGTGTCGGTGTGCATAGAGGGCACCACGTTTGATATGCAGCTGGACAGTGCAGCAGATGTTTCGCTGTTGCCAGATAGTTTGTACTTGAAACATCTGAGCCATTTGCCCCTACTACCGGCGGGTATAGTCCTGAAGACGTACGAGACCCAGACAGTGCGTCTGGCGGGGAAAATCTTGGTAAATGCACAGTTCGAACATCAAGAGGTGAACTTGCCATTGTGTCAAAAGCGCAGACAAAGCGGCTTTGTTCGGTCTGCAGTAGCTTGAACATGTCAAGTTGAACTGGCAGAAAGTATGTTGCATGCAAGAATCTCTATCAGGATAGTTGTAGAAAGACACACAGAAGTTTTAGGGGGAAGGATTGAGTGTGCCGAAGGGAAACTCTGCCACTATCTATGTCGTGAGCGACCAAACACCCAAGTGTTTCAAACCAAGGTCAGTTCCGTACGCACCGAAGAGGAAGGTAGAGGAAGAACTGGACAGGTTGGTGCAGACGAAGTTGATTGAGCGCTACTCTGACTGGCCTACCCCAGTTTTCTTTGCCAATTACCCACAGATCTTCAGGACGTGGTCCTACTGTAATAACCCAATACATTGCAAACATGTTATCAGCTTCTCGTTTCACACCCCACATCTCCCATCGTACGGTTCTTTACCACATTACCTTGCGCGGATTCGAAGTACTGCCATGACGCAGATATGTCGAACATGACCTCGTATACTTGGCATCAGATTCACGATTGTGCTGTTCCTATACTGACTTGCTTGATCCAACCAACGATGACCGTTATGATGCAACACTGCGCCATTTTCATCTGGCATCACCGCGAGGCACACGCTGCTTATTTCCTCCAGAAAATGGCACGTGTATGTCTCGGTGAAATCTACTTGCAAGGTGCATTAGGTTTCTGCGAGTGTGTGTTTTAAGAATGGCAAGGTTCTCTTATTTAGTGCGGTTTGGAAGCATCCATGCATTCCAAGAAATTGTCTTTGAAGTCACCGTGAACTTCGAAATAGTCGCTCATATACAAGTGTCGGTTTTTTATGGTAGAATTGTTTTATATAGGCGTTGATATCCAACTTCGGTCAGTTCTTCGCTCTGTGTATTTGCATCTTTCCCTGGAATTTCATGGCTTCTTCTTTTTCAAGCTTCCGGGGACAAGTCAAGTGGTTTAACGTAGTACATATTGATTGTTTGCTGACTTTCGCGCCTTTTTCCTTGAACTTTAAAACAATACAAGTACAATAGCACTCCAATCACTAAAGACAACAGGACGCTACCCAAGAGAAATTACACGCTACAATGAAATGATAAATACTCAGAAAGCATAGTTATGTGGATTCTACGTTATTTATTTCACGGGCCCCTGAAACGTAGTATTATGTTGCATGTGTCTGAAAGTGTTGAAATGTTTCTGTTATGAATTCCACTCGCGTTTCTTTGACTTGATATTATTTGGGTTAATAAAAGCATTCCCTTTCAAATTTTACTTTACATATGTAAGGGTGTTTTTATGATATCAATAAATCTTTACTACAATGTTTGGGCAAGAATGATACACCATTAGGTAGCTACCATTTTGTTTTCCAGATTTCTGATTTAAAACAGCTGCAAGTGATAACTTCATTTTGCATAAAAAATAACTAAGTCTAAGTGGAATTATACGATAGTAATATCTAATTGTGAAGGAAATCTCACGAGTACAATATAACATTTGTTTGTCATACATGCATTGCTAAATACAAGTTTACCTTTGGTTTTGCAATTTGGGTGTCAGACCCGTAGCAAAACCACTTTCGTTTGGATCTGGCCCAAACGTTGCCGTAAGAACGCCATGGAATGTGTTACAATGCTTCCTTCCCCACGATAACGTAAAATACCGGATAACGTAAAATACATAATTTGGTATTACTGAACCATATGTAATTAAATTAGGTATGTATATCATACATAACTTTTACTTTACAAAATATATAAGGCAATATCGTATAGTATACCTTGAATATAAACTCTGAAAACAAAATTATTTCAATATGAAGGGAATCTAGCTAGCGGGCGGGCGGGCGGGCGGGCGGGCGGGCGGGCGGGCGGGCGGGCGGGCGGGCGGGCGGGCGGGCGGGCGGGCGGGCGGGCGGGCGGGCGGGCGGGCGGGCGGGCGGGCGGGCGGGCGGGCGGGCGGGCGGACGGACGGACGGACGGACGGACGGACGGACGGACGGACGGACGGACGGACGGACGGACGGACGGACGGACGGACGGACGGACGGACGGACGGACGGACGGACGGACGGACGGACGGACGGACGGACGGACGGACGGACGGACGGACGGACGGACGGACGGACGGACGGACGGACGGACGGACGGACGGACGGACGGACGGACGGACGGACGGACGGACGGACGGACGGACGGACGGACGGACGGACGGACGGACGGACGGACGGACGGACGGACGGACGGACGGACGGACGGACGGACGGACGGACGGACGGACGGACGGACGGACGGACGGACGGACGGACGGACGGACGGACGGACGGACGGACGGACGGACGGACAAAGCAAAACGTAGATAGATACCCTTTGTCACTGGATGAAGCCAGTGAGATAATTTGACTCGTGGGTCTGGTGCTCTCTCTCTCTCTCTCTCTCTCTCTCTCTCTCTCTCTCTCTATATATATATATATATATATATATATATATATATATACTCACCTGGTAAGATTTTATTAGACAGAATTCCATGATTAGTTGACAAGTCAAGCATCCCTGTGTCCTCGACGATATTAATGACGAAACTGAAACTGAACTGTAGGAAGTAATACCCCAGCGACACATATAGGATGTCCGGCTTCGTGTCACCCACGTCGTGTCGAATGACTGATTATGTCAACGTGCAGGATCTGGTGTCACGACCGGACATCGTGTAGCGTCAGATGGAGATGAAGCACGTGCTAGTGAACACGTCTGATCGCTTCAGCCGTCTACATTCGAGCCTCAAATCCATCAACGAAATTTGAACGCTTAGTGGTAGTTGTAATGTCAGTGCTATTACCAACGCAGGGATTTGACAGTCCAATCTGGGCGTTGTCATAGGAATATACGTAAAAGTGTGTCGGTTTTTCATACATTCGTAACCTGGTTATACGAAATCATTGAAAACGTTCTGAACACTAAGACGATTGTCGTAGCAAATGAAGTGACGTTTGTCAATAAGCAAACGAAGGCGTTTAATATCTGCGTATATCTAAGAACGTTTCTTTGAACCAGCCGCAGGAGACTACTGATATTTACATCAGAGTTCGTCAATGGAAACTGGCCGCCAGAGAAACCATTTACGATAATAAAACGCATGATAAAAGTGAAATGTACGCTCATTAGTATATCGCAAAAGGCAGCGTCGACGGAGCGCATACTACATAGGCTTTTACGTAAATCTACTCTTTTCGGTAAATCAAAAAATGACACCACAAAACTGGGACCACCATTGCCCTGTCTAAACATACTGTGTCTTAACTCTCAAGTTCTTACATTAAGAACGGTACGTAGTTGTCCATGACTGAGCATTGTAACATCCTCAGTGCTTATTTTCTGTAGCTATTTTCTAGTTTTTGTTTTCATTTTGTTGTTGCTGGCGTCTGCGTCTGCGTCTGCGTCTGCGTCTGCGTCTGCGCCGGCGTCGGCGTCGGCGTCGGCGTCGGCGTCGGCGTCGGCGTCGGCGTCGGCGTCGGCGTCGGCGTCGGCGTCGGCGTCGGCGTCGGCGTCGGCGTCGGCGTCGGCGTCGGCGTCGGCGTCGGCGTCGGCGTCGGCGTCGGCGTCGGCGTCGGCGTCGGCGTCGGCGTCGGCGTCGGCGTCGGCGTCGGCGTCGGCGTCGGCGTCGGCGTCGGCGTCGGCGTCGGCGTCGGCATCGGCGTCGGCGACAGATTCTTCTGTTCTTCCCTGGCTTTTTCCTTTCGTTAGGTCGCCGGTGTGGCTGATGCTCTTCGTCCCCCACGGCGTCATGCTCATCGCCTCGACTGCGTTGAGACTCACAGAGTTCATGTCTCTCTCATAGGCAACTTTCCACCAAGTCTTTGGTCGTCCTTTCTTCTGTCATCAGTCCTCTTTTCACTGTGTGCTCTTCTGCCCAATCGTATCTGTTATCATGTTGGATGTTTGTATTACTCTGGTTGTTCTTCCAATACAATCGTTTCTGATCTTATCTGTCTCTGTTACTCCACACATCCATCTCAACATTCTCTTCTCATTCGTCTCTGTCCTTGTTTCTTGTCCTTCTGTTGTTGCCCCGGTCTCAGCTCCGTACAGCATTGCTGGTCTTACTACTGTTCACCTTCAACTTCACTGGCATCTTCCTGTAGCACAACACTCCACTGTATGTCTTCTAGTTTCTCCAACCTGCACTCACTGTCGGTCTGATCTCCGTTTCCATGGCTCCTTTCACTTCTACGACTGACCCTAGACATTTGAAGTGTGTAGCTTGACTTGTGTAGGTGCTCCGGACCAAACGTACCTTTCCCCTACAGCCACAGTCTTCGCGAACCACCTCTTTACGGCAATGCTATGTATTGCAAAACAATTTTGAAGAAGACAATGCTGATTCCGCTACGAAAGCGTGTGTTCTTTCCGAGAATCTCACCTAGTTTTCTTTGAATAGTTGCTTTGTTTGTATATACAATGTTCTGTCGGTAAGACTATTGCAACAGATCTTGTTCGCTGTAAGGACTTGACTATTACAGTGGGATCTTGTGAAGCTGTAACGCAGGAACAAACGTCACAACTCGAAATTAACCGTCTTTTATTCTCGTTTTAATTGGTGAATATGCAGTATAATTAATTTAAATAACAGACTCAGATAATGCTATAACACATACATAAACTTATCGCGACTAGGTTTATAGAACATATTATGATTACAAATACACTCGAACATTATCGATTATGCTAATTACTACGCGGTGTCAACTGATGTATATCAGGTTGTCATGCCGTTAGGCACATCAGTTGATACAGTATCCCTACTTACTGACGTTGCGTCTACAAGGAGCATCCCCGTGCAAGCACATCGGTTGCTACCTACCAACTGGTAAGATACGTCAAACAGGAAACTGAGCTCTTGTATTAGATTCACGAATGTATCTGTTTACGTAGGCGGGACATTAAAATGCACATTATATTGAAATGTTTCTC
>OZ024865.1:5154491-5191991 GCA_964017155.1 Oasisia sp. SBJ-2009 | reverse complement strand
GTGTAGGTTGACTTGTGTAGGTTCTCATGATGAATCGTGCCTTTCTCTTATAGCCATAGATTT
The DNA here is from genome assembly GCA_964017155.1 of Oasisia sp. SBJ-2009. Taxonomy (NCBI): domain Eukaryota; kingdom Metazoa; phylum Annelida; class Polychaeta; order Sabellida; family Siboglinidae; genus Oasisia; species Oasisia sp. SBJ-2009. The sequence goes on along the minus strand of OZ024865.1, from coordinate 5,191,928 downwards.
CGCGAAACACATCTTCGTGGCTATGCCATGTACTGCAAAACAATCTTGTAGAAGACAATGCTGATTTTGCTAAGAAATTGTCTGTTATTTCCGAGAATCTCGGCTAGTTTTGTTTGAACATTTGCTTTGTTTGTATATAAAATATTTTGTCGGTAAGACTATTGCAGCAGATGTTGTACGCTGTAAGGACTTGACTATTACATTTGCGTCTTGTGCACCTATTAGTCAGGGTCCTGGTGTCATCCCGTGAGAATCGCTTGCCAAAAGCGATTTTTTTTGGAATGTTATCATTAGGGTATCAGTCAAAGAAAAAAGTTTGGTGGCAATTTTACTTTTGGGTTTTAAGGTTTTGGTGAGGTCTCAAACATATCCACCCAATAGACCCATAAAATAGCCTGAAACGGAAATCTAAAACATCATACTTTTATTTTTATCAAATTAACTAGACCAGTAAAATATCTGAAAAATTCCAGGAATGTTTAACTACCAAAGACGCATGTCTAACGTACATATTTAGGCATTATCAGTAATATTTCTCTCTTTATTGACAATAATGTGACCTTTTGCAGCCGCGACTCGTTGGAAACCACGATGATAATTAGCCCTGGACCTGCCCTATAGGCCCGTAGACGTTTCGTGCTTAAAAAAGTTTGACTGTTGATTTGAGTAACATATACATATGGCTTTAACATTTTACTAGGTGGACATTTCAAAAACTGGGCATAACGTGGCGACAGCCATTTTTCAAAATGGCTGCCAAATTCAATATCCCCCTATCTTAATAAATACGGCATGCAGAGCAATAATTGTGGTATGCGAGGGTATGTTATAGGGGACCCCGATTTCAAATGTACAATTACTTGTTTCCTCCGCCATTTATTTCCGCCATTTTTAAGATGGCGGTCGTCAAAACAAATGTCCCCATGTCTCAAATACTACGTCACCTAGAGCAATTATATTGACGTTGTTGGATAGATTGGTGGATAGCGATATTAAATATGTTATTTGTCACCTTCAATAACATAACAATTCGCGCCACTTTTAAAGATGGCATCTGTCAAAGCCCATTATGTCCGTACATGATATCATATGGCAAGATCATTAATCGATGTGTCATCGGTATTTAGCCAAATGCCAATATAAGTCTGAATTTCATGTATGTTTGAAAAGTGTCATCACCAGAACACATTATAGATGGAAATATGCATGTGTAAAACGTGTTTATATGTTAAAGCCTGCGTCACTCAGGTCAGGACTACCATAGATCTACATATAGATTATCAGTTACTGAACAGTCAAGTGATTTTTAAAACAGGTGGTAATTGCCTACGAGATATATCCCCACTGTCATGATTATCCCAAGCGAGAAGTATTAATGAGGTGTTTGTCCCAAAGTTGTCTCTTTGATTGACATTTCTATTATATATCAAAACACAAGTGTATTACCCTAGCTATTATTATTTCAAACTTGTTTGTTTCGCTTTTGGCAAGTGATTCTCACGGGACCCAGTTTTAGGTACACGAGGACCCTGACTATATACCGCAGGAACAAACGTTACAACGCAATAACAAACCTTCTTTTATGTTTCATATTAATTGGTGAATATGGAGTATAATTATTTCAAATAACATACTCAGATAATGCAACAATGCCTACATAAAATCGACATAATAATATCGAGACTAGGTTTAGAGAACACATTATGATTCCAAATAAACTCGAACATTATTTATTATGCTAATATCTACGCGGTGTCAACTGACGTATATCAGGTTGTCATGCCGTTAGGCACATCATTTGATACAGTATCCCTACGTATTGACATTGCATCTCAAAGAAGCATCCCTGTGCAAGCACATCGGGTGTTACCTGCCAACTGGGAAGATGCGTGAAACAAGAAACTGAGCTCTTGTATCGAAGATGCGTGTTTTGCAAAATTATTACGTGATGCCTGTGGCGTATATGTTAATGTGCCACTAAACACGTTTAAAAGGATTAGTTTCACGAATGTATCTGTTTACGTAGGCGGGACATTAAAATGCACACTAGATTGAAATGTTTCTCGTTTTGCGGGTGTTCAGTTGGTTATGCTGGGAGGATACGTGTAACAAATGGCTCTCTGCGTGATGCGTTGATAGTCAACGATTCTTCAACGAATCATCGCGGCCATAAAGCCTACATGTCGTATGTAACTTGACAAAAACGTTGTCTTCAAACAATGCGCTATCTTCAAACATTTGCTTTCAGATAGTGAGCAAAAATCACAATAGTTGACGTGGAAGCATGGAAGCGAACGAATAGCAGCGACGTGAAAACGGCGGTCATAAGCATTGTGATCGTCATGAACGTGATAGCAAACTCCCTGGTGATCGCAGTGATCGCGAAATATGCTCAGCTGCGCGAAGATCGAACGACTCTCTTCATGTTTTCGTTGTCGGTGTCCGACCTCGCGGCCGGTTGTACGTTAATGCCGATCAACGCTGCTGTCTGCTCAGGCGCAACCACAAACATTGTCAGCAAGCTGGCCTACCTGCCGAATTTTCAGACGTTTTTCGCCTGGTGGTTCGGCATGACTTCGATGTACAGCTTATGTTGGCTGACCGTGTCCAAAACCATCTTCATCTTGAATCCGCTCCGCACACAGCAACTACTTCCTCGCCGACGCTGCTACATCATAATCGGACTGATATGGACGATCTGCGGTTTGTATTCCACATGTACTTTCAAAATTGATATCGGTTGGAACATGATGGTGTGTTCTAATCGATTTCCGGTAGGTCGTGACACAGCGATATTGTTAATGTCGAGTTTCGTGATTGGTTGTGTAATACCAGGAATCGCAATCGTCTACAGCACCGTGCGCATTTTCATCGTGGTTGTGCAAACACATCGGCAAATCTCGGCATTGGAACAGTCAATCGCTGTCAATGCGGGAAATGCTGGCTTTGTAACGATACAGGCGATGCGTTCGTCCAAAAATGTTATTATTATATGTGTGATATCGGTCGCTCTTAACGTGCCCTTCCTTGCGTTTTTTATAATTCGCAGTAGCACCAACAACTATGTTCAATTGGAAATGTATACCTTCGCTGCTTTGTGGATATTTGAATGCAATACGTTTGTGAACAGTTTGCTGTATTTGTTTTTGTATCGATCCGTAAGACGAAAAACGGCACAGATGATTTCGACAGTGTGGGCCAATATTCGTGCCGGATGAACGCAGCTAATCCGTTATTATATTGTTAGAACAAGCTCATAAATATATATATATATGTGCGTGCGTGCGTGTATACGTATATCTGCATATGTTATGCGTAAGCAATGCGTATATGTATGTATGCTTGTATGCAGAATGTACGTATGCACATGTGTGTATATATGAATGCATGTTTATGTATGTAAATATAATTTATATGACGAATGTGTGAATGATATTACAGGTTGGCTGGATTATAACCATATTTTCCTAATTGCTGCGATAACCGAATCACGGTATTTCGTTCCCCGCCGCCCTTTCGCCTCCTCCAGCGTTCACCGCCAATGTATGTGGGTCATCCATGTCACTGGCCCCGACTATAGGGTTTTATTCGACAGCCGACTTGACATGTCGGTTGAATTGTCAACTATCCCTTACACACGGTTAATGTCAGATAGTTTGCCGTTGTTGGTGATTTTAAAACAAATATTCTTCAGATTCATAAATAAAACTGTGAATCACTCTTCACCGATGTAAATTCCCTTAGAAATCCGCTATGTATTTGTTGCGCAAATTATCGTACACTTTCAAATGAATGCGACAGTAAATATGACTTGTCTGCGAACGATATAGGCTGTGCGTGACAGCAGGTTTGTCAGTGTTAATGTTTTATGGGAAATGATAGACATTGGAATTGGATGTAAGAGATGTAAGGTATGATAGGAGCATGCAGTAAACAATAGACTCTGTTATAATGAATATTGCTGTATTCTAAACAGTTGTGCCATTGCTGTTGTATGTGCGGTAATAAAGATTGCAACAGCTCCACTGGTTGCCTATGAATCGATTTGTGTACAAGCCTATTCATCGTTGTGTTTCGCGCCCTATGCGATCGGACGCCGGAGTACATTGCATCGCTAATCCGTACATGTCGCATCGCACCCTAGGATCTGCTGCTGACCGTGCATTGCTAGCGGTTCTTCGTAACAACCTTGAACGATATGTGCACCGTCCATTCCCTCGTGTGGAGCTTACTCTGTGGAATGGATTACTTCAGAAGTTGAGGAACACAGAGTCGGCTCTCTCTCTCTCTCTCTCTCTCTATATATATATATATATATATACAATGTATATATATATATATATATATATATATATATATATATATATATATATATATATATATATATATATATATATATATATATATATGGATACATCAAAGGGTTAGGCGACACCTTGTAAATCGCAAGGGTTGGGCGACAGTTTGTATATATTCAACTAAGTCTAAGCATAAAAATTACATAAAAATTAGTCTAGTATGTATAAACCATCTACTATAATACAGTGCCGAACATTTTTGTAAGCAATGGTTAAAATTAAAAGATATACTTTTGGTGTCGCCTAAATAGTGTCGCCCTAACGTAACCGTTCAAAATGTTCACGCAAAGTTACAAGCTTACGGCGACACACACAAAAACGCTGGATGTATGTTTTGCAAACCAATCAGCGAAGAGCAAGATTTTAAGGTCAAGGTTGTAAATGGCCAACGATGGTTTTCGCAAATCTCTCGACTCAATTATTTGTTGCGCTTTCTCGTGAAAGATTCGTTGTGGAATGTGGCAGACGCAAGTTATAAAGAACGGGCACAATGGTTACGTAAACCTTGCAAGTTATCTAGGCGCCAGGTGACGTAAGATGTCGAAAATAAAGAATTATACCATAGCGGTTTTGCCAGCGTCGTCGTCGTCGTCTGATAATCATGACATGTATTAACTATTATGTAAGTATAGACATCGATATCCTGATATTTTAATTAATTAAAACTGACTTGATTAATTCGAAGAGATATTTATTAGTTTGAGCTTGACGTGAAATGGGCATTTTATGAAACTGTGCCCGTCTGAATTCGCTGGATATCATACTAGCCGGCACTTATGCAGAATTCGGACCCACCTCAATTTTGCCATTGCCTGTATCTTTGACTTTGTCAACATTTGATAATAATTGATCTTGTTAATTCAGTCATTTAATATCATCTTGCGCATATTTATGTTTTATAAACAGCGCGTCTTAGCATACTTTTGAAGTCGAAAAGACAGCGCAGTCGGCATAAACAAACTGTTTATCGCTCATTCCATGTGCACGGCGCCGTGACACATGCAACGCTGCGCTTGCGACTGGCACAAATCGGAGCACTATTTGGGTCTAAAAATGCAATATTTGTGAAACATAAATATACCTGGGAATGCTGATTGATCATGTTAATGATTACAGTTTGTGTGAGGTACCCAATATAGACAAATATGCAGTTATAATGGCAACATTGAAGCGGGTCGGAATCTCTGGACGATGAGGTATGAAGAGAAGTCGATGGATATCATAATATAGGTTAGGTATATAAAAAAATTGAATATATTATACCATCATTTAGATGGTGCCATGTGATAGATAATAATATGTAGTTAATAACACTTTTTTGAAATCTTCAGTATTTAGGGAGAAATAAACATTTTAAATCTTAAAATTGCTGCATTTTTTTCTATTGTATTTTGGTCCATTTCTTGTGCACAGCCACAGGTTGCATAATGACTGCATAAAGTAGGTTGGAAACCAGTAATAACATTGGAACCATTTAACTTACGCATGTGAAACTAAAATGGGTCAACCCTTTGGGAAATATAATTTGTTGTGACCTTGATTTGACCTTCAAAGTTGACCTAGATATTATATCTGACCTAGATTTGACCCACAGTATGGTGTTAATTATTCATTGTTTAGTTTTATTACAGAAAAGGGTTATAAGATTAATTTGTGGTGCCAAAAGACTTGATCGTACAAACTTACTCTTTCACAATGTACATATTCTTAAAATACCAGATCTTGTCAAACTAAAAACTGCTATAATTATGTTTAAGGCATATTGTTATATAAATTACCAATGAATGTACAACAATTATTCAGAATACATGAATCACGATATTCATCCAGGCATAAATGTAACTTCAAGCAAATCTATGTATGTATTAACTTTTAAAATAGGTGTATTTCTGTTACTGGGGTTAAACTTTGGCACACCCTCGATAATTCACTGGTTAATGTAAAAATGTTCACCATTTCAAAAAGTGTTCTACAGATAGACTAATGGTATAATGGTATAATGTTGGTAAATTTTTTTAGGTAATGAGCCTTGCTAACATTTAAATATCAAAACTGTGAATATAGCAACTTTATGGACACTTTAAACGATTATTAGAACTTGACCTAATTATTTGACCTATATTTCACATCTGACCTACATACTGGAATTTATTGCATAATTAATTCATAAATTCACCATGAATCTTGATAAACCCTTTGATATGTGAATTATTTTGTGACCTTGACTTGACCTTTACAGCTACATTCCCATGTTTTTCTATAATATTATTTGGCCCAATGCATTTGCATTAACGTTTTATTGATGACACAATTCTGCTTTAAAATGTGCACTGTTAACATTTGAAGTATGAAGGCTGCCAATGTAATGGCCTTATTACTATGTAATCTGTAAAACAGGTTTACAACTTGACATATATTTCACAGTTGACTTATATAATGGAAGAGGTTGTGTAAGTAATTCATACATGCACTATCAATCTTGATAAAAACCTAGAGCTAGGGCTAGGTGTTAGAAATGTAATTGTTTTTCATAACTTTGCCTTGACTTTTGCAGTTGACCTGCATTCTGACCTAGATTTAACCTACATAATGGTATTAATTCCTATTCATGATATAATTTACCTGAAAATGAATGAGGAACTTGGCAGTTGTAGTTCGGAAGCAAACTCAATAATATAATGACTTATATATGCTATGTAAACTTTTTGTATGTGGTTATGACAGCATAACTTATATGTACTTGACCTACATTTTGCACTTCACCTATTATATAGTGTAATTTATTAATAAAATTGCATACTGGACTTTAGAGGGATTACACATATCAGATACATGAATTGACATTAATGTGGCATATCATCAAGTTTTGGTACAACCTGCAGTTTGACCTACTATTTTACTTCTGAATTATATTTGGAAAATGATTGCGTTATTTAGTTATATAATACATGAGCACACAACAGCTTTTGGGGATGGATACAGTGTGACAAACTGACAAAACATGAGATATCATAAATACATCAAGGCAATTTATTATTTTAGACATAACGTAAACAGTGCTGCAACACCGTTCATGATGTCACCAAGGTTAACATTAAAAAACTGATTTATATAAATGTTTATAATAGATCACATGCTTAAGTCAGTGCAGCATTCACTGAAGTATATTCACACACCATAATGGTAATATGTGTAAATCCAGTGTTTTTATTTTCGTGATAGGTAATGTGAATAAGTCCATGTTATAAACTTATATGCACTGAAGTAAAGTTCATCAATTAATGTAAGTCCATGCAATATGCACTAAATAATAGTTTGTAGCTTCATCATAGGTAATGACTAATGTGCATTAAGTCCAAGCAATATGCATTAAAGTTCATAATTTGTCTGTGAAAGTCCATTGGGAACTCTCCGACTTGCTGATGAGTCAACCGATGTCAGGACCAATGTCTACGATTCTCAGTTAAATACCAGCTTTCATTATGTGAGTACATTTCACTGCACATAACTTCCAGTTGAGCAACAGGTGTAAACTAGGCATAACTAGCCACACCATTGATTTCTGCTGATGTCACAGTTCTGCCAGTTATTGAAGAATGGAAACATTGTAGTAGCAGTATCTACAATTCCCAAGATCATACAGCAATGTTCTTCAAGTGTATACATTGTTATTGCACATAAACTCAAGTAGAAAAGAGAGAATGAAGCAACTGCGATACCAGACACTTCTCTCGAGATCAAAGAGTGTTGTCAGTTCTTGAGAAGTTGACCCATGCGTGCACTGGCATCACTGACATTCACACAGCTTTCACTATAGGTAATGTTCATAAGTCCATGCGATATGCATTGAAGTTCACAATTTCTCTGTGATAGTCCATGGGGAACTCTCCAAGTTGTTGATGAGTTGACCCTCTAGGTACTGCTGGTGGTTATGATATATCTTATGTCGCTGGAAGCCTGGCCCTGGATCTCAAAGTGAATAAATCTTTTGTCATATCAGTTGGACACTGTGCCTGTGTTCAAAGAACATCACCAAACTAGAAGCAAAATTGTCAGTCTGAAATTAAGACTATGCAAACAGATTATTTTTAGCCAATTTAGACACATTTTATTAGCAACCGTAGATCCAGTGATTTCATCGCCGTGCGCCATAATCTGTGAGTGATATAAACAATTGTAATATTTCAATTTATCGAAAACCTTATAAGCAACTGCTCACAATAAACACCACAGTAAGTGCAGGAAAATTATGGAACAACCTGTGGACGTGATGTTTATGCAGTAAATGTGTTGCGGCATGTAGCATTGATTTTGAACAAGACGAGGTAGAAACCGAGTGGTTCAGTTTGGATTTTGAAGTGATAGTCGTTTAAAAAAAATCGTAGTATTTCACTAAATAAGAATTCATTTGACAATTTACTTCCATGCCATTGATGAAATAAATATTCTGATTCATAATGTTGATACGTTGCTAGAGGATTGAAATTGAAACAGAATGTTAACAAGTACTACTTAGTGGCTAGTTACGTATAGTCTACAACTGTTGCTCAACTAGAAGTTATGTGCAGTTAAATGTACTCACATACCGAAAGCTGCTATTCAACTGAGAATTACAGACATTGGTCCTGACATGGGTCGACTCATCAGCAAGTTGGAGGGTTCCCAATGGACTTTCACAGATAAATTATGAACTTCAATGCATATTGCTTGGACTTAATGCACATTAGTCATTACCTATAATGACGCTACACACTATTCTTTAGTGCATATTGCATGGACTGATATTATATTAATTTATGAACTTTACTTCAATGCATATAAATTTATAACATGGACTTATGTACATTACCTATCATGAAAAAAACACTGGTTTTACACATAAATAAATTATTACCATCATGGTGTGTGAGTATACTTCAGTGAATGCTGCACAGACTTAAGCATGTGTTCTGTTTGATTTTTTAAAATAAATAATCTGCTCTTTTAATGTTAACCTTGGTGACATTATGAACAGTGTTGCGGCACTGTTTACATTATGCCTAAACTGATAAATTACCTTGATGTTTTTATGATATCTCACGTTTTGTCTGTTTTTCACACTGCATTCATCCCCAAAAGCTGTCGTGTGCTCATGTATTAATGAATTATAACTAAATAACGCAATCATTTTCCAAATACAATTCAGAAGTAGAATAGACAATAGTAGTTCAAACTTTAGGTTGTACCAAAACTTGATGCTAGGTCACATTAATGTTAGTTAATGTTTACATGTGTATCCGATGTTTGTAGTCCCTCTAAAATCCAGAGTGCAATTTTATTAATAAATTACACTATCAATAGGTGAAGTGCGAAATGTAGGTCAAGTAAATAAGGTATGCTGTCATAACCACGTACAAAAAGTTTACAAAGCATGTAAGTCATTATATTAGTGAGTTTGCCCCCGAACTACAACTGCCAAACTAGTTCCTAATTAATTTTCAGGTAAATCATTAATAGGAATTAATACCAATATGTATGTTAAATCTAGGTCAAACCTAGAATGCAGGTCAAGGCAAAGTTATCAAAAACAATTACATTTCCTAAAACCCTAGCCCTAGGTTTGTATCAAGATTCATGGTGCCTGTATGAATTACTTATGCAAGTTTTTCCATTATATAGGTCAAATGTGAAATATAGGTCAAGTTGTAAACACGTTTCACAGATTACATAGTAATAAAGTGAGTACATTGGCAGTCTGCATAATTCAAATGTTAACTGTGCACATTTTAAAGCAAAATTACGTCGTCAATAAAAAGTTAATGCAAATGCAGTGGGCCAAATATAGAAAAGCATGGGAATGTAGGTCAACTGTGAAGATCAAGTTAAGGTCACAAAATAAATGATAGTCATGTCAAAGGGTTTATCAAAATTCATGATGAATTTATTAACATTTTAATTATGCAATAAATACAAGTATGTAGGTTGATCAGATGTGAGATCTAGGTCAAGTATTTAGGTCAAATTATAATAACCGTTTAAAGTGCCCATAAAGTTGCTCTATTGACAGTTTTTATATTTATATGTTAACAAGGCTCATGTCCTAAACAATTTCACCTAAGTTATACTATTAATGGGAATTAATACCATACTATGGGTCAAATCTAGGCCATATATAAAATCTAGGTCAACTTTGAAGGTTAAATCAAGGTCACAACAATTTACGTTTTCTAAAAGGTTGACCCGTTTATGGTTTCACATGCGTAAGTTAAATGGTTCCAATGTTAACACTGGTTTCCAACCTATCCTTAGTATAATGCAGTCATTATGTAGTCTGTGCACAAGAAATGGACCAAAATATAATAGACAGAAATGCAGCAATTTTAAGATAAAAAAATTAATTTCTCCATAAATAGTGAAGATTTTTTAAAGTAAAAAGTTTTATTAACTACATATTTGTATCTATCACATGGTACCATTTAAATGATGATATAACATATTCTAATTTTGTGTTGAGATACCTAAGTACTTACTACTAGCAGTGCGGATATGACATATCTGTACATTTATATTCACTCTACAAATCACGACCTTAAACTGTGAAATATATGTCAAGTTGTAAACCTGTTTTACAGATTACATAGTAATAAGGCCATTACATTGGCAGCCTTCATACTTCAAATGTTAACAGTGCACATTTTAAAGCAGAATTGTGTCATCAATAAAAAGTTAATGCAAATGCATTGGGCCAAATAATATTATAGAAAAACATGGGAATGTAACTGTAAAGGTCAAGTCAAGGTCACAAAATAATTCACATATCAAAGGGTTTATCAAGATTCATGGTGAATTTATGAATTAATTATACAATAAATTCCAGTATGTAGGTCAGATGTGAAATATAGGTCAACTAATTAGGTCAAGTTCTAATAACCGTTTAAAGTGTCCATAAAGTTGCTATATTCACAGTTTTGATATTTAAATGTTAGCAAGGCTCATTACCTAAAACAATTTACCAACATTATACCATTATACCATTAGTCTATCTGTAGAACACTTTTTGAAATGGTGAACATTTTTACATTAACCAGTGAATTATCGAGGGTGTGCCAAAGTTTAACCCCAGTAACAAAAATACACCTATTTTAAAAGTTAATACATACATAGATTTGCTTGAAGTTACATTTATGCCTGGATGAATATCGTGATTCATGTATTCTGAATAATTGTTGTACATTCATTGGTAATTTATATAACAATATGCCTTAAACATAATTATAGCAGTTTTTAGTTTGACAAGATCTGGTATTTTAAGAATATGTAAATTGTGAAAGAGTAAGTTTGTACGATCAAGTCTTTTGGCACCACAAATTAATCTTATAACCCTTTTCTGTAATAAAACTAAACAATGAATAATTAACACCATACTGTGGGTCAAATCTAGGTCAGATATAATATCTAGGTCAACTTTGAAGGTCAAATCAAGGTCACAACAAATTATATTTCCCAAAGGGTTGACCTATTTTTAGTTTCACATGCGTAAGTTAAATGGTTCCAATGTTATTACTGGTTTCCAACCTATTTTATGCAGTCATTATGCAACCTGTGGCTGTGCACAAGAAATGGACCAAAATACAATAGAAAAAATGCAGCAATTTTAAGATTTAAAATGTTTATTTCTCCCTAAATACTGAAGATTTCAAAAAAGTGTTATTAACTACATATTATTATCTATCACATGGCACCATCTAAATGATGGTATAATATATTCAATTTTTTTATATACCTAACCTATATTATTTATGATATCCATCGACTTCATACGGCATACCTCATCGTCCAGAGATTCCGACACGCTTCAATGTTGCCATTATAACTGCATATTTGTCTATATTGGATACCTCACACAAACTGTAATCCTTAACATGATCAATCAGATCCCAGGTATATTTATGTTTCACAAATATTGCATTTTTAGACCCAAATAGTGCTCCGATTTGTGCCAGTCGCAAGCGCAGCGTTGCATGTGTCACGGCGCCGTGCACATGGAATGAGCGATAAACAGTTTGTTTATGCCGACTGCGCTGTCTTTTCGACTTCAAAAGTATGCTAAGACGCGCTGTTTATAAAACATAAATATGCGCAAGATGATATTAAATGACTGAATTAACAAGATCAATTATTATCAAATGTTGACAAAGACAAAGTCAAAGATACAGTCAACGATGGCAAAATTGAGGTGGGTCCGAATTCTGCATAAGACTGGTAAGTGCCGGCTAGTATGATATCCAGCGAATTCAGACGGGCACAGTTTCATAAAATGCCCATTTCACGTCAAGCTCAAACTAATAAATATCTCTTCGAATTAATCAAGTCAGTTTTAATTAATTAAAATATCAGGATATCGATGTCTATACTTACATAATACATGTCATGATTATCAGACGACGACGACGACGCTGGCAGAACCGCTATGGTATAATCCTTTATTTTCGACATCTTACGTCACCTGGCGCCTAGAAAACTTGCAAGGTTTACGTAACCATTGTGCCCGTTCTTTATAACTTGCGTCTGCCACATTCCACAACGAATCTTTCACGAGAAAGCGCAACAAATAATTGAGTCGAGAGTTTTGCGAAAACCATCGTTGGCCATTTACAACCTTGACCTTAAAATCTTGCTATTCGCTGATTGGTTTGCAAAACATACATCCAGCGTTTTTGTGTGTGTCGCCGTAAGCTTGTAACTTTGCGTGAACATTTTGAACGGTTACGTTAGGGCGACATTATTTAGGCGACACCAAAAGTATATCTTTTAATTTTAACTATTGCTTACAAAAATGTTCGGCACTGTATTATAGTAGATGGTTTATATATACTAGACTAATTTTTATGTAATTTTTATGCTTAGACTTAGTTGAATATATACAAACTGTCGCCCAACCCTTGCGATTTACAAGGTGTCGCCTAACCCTTTGATTTATCCATATATATATATATATATATATATATATATATATATATATATATATATATATATATATATACATATATATATATATATATATATATATATATATATGTATATATATATATATATATATATATATATATATATATATATATATATACATTGTATATATATATAGAGAGAGAGACAGATAGAGAGAGAGACAGAGAGAGAGAGAGCCGACTCTGTGTTCCTCAACTTCTGAAGTAATCCATTCCACAGAGTAAGCTCCACACGAGGGAATGGACGGTGCACATATCGTTCAAGGTCGTTACGAAGAACCGCTAGCAATGCACGGTCAGCAGCAGATCCTAGGGTGCGACGCGACATGTACGGATTAGCGATGCAACGTACTCCGGCGTCCGATCGCATAGGGCGCGAAACACAACGATGAATAGGCTTGTACACAAATCGATTCATAGGCAACCAGTGGAGCTGTTGCAATCTTTATTACCGCACATACAACAGCAATGGCACAACTGTTTAGAATACAGCAATATTAATTATAACAGAGTCTATTGTTTACTGCATGCTCCTATCAAACCTTACATCTCTTACATCCAATTCCAATGTCTATCATTTGCCATAAAACATTAACACTGACAAACCTGCTGTCACGCACAGCCTATATCGTTCGCAGACAAGTCATATTTACTGTCGCATTCACGATACGATAATTTGCGCAACAAATACATAGCGGATTTCTAAGGGAATTTACATCGGTGAAGAGTGATTCACAGTTTTATTTATGAATCTGAAGAATATTTGTTTTAAAATCACCAACAACGGCAAACTATCTGACATTAACCGTGTGTAAGGGATAGTTGACAGTTCAACCGACATGTCAAGTCTGCTGTCGAATAAAACCCTATAGTCGGGGCCAGTGACATGGATGACCCACATACATTGGCGGTGAACGCTGGAGAAGGCGAAAGGGCGGCGGGGAACGAAATACCGTGATTCGGTTATCGCAGCAATTAAGAAAATATGGTTATAATCCAGCCAACCTATAATATCATTCACACATTCGTCATATAAATTATATTTACATACATATACATACATAAACATGCATTCATATATACACACATGTGCATACGTACATTCTGCATACAAGCATACACACATATACGCATTGCTTACGCATAACATATGCAGATATACGTATACACGCACGCACGCACATATATATATATATATATGTATGTATGTATATATATATATATATTTATGAGCTTGTTCTAACAATATAATAAAGGGTTAGCTGCGTTCATCCGGCACGAATATTGGCCCACACTGTCGAAATCATCTGTGCCGTTTTTCGTCTTACGGATAATAATAATAATAATAGTAACTTCTTTTGCCCCAATATCCTCGAAAATCAAGCTCAGTGGCGCGACAAAACCAGGGGATTAATCAATCTCATAATCGAAAGCAATGCGTGAGTCGTCAACGGATGGATGGAAAAGCTAGGAGGCTAAGGAGGATAGGCAGCATTAAAGAGATAGGTTTTTAGATGTCGGCGGAATGAAACTATATTACCTTGTGATTTAACACTGGCAGGAAGCGAATTCCACACCGTTGGTGCGGCAACCGAGAAAGCTCGGGTCCCGGCTTTCGTTTTCACCCGAGGGATGTAAAGAGGGTTACTACTGGTTGAGCGTAGCTGTCTGGAATTTCTTGTTGGAGTTAGCATTGAATTTAGATATGCTGGTTGTGTTGATGAGAGTGCTTGATAGGCTATTGTACACATTTTGAAAATGTTGCGATAGTGCACAGGTAGCCAATGCAGTGATTTTAGAAGCGGCACTGAGCGAGAAAAACGAGGAGAACGCGTGACTACCCTTGCTAAACAATTTTGGACACGCTGAAATTTTGCTATGTCCTTGTTTGCGGTATTGTAAAGGAGGGAATTGCAGTAGTCGAGTCTGCTGCTTACTAGAGCTGTGGCGATGGTTTTAGCAACGGAAAGTGATAAAAACCGGCGGATACGGCGAAGATCACGGATATGGTAGAAACAGCAACGGCATGTTTTCGAGATATGTTGTTTGAAATTGAAGTTTTCATCAAACGTTACTCCGAGATTTAAAACTGAGGCGGCTGGTGTGATACTCTGACTCAGAATATGTGTCGGGAAAAAGCCATTGAGTTTTGCCCGCTGCGTTGAGGTACCAATGATGAGAAATTCAGTCTTATCTGCATTTAGTTTTAATTTACTATTTTTCATCCAGAGGGAGACATCTTGGAGACAATCCCTGAGCTGGTTTAGGGAGCGACAAGTATCTGGTGTGGTCAGAGAAACATAGATTTGTGTGTCATCTGCATAAAGGTGATGATCCAGGTTGTGACTCTGGATAACTGAGCTTAATGGTGTTGTGTACAGAGTGAAAAGCAACGGACCCAAAACAGAACCTTGGGGGACACCACAAGAGGTGGGCAGCATGTCTGAGAAGCAGTTACCTATTTTAATGGCTTGCCGTCTGTCAGTAAGGTATGAAGTAAACCAGCTCAAGGCTGTGCCAGATATCCCGTACCACGTTGATAAGCGTGTAATGAGAATGTCGTGGTCAATGGTGTCGAAAGCGGCGGATAGGTCAAGCAGGGTCAGTGCAGTAACTTTGCCATTATCAATGTTAAGGTTTATGTCATTGTGTACTTTTAAAAGAGCAGTTTCTGTTGAGTGAAATTGTTTGTACGCAGACTGTGATGCATTGGTTAAACCATTTATGTTGATGTGAGAAGTAAGTCGATTTGCAACAACCTTTTCGAGTATTTTGGAAATGAAGCTAAGGTTAGAAATAGGTCTGTAGCTGTTTAGATCTTCTTTTGACAGAGTTGTCTTCTTAAGAATTGGATTTACATGTGCACATTTAAAGTCTTCAGGGAATAAGCCGGAGCAGAGTGATGCATTGATTATATCTGTTATTGGTTTAATTAAAACGTCAAGGCATGCTTTCAGTAGTATGGTCGGAAGTGGGTCAAGATCACAGGATTTATTTGGGGATGACATGATAATTATTTTCACTTCAGTAGTTGTGGCTGGTTCAAACGACGTGAGTTTAGAATTTAGTTGTGGAGAGTCGGCATTTATAGTGTCTGAGGTGTGATCTGTGAAGGCTGAATGTATCAGGCTGATTTTGTCTTTAAAATGACTTGAGAAAGAGTTACAAAGTGACTTGATTGATGCATGGGTTGGTAGAGAAGGAGCAGGCCGCCTGTGTAAAATACAAATCGGATCGATACAAAAACAAATACAGCAAACTGTTCACAAACGTATTGCATTCAAATATCCACAAAGCAGCGAAGGTAAACATTTCCAAGTGAACATAGTTGTTGGTGCTACTGCGAATTATAAAAAAACGCAAGGAAGGGCACGTTAAGAGCGACCGATATCACACATATAATAATAACATTTTTGGACGAACGCATCGCCTGTATCCTTACAAAGCCAGCATTTCCCGCATTGACAGCGATTGATTGTTCCAATGCCGAGATTTGCCGGTGTGTTTGCACAACCACGATGAAAATGCGCACGGTGCTGTAGACGATTGCGATTCCTGGTATTACACAACCAATCACGAAACTCGACATTAACAATATCGCTGTGTCACGACCTACCGGAAATCGATTAGAACACACCATCATGTTCCAACCGATATCAATTTTGAAAGTACATGTGGAATACAAACCGCAGATCGTCCATATCAGTCCGATTATGATGTAGCAGCGTCGGCGAGGAAGTAGTTGCTGTGTGCGGAGCGGATTCAAGATGAAGATGGTTTTGGACACGGTCAGCCAACATAAGCTGTACATCGAAGTCATGCCGAACCACCAGGCGAAAAACGTCTGAAAATTCGGCAGGTAGGCCAGCTTGCTGACAATGTTTGTGGTTGCGCCTGAGCAGACAGCAGCGTTGATCGGCATTAACGTACAACCGGCCGCGAGGTCGGACACCGACAACGAAAACATGAAGAGAGTCGTTCGATCTTCGCGCAGCTGAGCATATTTTGCGATCACCAGGGAGTTTGCTATCACGTTCATGACGATCACAATGCTTATGACCGCCGTTTTCACGTCGCTGTATTCGTTCGCTTCCATGCTTCCACGTCAACTATTGTGATTTTTGCTCACTATCTGAAAGCAAACGTTTGAAGATAGCGCATTGTTTGAAGACAACGTTTTTGTCAAGTTACATACGACATGTAGGCTTTATGGCCGCGATGATTCGTTGAAGAATCGTTGACTATCAACGCATCACGCCGAGAGCCATTTGTTACACGTATCTTCCCAGCATAACCAACTGAACACCCGCAAAACGAGAAACATTTCAATCTAGTGTGCATTTTAATGTCCCGCCTACGTAAACAGATACATTCGTGAAACTAATCCTTTTAAACGTGTTTAGTGGCACATTAACATATACGCCACAGGCATCACGTAATAATTTTGCAAAACACGCATCTTCGATACAAGAGCTCAGTTTCTTGTTTCACGCATCTTCCCAGTTGGCAGGTAACACCCGATGTGCTTGCACAGGGATGCTTCTTTGAGATGCAATGTCAATACGTAGGGATACTGTATCAAATGATGTGCCTAACGGCATGACAACCTGATATACGTCAGTTGACACCGCGTAGATATTAGCATAATAAATAATGTTCGAGTTTATTTGGAATCATAATGTGTTCTCTAAACCTAGTCTCGATATTATTATGTCGATTTTATGTAGGCATTGTTGCATTATCTAAGTATGTTATTTGAAATAATTATACTCCATATTCACCAATTAATATGAAACATAAAAGAAGGTTTGTTATTGCGTTGTAACGTTTGTTCCTGCGGTATATAGTCAGGGTCCTCGTGTACCTAAAACTGGGTCCCATGAGAATCACTTGCCAAAAGCGAAACAAACAAGTTTGAAATAATAATAGCTAGGGTAATACACTTGTGTTTTGATATATAATAAAAATGTCTTCAATCAATGAGACAACTTTGGGACAAACACCTCATTAATACTTCTCGCTTGGGATAATCATGACAGTGGGGATATATCTCGTAGGCAATTACCACCTGTTTTAAAACATCACTTGACTGTTCAGTAACTGATAATCTATATATCGATCTATCGTAGTCCTGACCTGAGTGACGCAGGCTTTAACATATAAACACGTTTTACACATGCATATTTCCATCTATAATGTGTTCTGGTGATGACACTTTTCAAACATACATGAAATTCAGACTTATATTGGCATTTGGCTAAATACCGATGACACATCGATTAATGATCTTGCCATATGATATCATGTATACCGAGCGATAATAGGGAACATATCATATACAGCGTTGAACACGTCTCAAAATTAGAACTAATGTCAACAGTGGGTCAAACAGTTCTTCACTGTACATCAGCTACACCCTTCGACGACACGAAGCACTTAAGATGTGGTGAAAGATGGATCTAAATACCGTATTTCTTAAATACGGACATAATGGGCTTTGACAGATGCCATCTTTAAAAGTGGCGCGAATTGTTATGTTATTGAAGGTGACAAATAACATATTTAATATCGCTATCCACCAAGCTATCCAACAACGTCAATATAATTGCTCTAGGTGACGTAGTATTTGAGACATGGGGACATTTGTTTTGACGACCGCTATCTTAAAAATGGCGGAAATAAATGGCGGAGGAACCAAGTAATTGTATATTTGAAATCGGGGTCCCTATGACATACCCTCGCATACCACAATTATTGCTCTGCATGCCGTATTTATTAAGATAGGGGGATATTGAATTTGGCAGCCATTTTGAAAAATGGCCGTCGCCACGTTATGCCCAGTTTTTGAAATTTCCACCTAGTAAAATGTTAAAGCCATATGTATATGTTACTCAAATCAACAGTCAAACTTTTTTAAGCACGAAACGTCTACGGGCCTATAGGGCAGGTCCAGGACTAATTATCATCGTGGTTTCCAACGAGTCGCGGCTGCAAAAAGGTCACATTATTGTCAATAAAGAGAGAAATATTACTGGTAATGCCTAAATATGTATGTTAGACATGCGTCTTTGGTAGTTAAACATTCCTGGAATTGTTCAGATATTTTACTGGTCTAGTTAATTTGATAAAAATAAAAGTATGATGTTTTAGATTTCCGTTTCAGGCTATTTTATGGGTCTATTGGGTGGGTATGTTTGAGACCTCACCAAAACCTTAAAACCCAAAAGTAAAATTGCCACCAAACTTTTTTCTTTTACTGATACCCTAATGATAACATTTAAAAAAAAATCGCTTTTGGCAAGCGATTCTCACGGGATGACACCAGGACCCTGACTAATAGGTGCACAAGACGCAACTGTAATATTCAAGTCCTCACAGCGTACAATATCTGCTGCAATAGTCTTACCGACAAAATATTTTATATACAAACAAAGCAAATGTTCAAACAAAACTAGCCGAGATTCTCGGAAATAACAGACAATTTCTTAGCAAAATCAGCATTGTCTTCTACAAGATTGTTTTGCAGTACATGGCATAGCCACGAAGATGTGTTTCGCGAAATCTATGGCTATAAGAGAAAGGCACGATTGATCATGAGAACCTACACAAGTCAACCTACACACTTCAAATGTCTATGGTCAGTCGTAGAAGTAAAAGGAGCCATGGAAGCCACCGCCTAATATAATTCACACATTCGTCATATAAATTATATGCAGCCATTATATATATATATATATATATATACAGATATATATATATATATATATATATATATATATGCATATATATATATATATATATATATATATATATATATATATATATATATATACATACATATATATATATATATATATATATATATATATATATATATATACATATGCATATACATACGTGCATACGTGCATACTACATACATACATACATACATACATACATACATACATACATACATACATACATACATACATAGTACATAGTTACATACATACACGAATTGCTTACGCATACTATGTGCAGGTATACGTATAAACGCACGCACGCATTCACATATTCATATATATATATATATATATATATATATATATATATATATACATATACATATATATATATATATTTATATATATATATGTATATATATATATATATATATATATATATATATGAATATGTGAATGCGTGCGTGCGTATATACGTATACCTGCACATAGTATGCATATATATATATATATATATATATATATATATATATATATATATATGCATATACATACGTGCATACGTGCATACTACATACATACATACATACATACATACATACATACATACATACATACATACATACATACATACATACATACATACATAGTACATTGTTACATACATACACGAATTGCTTACGCATACTATGTGCAGGTATACGTATATACGCACGCACGCATTCACATATTCATATATATATATATATATATATATATATATATATATATATATATATATATATATTTTGTAACAATATAATAACGGATTACCTGCGTTCATCCGGCACGAATATTGGCCCACACTGTCGAAATCATCTGTGCCGTTTTTCGTCTTACGGATCGATACAAAAACAAATACAGCAAACTGTTCACAAACGTGTTGCATTTAAAAATCGACAAAGCAGCGAAGATCAAAAATTCCCGCTGAATATAGTTGGTGGTGATACTACGAGTGAAACAAAACACAAGGAAGGGCATGTTAAGAGCGACCGTTGTCACACATATAATAATAGCATTTTTGGAAGACCGCATCGCTTGTAACGTCACAAAGCCAGCGTCTCCTGTATTGACAGCGAGTGATTGTCCCAGTGCCGATATTTGCCGGTGTGTCCGCACAACCACGATGAAAATGCGCACGGTGCTGTAGACGATTCCGATTCCTGGTATTACACAACCAATCACGAAACCCGACATGAACGCTATCGCCGTGTTACGACCTTCCGGGTATCGATTGGTACAAAGCATCATGTTCCAACGTATATCGAATTTGAAATTGACAAGGGAAAACAAACCGCTGATCGTCCATGTCAGTCCGATTACGATGTAGCAGCGTCGGCGAGGCAGTAGCTGCTCTGTGCGGAGCGGATTCAAGATGAAGATGGCTTTGGACACGGTCAGCCAACATAAGCTGTACATCGAAGTTATGCCGAACCACCAGGCGAAAAACGCTTGGAAATTTGGCAGGTAGGTCAGCTTGCTGACAGTGTTTGTGGTTGCGCTTGAGCAGACAGCGGCGTTGATCGGCATTGCCGTACAACCGCACGCGAGGTCGGACACCGACAACGAGAACATGAAGAGAGTCGTTCGATCTTCGCGCAGCTGAGGATATCTGGCGATCACTGCGATCACCAGGGAGTTTGCGATCACGTTCATGACGATCACAATGCTTATGATTGTCGTTTTCACGTCGTTGTATTCGCTCGCTTCCATGCTTCCACGTCAACTATTGTGATTTTCGCACGTTGCCTGATAGCAAACGTTTGAAGATAGCGTATTGTTTGAAGACAACGTTTTTGTCAAGTTACATACGACTTGTAGGCTTTATGGCCGCGATGATTCGTTGAAGAATCGTTGACTATCAACGCATCACGCAGAGAGCCATTTGTTCCACGTATCTTCCCAGCATAACCAACTGAACATCCGCAGAACGAGAAACATTTCAATATAATGTGCATTTTAATGTCCCGCCTACGTAAACAGATACATTCGTGAATCTAATACAAGAGCTCAGTTTCCTGTTTGACGTATCTTACCAGTTGGTAGGTAGCAACCGATGTGCTTGCACGGGGATGCTCCTTGTAGACGCAACGTCAGTAAGTAGGGATACTGTATCAAATGATGTGCCTAACGGCATGACAACCTGATATACGTCAGTTGACACCGCGTAGTAATTAGCATAATCGATAATGTTCGAGTGTATTTGTAATCATAATGTGTTCTATAAACCTAGTCTCGATAAGTTTATGTATGTGTTATAGCATTATCTGAGTCTGTTATTTAAATTAATTATACTGCATATTCACCAATTAAAACGAGAATAAAAGACGGTAAATTTCGAGTTGTGACGTTTGTTCCTGCGTTACAGCTTCACAAGATCCCACTGTAATAGTCAAGTCCTTACAGCGAACAAGATCTGTTGCAATAGTCTTATCGACAGAACATTTTATATACAAACAAAGCAACTATTCAAAGAAAACTAGGTGAGATTTTCGGAAAGAACACACGCTTTCGTAGCGGAATCAGCATTGTCTTCTTCAAGATTGTTTTGCAATACATAGCATTGCCGTAAAGAGGTGGTTCGCGAAGACTGTGGCTGTAGGGGAAAGGTACGTTTGGTCCGGAGCACCTACACAAGTCAAACTACACACTTCAAATGTCTAGGGTCAGTCGTAGAAGTGAAAGGAGCCATGGAAACGGAGATCAGGCCGACAGTGAGTGCAGGTTGGAGAAACTAGAAGACATACAGTGGAGTGTTGTGCTACAGGAAGATGCCAGTGAAGTTGAAGGTGAACAGTAGTAAGACCAGCAATGCTGTACGGAGCTGAGACCGGGGCAACAACAGAAAGGACAAGAAACAAGGACAGAGACGAATGAGAAGTGAATGTTGAGATGGATGTGTGGAGTAACAGAGACAGATAAGATCAGAAACGATTGTATTGGAAGAACAACCAGAGTAATACAAACATCCAACATGATAACAGAGAAACGACTGGGCAGAAGAGCACACAGTGAAAAGAGAACTGATGACAGAAGAAAGGATGACCAAAGACTTGGTGGAAAGTTGCCTATAAGAGAGACATGAACTCTGTGAGTCTCAACGCAGTCGAGGCGATGAGCATGACGCCGTGGGGGACGAAGAGCATCAGCCACACCGGCGACCTAACGAAAGGATAAAGCCAGGGAAGAACAGAAGAATCTGATGCCGACGCCGACGCCGACGCCGACGCCGACGCCGACGCCGACGCCGACGCCGACGCCGACGCCGACGCCGACGCCGACGCCGACGCCGACGCCGACGCCGACGCCGACGCCGACGCCGACGCCGACGCCGACGCCGAAGCCGAAGCCGAAGCCGGCGCCGGCGCCGGCGCAGGCGCAGGCGCAGGCGCAGGCGCAGGCGCAGGCGCAGGCGCAGGCGCAGGCGCAGGCGCAGGCGCAGGCGCAGGCGCAGGCGCAGGCGCAGGCGCAGGCGCAGGCGCAGGCGCAGGCGCAGGCGCAGGCGCAGGCGCAGGCGCAGGCGCAGGCGCAGGCGCAGGCGCAGGCGCAGGCGCAGGCGCAGGCGCAGGCGCAGGCGCAGGCGCAGGCGCAGGCGCAGGCGCAGGCGCAGGCGCAGGCGCAGGCGCAGGCGCAGGCGCAGGCGCAGGCGCAGGCGCAGGCGCAGGCGCAGGCGCAGGCGCAGGCGCAGGCGCAGGCGCAGGCGCAGGCGCAGGCGCAGGCGCAGGCGCAGGCGCAGGCGCAGGCGCAGGCGCAGGCGCAGGCGCAGGCGCAGGCGCAGGCGCAGGCGCAGGCGCAGGCGCAGGCGCAGGCGCAGGCGCAGGCGCAGGCGCAGGCGCAGGCGCAGGCGCAGACGCCACAACAACTAAATGAAAACAAAAACTAGAAAATAGCTACAGAAAATAAGCACTGAGGATGTTACAATGCTCAGTCATGGACAACTACATACCGTTCTTAATGTAAGAACTTGAGAGTTAAGACACAGTATGTTTAGACAGGGCAATGGTGGTCCCAGTTTTGTGGTGTCATTTTTTGATTTACTGAAATGAGTAGATTTACGTAAAAGCCTATGTAGTATGCGCTCCGTCGACGCTGCCTTTTGCGATATACTAATGAGCGTACATTTCACTTTTATCATACGTTTTATTATCGTAAATGGTTTCTCTGGCGGCCAGTTTCCATTGACGAACTCTGATGTAAATATCAGTAGTCTCCTGCGACTGGTTCAAAGAAACGTTCTTAGATATACGCAGATATTAAACGCCTTCGTTTGCTTATTGACAAACGTCACTTCATTTGCTACGACAATCGTCTTAGTGTTCAGAACGTTTTCAACGATTTCGTATAACCAGGTTACGAATGTATGAAAAACCGACACACTTTTACGTATATTCCTATGACAACGCCCATATTGGACTGTCAAATCCCTGCGTTGGTAATAGCACTGACATTACAACTACCACTAAGCGTTCAAATTTCGTTGATGGATTTGAGGCTCGAATGTAGACGGCTGAAGCGATCAGACGTGTTCACTAGCACGTGCTTCATCTCCATCTGACGCTACACGATGTCCGGTCGTGACACCAGATCCTGCACGTTGACATAATCAGTCAATCGACACGACGTGGGTGACACGAAGCCGGACATCCTATATGTGTCGCTGGGGTATCACTTCCTACAGTTCAGTTTCAGTTTCGTCATTAATATCGTCGAGGACACAGGGATGCTTGACTTGTCAACTAATCATGGAATTCTGTCTAATAAAATCTTACCAGGTGAGTATATATATATATATATATATATATATATATATATATATATATATATATATATATATATATATATACATATATATATATATATATATATATATATATATATATATATATATATATATATATATATATATATATATAAAGAGAGAGAAAGAGAGAGAGAGAGCACCAGACCCAAGATTCAAATTATCTCACTGGCTTCATCCAGTGACAAAGGGTATCTATCTACGTTTTTCTTTGTCCGTCCGTCCGTCCGTCCGTCCGTCCGTCCGTCCGTCCGTCCGTCCGTCCGTCCGTCCGTCCGTCCGTCCGTCCGTCCGTCCGTCCGTCCGTCCGTCCGTCCGTCCGTCCGTCCGTCCGTCCGTCCGTCCGTCCGTCCGTCCGTCCGTCCGTCCGTCCGTCCGTCCGTCCGTCCGTCCGTCCGTCCGTCCGTCCGTCCGTCCGTCCGTCCGTCCGTCCGTCCGTCCGTCCGTCCGTCCGTCCGTCCGTCCGTCCGTCCGTCCGTCCGTCCGTCCGTCCGTCCGTCCGTCCGTCCGTCCGTCCGTCCGTCCGTCCGTCCGTCCGTCCGTCCGTCCGTCCGTCCGTCCGTCCGTCCGTCCGTCCGTCCGTCCGTCCGTCCGTCCGTCCGTCCGTCCGTCCGTCCGTCCGTCCGTCCGTCCGTCCGTCCGTCCGTCCGTCCGTCCGTCCGTCCGTCCGTCCGTCCGTCCGTCCGTCCGTCCGTCCGTCCGTCCGTCCGTCCGTCCGTCCGTCCGTCCGTCCGTCCGTCCGTCCGTCCGTCCGTCCGTCCGTCCGTCTGTTGCTGATAATGCTAGGTTAATCTATGGTGACGGCAAACTGTGCATTGCTTCAGGCACAGGTCATTCGCGCAACATTTTAGGAGCTTCGCAAATTTAACAAAATGGATTATGAATACTTCGTTACATTTAAAAAATAGCAAATTAGATTAATCATATTGCTGAGTTTCTCCTGAACTGCTGCGTGACTGTGATTTAGTCCCGTCACAAAACTTACACGCAACCAACAGTTAAGGTCTGAGAAATGTGCATGAACACAATTTCTTAATTGCCAAACTGTAGTCGGTTATGCTTTTGTTATACTTCTGTACCAGTGTCCAGAATTTAAATAATTAAGCCATTTCATTTGACACTGGTTCAAAATGGTCCTACAACTTTTGCTAGCCGCCTTGTCAAGGCTACATAATACCATTTCCTCGAAAATACCTTATCTTATACACAATGTGTTAAAGAGCAATATGCATCCGGTTAATCTAATTGACAGATTTAGTAGTAATTGTAATTTAATTAACTATATATGTTAATTGCCTCATGCTTTATAAAAATATTAGGGTGTTGTTATTTTTTCAAATTTCGTTTTTTAATGGAATACCCCCCTGAAAACATGGACATGATATGGTAGAGTACAAAAATACAATTTTTTGACCGGTCGTTTGATCCTAACCCCCCTGTACATACCCTCTGAAGGTCATGCCCCTCAAAAAACGTCAAAAATGGTTTAATAATTAGTCTAGTCGGAAGAGGGGGTACCGTGGACCCCGTGAAATATACTTTTAATTGGTATCACTAGATCGGAAAAAAATACGTAGAAAACGGATTGCTATGTTAACAAGTCAGCAAAATGTCCCACGTATTGTTTTTATGCAAATTAGTGCCGCCATTATTGAAAAATCTATGTTTTACTATATCTCAGCCAATATTGCAGATAACCGACAAAATAAGATGTATAGACCCATGTTATGGGGGTCAGCTACCATAATAAAGTTATTAATAAAGTTATTGTTGACATGATCTCATGTGGCTTTGACAGTTTAATATGCAAATTAGTGCCGCCATTATCATTATCACCATATCTCGGCCAATATTGCACATAGCAGCACAAACAAGGTGTCCAGGCCCATGTTTTCAGGGTCAACGATCATCAAATGACCATTCTTGAATTAACTACATGTGTTCCTGGCATGCTATGCAAATTATAAAGTGCCAGCGTTATCGAAAATGTGACTTTTACACTGTATCTCAGCCAATATTGCAGGTACGTTGAGAGGGTTTTTTTAAGGGCATCTACTTACGAAATTGTATTGTTGTTACGACCAAAGGTTGATGGTCAATTCAAGGTATTGTGAATAAAGAAATTCCACTAAGTTCATTTACCAAGTCATTTACTGATCCAGGTAAACAGCAAGCCATAATGACATTTTCTTAGCTGCCGCGCCTCAACCTCCCACGGGCTTCATATGATAAGTATTAGATCATCATTCACCATCGCTTTAACTGAAATCGTCAAAGTCAAACTCGTCCATCCTCGATTTCTTCCTCCTCCTCTTCTTCATCGTCACGATCCCCAGTGTCCAGAAAATCAACCAGTGAGTTTGGTAACGCAGCACCGCAGGACCACACCGGTTCCAATCCTCAGTCTTTATCCACCCTTGACCATCATCGTAGGGATTTGGTTTTTCCAGGATGGATTCGTCAGCACGCTTATATATGGAAAACAATTTTAAACTATAGATTGTCTTGGCAAAGTTGCATCAAATCGTTTTGAGTGAATTTGATGAGACTGTTGATGAGCTAACGAGCTGCTACCAGATCTTTGAGCCCCATTGCCAGCTGTAGCAGCTGTCATCCCACAAAAAGGGAACAAACGGTTTGGAAAAATTTGGAAACCACACCACTAGCCAGACATAAGAAATTTGGACACTCTGTCTGGATCCAGCAGTCTAAGATAAGCACGACATTTCATCGAAGCTCTGGCATTAAACGAAATTGTCAAAGATAGCATGAACTCTGAGTGTGATGAACAGAAACATCGAACAGAACAGACGAATCCAAGTCGGCTCATGAATCATACCCTTGTCCACAACCCATAACTAAAATAAATTTGTCTCCTGCATAGCCCTACTACAAAACAAGTCTGTCAATCTGAAAGATGAACATTTAAATCGCTTGACGGTGACCTGTGTAGTTAGCCAACCTATCATGTGGATGATTTGGCATTTTGCCTGCAGAAGTACGAGAAAGTCCCGAACTAGTTAGCCTCCATCATCAGAAACCTGTTCGGTTTTGACTTCTTGAAGGTTATATACGGTGCAGAGGCTCTCATTGGGCTATATCTGGTTGAATTATTCCTGTATCTGACCACGTCAGACGATACTACATGTACCAAGATCATCCTAACTTTCCAAAAGCTGTACCAGGAGCTGACACACACAGATGCAAATATTCTCTTGAAAGATAGCCTTCGAATTTAAGCCCACTGAGAGGTTCAAACATGCGTGGTGCGATCAGGAAATAATTGTTGCCATAGCCATGGTACCAGAATCCTTTTAACCCCAAGTTGTAAAGGTTCTGAAGAAGTTATGCCCAAATTGCCAGCTGGCTTCCAGTAGCAAAAGAGGCATGTTTAACATTTGAAAC
This sequence comes from Oasisia sp. SBJ-2009, assembly GCA_964017155.1. Lineage (NCBI taxonomy): Eukaryota > Metazoa > Annelida > Polychaeta > Sabellida > Siboglinidae > Oasisia > Oasisia sp. SBJ-2009. Next base: position 5,163,616 of record OZ024865.1, on the reverse strand, counting down.
TATGATGAGTCTGCGGAGTATTCAGTTTCCCATATGGACACACAGAGGCTAGAGAAGGCACCCATCAACAGTTTGGGTGCTGAGCGGAGTGTTGGCTTCTTAAACTAAGAGCACTAGACAAGAAGCCAAGCAGCTTGCCAAAGCATCTGTAACCCTGGTGGATAATGATAGTCGCCAGAGGGCACGGTAGTATAAGGCCACGCCCAGCTGGTCGAGCTGGACACCTACTGAGGCGCAGTTTGCCCTGGGCCAGTTACTGGTCAACAACTACATCTAGCGACCGGTCAACACTTGTACCCAGTAACCCAGTATATAACCAGCGGCCTGATAAACGGGTTTGCCAGCAATTGGCGCCGGCTCCGCCAAGTGGTGCGAGAGCGAGTTATTAGAGGAGCGTCCCGCCCTCTGGGAGCGTATTCTTTCTCAATAAACGTATTGAATACCAAAAGACCGTCGTTCGTGTGCCTTACAAGTGGTGTCAGAAGTGGGATTCGACGACGGAAGCTCCCAGGGGAGCCGATAAAAATGGCGACAGCACGCGAGCACCTTGTGACGGGGGATGAAAAACTGGCTCGTCTGGAAGAGATGGTAGAAACACTGAAGCGAAACCAGCTATCCATCAACGTCACGGTAAAGGCTCCTCCAACCCGAACTCTCCGAGCATTTTCGGGGCATTCCTGTGAACTGCACGACTGGATGGAAGACGCCCGCAATCGGTTGCCTTCCGTCCCAGCGGTCGAGAGGGTACCGTTCCTGATCGGACACCTAGAAGGACCTGCCCGGGAAGAAGTCAGGTATGCGCCCGAGGAAGAAAAGGACTCGGTTGATAAGGTGTTCACATTACTTATGTCTACCTTTGGAAAAAACCGTATTAATGCTCAACTAAAGAGGGAGTTGTATGATAGAAGACAGAGCAACAGGGAAAGTGTTAGGGAATTCTCTCGGGCCCTGTTACAAATCTCGGAAGGGATATCTGATAAATTGCAAAGTAAGAACGAAATGGTAATTGAAGTGTTCTGCGAGAACCTGGTGGATGTCCACATAAAGAGAGAGATGAAACGATTGGTAAGAGGTCAATCGACCATTTCCTTTAGTGCCTTGAGAGCTGAAGCTATTCGTCTCGAGGAAGACGGAATGGGTAGTTCTTATGAGAAAGCATGTGTCCAGGGAATTCAGGAACCTCACCATACCCCAGGCGAACCTAGTCCACTGGACCGAATCGCAGCACAATTATAACTACTTGCAACAACTCAATCGGAAATTGTTTCTTTTGTTACGATTACAACAACAGGCGCCAGTGGGTGTGGTGAACCCTGACAAACCGGAGCCCCGCAACGCAGGCGCGGTGTGTTGTGAGTACTGTAGCCGAAGGGGTCACACCTTTGTGAGGTGCTGGAAGCGCTCTAGTGACAGGTGGCGTAATGGGGAACGATCAACAAATCGCGAATACAGGGGTCATTCGAAAGGTAGCACAGCGACTAATGCAATGCAGTGTAGCCAGGTAGGACATCCTAGGTATCGTCCCGGGCGACTTAATGCATCGGGTGATGGTCTGAGCGGGAAATCACACCCGACTGCAACGACGGAGGTCACAGTCATCGGAGAAGAAGAGATAGCGAATATCCAGCAAGTAACGGTTTTGCCGTGCGACTTACGCCAGAAGTTACTCAAAGGAACGGTCCGAACCACCACTGCTCAAAGACACGACATACTGGAAAATGTAGAGTCACCGGTCCTACCTAGTTTTAGGACGGACGAGATCCAGGAAGCACAACGGACTGATCCGGTGTTGGGCCGAATTTGGCATTACATCGACCGAGGTCGAAACGCGACACGTGGAGAAAGACGGAAAGAACAGCCAGCAGTAGCGAAACTGCTATTACAATGGAACCGCCTACACATCTGTTCTGGCCGATTGTGCAGAACAATGACAGATCCCACGAGTGGAGACACAGTAAACCAGTTGTTGCTTCCAAGTTCCACGAGGAAGGAAGTATTAGAGGAATTACATGATCGGATGGCACATCAAGGCATAGATAGGGTCGAGAAATTAGTGCGGGCAATGTTCTATTGGCCGAATTTACGCTCAGACATCCATAAATGGATTGCCAGGTGTGGACGTTGTAATCTAGCAAAGATGCCACATGCTCCTATGCATAGCATTGTCGCCAAGGAACCGCTAGAGGTAGTAGCAATTGACTTCACGATACTTGAACCTGCTAGTAGTAACGGAATTGAGAATGTACTGGTCATGACCGATGTGTACAGTAAATTCACAATAACAGCACCGACTAGAAACCAAACAGCCCAGACAGTGGCCAAAGCACTAGTACGTGAATGGTTTCTGCGCTACGGAGTTCCCTACCGGATACACTCAGATCAAGGAAGATGTTTTGATGCTAAAATCGTCTCGGAGTTATACAAGATCTACGCTGTCGACAAATCGCGCACAACGCCATATCATCCCATGGGAAACGAGCAATGCGAAAAATATAACCGGACGATGCACGGATTGTTACGCACACTGACACCAGCTCAGAAGTCCAAGTGGCCATACTACCTACCGGAACTTACCTATGCGTACAACGTAACACCTCATGCTGCCACAGGATTTAGTCCTTTCTACTTGATGTTCGGTCGTGTTCCACGCTTGCCAATCGATATCAGATTGCACAACGACGAGACACTCCAGTCTTAAACGGTTCATGGGACCAACATGAACTGGGTTGATTGTCATCAATCTAAGTTGAAAAGTGCTTATGCTAAAGCGACGGAACAACTGGAGTTAGACAGAGCAAATCGAAAGGCGACTTATGACAAGCGTACGAGGGAAGATACACGGCAAATTGGAGACAATGTACACTTATGCAATAGGGTGAAAAGACGTAAAAAAATTGGGGATGCCTGGGACCCGACAGTGTATGTAGTGTCGGAACAGATGGAGGACACTTACGCTGTCGTACCCGAGAGGGACATAAGAAACGCGTGATTAATCGTAAAGACTTGCGGGTTTGTGTTCCTGAGACAGTGAACAGGCAGAGTAGATTAGGCCATGAGAGTGAGGTAACAGTCCCATTGTACGAAGTGACAATTACGTCTCACCCGAACAATAGCGAGGCAGTTAACCCTCCAGCACCACCTCTACGTCGGTCAACGAGACGTAATGCGTGTCATCACAGTAACCCTCATAGAGAACCGAGATCGGTATTAGATAACTAATTTCACCTATACGGTTTCAATTTAAGTTCTATTCATTAGCCGCGGTCGGCTAAATTTTTAAGTTGGGGGACATGTAACCCTGGTGGATAATGATAGTCGCCAGAGGGCACGGTAGTATAAGGCCACGCCCAGCTGGTCGAGCTGGACAACTACTTAGGCGCAGTTTGCCCTGGGCCAGTGACTGGTCAACAACTACATCTAGCGACCGGTCAACACTTGTACCCAGAAACCCAGTATATAACCAGCGGCCTGATAAACGGGTTTGCCAGCAATTGGCGCCGGCTCCGCCAAGTGGTGCGAGAGCGAGTTATTAGAGGAGCGTCCCGCCCTCTGGGAGCGTATTCTTTCTCAATAAACGTATTGAATACCAAAAGACCGTCGTTCGTGTGCCTTACACATCTTTAGTGGAATTTAATCCAAGGCAACATATATGATTGACCGAAGAGAGCCATGGTCTTTCTGGCTGGTAGGATGTATGTGTGATAATAAAATGAGGCAGGATATCAGGATAGGGAACACAAGCCAGCAAGAACTAAAGACACAACGCCTGCATGATAAGGAAAATTGCTAATCTAGCAATAACTAATGGGTGAATTAAAGACTTGGACACACTTAAGACATTGGGAGTCTCACTCACATTAGCTGATGTATTTGATGAGCACATTGCAGCAACAGGTATAGATGATGGAAACTAAGTATAATGTCGCTACATGTGGTTCGTTATGACACATCTCTTTCTCTACCATAAAACTAAGTGACATGTTTCACCTATTAAAGGACTACTGGATCAATACCAGATCAATAATGATGTGGTCAATTTTATACTGTATTTGAACAATATGACTCTGAATACTGCAGTTATTCTGGATTAATTTAGCCAGACCATTGATGTCAGCTACTGTACATATATATAAAATTTCATGGCCTGATAGTAACCATTGTTAGTAATGACTCTCATTTTAAACAGTATTAACCTAAATTAAGGTAGCCATCTACCACAAATAGGTCTATATGCCATCCTAATTGTATACAACTACATGTCTGTTCCTGATTACAAATATTTGAAATGGACATTTTTCCAGGACAAAATGACTTTTAGAGGGGCCTTAGTTTCAAGGGGTGTGTACATAGGGGTTAGCATCGACCAGATGACGAACGACGGTTATTTCCCAGAAAGACCACCTCCATCTTTTGGAGGGGGCATCTAAATATATTTGGTATAATCCCCCCCCCCCCCATTTATATGTACTTTTTGGGTGAACAAATTGAATTTGGCCACCCTATTGCCCCAACGTTGGCCCAATGTTGGCACAACGTTGATTTAGGTTGGCCCAATGTCGGCCCAACATTGGTTGATATTTGTATAAAAATATTGGAATTGCATAATTATTTGTATCAGGTCAGTAATTGAGCCGTCACTATACCATCGTTAGAATATTAAACTCAATTAATTTATTTGAAATTTATGTTGATTATACTCCGTTGGACCAATGTTGGCCCAAAGTATCCAAGGGGTAATTGAACCAATGTTGGCTCAACGTTGACGTAACGTTGGCTCATATTTGTATAACTGAAGCTGGAAATGTAGCTTCTAATTATTTGTATTGGGTCATTAATTAAACAGTTACTTTACCAACGTTAAGTACAGTGCATGTGTACATTAAACTAAATATATTGGAATGTGCCGTTGGTTGTACAACGTTGGCCCAAAATCCATATGGGCGGCTGACCCAACGTTGGCACAACATTAGCCCAAATTTGTATAACTGAAATTTTAATTGTATAATTATGTGGATTGGGTCATTAATTGAACAAGCGCTGTACCAACATTAATAATATCAAACTCAGTTTACTTTAAATTTATGCTGGCGGTACATCGTTGGCCCAAAGTAGGCCCACTGTTGTTCACCCAACGCCAACATTATACCAATGATACCATATTTGGGCCAACGTAGGCTTGCTATCTGGGTTTATAACTGAACTTACTTAATTTTTATTAATTATATTACTAGACAGACGTAGGGATTTTAAGAAAGGGGAATGATCAGTCTCGCTATATACATACACATTTGTTTTATGAACTCAAATGTGTGAGGCCATTTCCTGTGGTGTCCCCCTCAGGCTGAAAAGTGGGGGACGCGTCCCCCTCGTCCCCCACCGATCGATGTCCATGTTGTGTAGAACTTCCAAATCCTACATTTTGGCAAAGAAATTTGTCATCACTCAAATGGGAATAAGTTACACAAAGTGCGGGAATCCGCCGCTTCTGTCGTAGGCGATATGCATCAAGCAGGCGAGAGGTGAACGTGCAACACAAATTTCATCATTTGTAATGTGCTTGATGGCTAGAGACTATTAATAATATCAAACCAAGGATCCAAACTTATAGAGCCCGGCAACGGTGCAGCGCGGCATGATGATTATTTACTAAAGTAAGTTCAAGTTGCGCGCTGTGGCCAGCCAAGCAATTTATCTAGTCGATTTTTTATGGTTGATCGGAACTTCATATCGCGAGTTTATTGTCAAGCTACTAGTCCTATGTAGCGGCTTTTAAGAGAGAAGAGTAGTGAGTCAGGCAATATGCCCCGCACTTTTTTTGAACTGAAATGTGGGGGGATAATTCCTATGCTCTCCCCCCACGCTGAAAAGTGGGGGGCGGACCCGTCCCCCCCCACCGTCCCCCACCGATCGACGCCCGTGCACAGGAGAACTGAAGAGCAGCACCAGAAAGCATACAGCAATATTTTTCATTTGCATATGACCGAGCCAGTTTATGCAGTCAATAAATAGGCATTGAAACATTATTAAACACAAATTATTTATGTAAGATTGGTCAGGAGTTGGTCGGAAATGTGCTAATAAAGTAACAGCAAAATCAAATACGAAACATAACTTGTCAGCTGGGCAGGTCGTTTCACGAACAGTGATATTGGCTACAGGTGTATCGCGGCTTTGTGACAATGTAGTGTTCATTATGCCAAGCCAGGTCTTCCGTTTCTGGCCAGCAGAGGGTGGCAGTGTCGTTGTGTGCAGTCTTCTGGTTTGTGTCTTCTCGCCCATTGAATTGCACTATGTTCCAAGTATAGCATGGTATACATTGTCTCTTGGCGAATTTGACCCGAATGTAATCCCCACTATTGACTGCTGATCGACGGCCTCTGTGGACATGTCATAGGCACCCAACACATGACAACTTCGTATTGTCAAATATTATGCATGCTTATAAAAGTACCATTTATCCCCACTATGTCAGTGACAGTAAAACACAGTTTGCCATTACTTGAGGCCATTTATATGTACGCTTCACAGTTGATACAATACACGTTAGAGTGAACCAGTATAGTTACTTTTTTACGAAAACAAGCTTTAATTTCATAACCGTATAATATATGCAAATCTAATCAAATAGCCCAGTGCAAAAACAGGTAGACATGAATCGCTGCTTTTCAGCTGTAAATCGAGAGTGCCTCAAGATACACGTTACATAGTGCCCATAATTCTCTGAACATCATTCGCTTATCAGCAGCAAACAACAAGACTGTCGAAATGTTTCTGCCGCCCACTAACTGGAAATCGATATTTAGGCCTGTCATGGTTCACATATCACGAACAAAAGCTGATGAGTTTGTATTCGTTCATAACGAGAGATAACAACGACATGTTTTTGAGCATTATTACGAAAGACATGAAAACGTTTATGTTAAGCAGGCCTTTACGAAACAATCTACATTATTTTGTGCACTGTCTTACAATCGCCATGTGTACTCTTAATATGCTGATCTTATGTAATGTATGTATATTGTGTTGTAAAGTAATTTCCATATCCGTAACCTATTTTTCTTTGTAATTTAAGCACCCTTGAATCTACTTTTAATTTTATTTAGTCGTTAGCATTATTGGTTCTAATATATACATATATATATATATATATATATATATATATAATATATATATATATATATATATATATATATATATATATATATATATACACGATAGTTTCAGATAACCTTTTCAAATTTTCTTTTGTTTTTCCAAGGGTGTCAGTTATTCTTTCACCGATGGTTCCGTCTTTAGTTCCGCTTGTTGTTCCGTCACTAGTTCTGTTTGTTGTTCCGTCACCAGTTCTGCTTGTTGTTCCGTCGCCAGTTCTGCTTGTTGTTCTGTTACTAGTTCTGCTGGTTGTTCTGTCGCCAGCTACGTTTGTTGTTCTGTCGAAGTTCTGCTTGTAGTTTCGTCGCCAGTTCTACTCGTTGTTCCATCACCAGTTCTGCTTGTTGTTCCGTCGCTAGTTCAGCTTGTTATTCCGGCGCCAATTGTGTCTGTTGTTCCTTCATTTGTGTTGCTTATTGTACTGGCGTTAGTTCAGCATGTTGTTCCGTCGGTAGCTCTCCTTGTTGTTCCGTCGCTAGTTCAGCTTGTTATTCCGGCGCCTATTGTGTCTGTTGTTCCTTCATTTGGGTTGCTTATTGTACTGGCGGTAGTCCAGCATGTTGATCCGTCGGTAGCTCTCCTTATTGTTCCGTCGCTAGTTCGGCTTGTGCTTCCTTCACATGTTCTGTTTGTTGTTCTGTCTTTAGTTCTGTTTCTTGATTCACCGCTAGTTCCGCTTGCGGTTCCATCTTTACCTCCGCTGGTTGTTCGATGTCTCTATGACTATTTGTCCCCTCTTCTGGCAGCACTTCCTGTTGTTGTACAGCGTTTGACTTCTTCTTCCATTTTCTGTTAGACAAACCAATTGCACGCGTGTATATGCAGTAAAATATTAACGTTATGAGTGTCAACGTGTGGATGCATGCCAACGAGTACACGCGCGCGATTTCGTATTATAACATGTCCGTCATTGTGAAAGCATAATGCCTACATTAATGCACATTTACAGTAAAAATGGCGCGGTCCCTGTTATTTTTGTCGTGCACTGATCACCTGTTCTCGGTCTTGATTTGTCGAACATACCCACATCTCAGACTCAGATACAGGCTACGCGGCTACACGGTCAACCGTCATTTTTGCGGATACCAATAGCGGCCGATACCGGGTTTATTACGACTGAACAGCTTATATCTCATTCACCCTTTATCTCAAGTACAACTTTAACCACTGTATCCACCTGAGATAATGTCGAAATAGCCCGCATTTTCTGGCCGCGAACCGATCACATGGTCTTACAAAACATACTCATTTTTATTTGTTTACTACTAATATCGACGAATACCAGTGCGCGATATTTTTAGGCGGGTAAAATATGTTACATTGTATCGTATTCGGCTGTGAAATTAAGGTTGGTGTGTCACTTGGTGAATTTGGCTGTGTTTACTTAACAAAATAATTAATGTTATTGAATTGAATTCAATTTTGGTTACATATACACATTTGATGGCGTCAGTGAAACCAGCGTGAGGTCATTGACATTGTAAATAAAATCGTTTGCGTAATGTTATTATAATCTGGATTAGGGTGCATGTAATTAATTGTTAAAAGAAACGGCACCAGGTCCAGGACCAGGTTTCCACGCTGATATCGTTGCACAGCTTTTATCAAGAGGAACCATGACAAAGACAATTATGTCACCCTTTCTCTATGTGGTGAAATGCCTTTTCATATATGTGAAGTTTAAGCTATTGACCGTGCAGGCACGTAGCCGGCGATAGTTTATATGTGTGGGCATGTCATGACATGTGTGCTCAAAAGACAGAACAGCCAAAACAACGCCATCTTTGCACTGAATTCGGTCGAACGTCCCACGACGTTCCATCAACTGTAAAGGTATATTAATGTAGACATTATGCTTTCATATTGACGGACATGTTATACGATTTCAATATTGAACTATTTGTGAAGTAGCAGTCTCGTGTGATGCATACGACGAGCTGTAGCCTATAGATGATTTTAAACATCTGTTTCGG
>OZ024865.1:5131991-5146991 GCA_964017155.1 Oasisia sp. SBJ-2009 | reverse complement strand
GCTGCCCTGCTGAATCTCATCTGTGCTACCTCGAGACCCTTCACCTGCGATGCCCTGAGACACATCACCTAAGTTGCTAGAAAAACCCTCACCTGAGCTGCGAAGAAACCCCACACCTGTTCTGCCCTGAGACCCCTTACATGTGCAGCCTGTGAAGCGAGTGGCTGTGGTGACAGAGGTGACAAATGAGATATGCCTACTGTTGGTGTCACTGAGTCTGAGATGATGTCTGGAGTGATTTTCGACGACGCGACTGGTTCTGGAATAAAACAACGTCAGATCGATTGTGGCACACTCCCGTGGATCGCTCGCATGTGCTGCCATGTGCTGCCCTGATACCCTCAAGTCCTCAACTGTGCTGACTTTCACCTATGCTGTCCTGAGACTTTTATCTGTGCTGCCCTGATACTTTCACCTGTACTGCCCTGAGAGCTTCACCTGTGCTGCCCTGATACTTTCACCTATGCTGTCCTGATATTTTCACCTGTGCTGCCCTGATTCTTTCACCTGTGCTGCCCTGATACCTCCACCTGTGCAGCCCTGATACTTTCACCTGTGCTGCCCTGATTCTTTCACCTGTGCTATATTGAGACTTTCACCTGTGCTGCACTGATACTTTCACCTGTGCTGCCCTGATACCTCCACCTGTGCTGCCCTGATACATTCACCTGTGCTGCCCTGATACTTTCACCTGTGCTGCCCTGATACTTTCACCTGTGCTGCACTGATACATTCACCTGTGCAGCCCTGATACGTTCACTTGTGCTGCCCTGATACTTTCACCTGTGCTGCCCTGATACTTTCACCTGTGCTGCACTGATACATTCACCTGTGCAGCCCTGATACATTCACCTGTGCTGCCCTGATACTTTCACCTGTGCTGCCCTGATACTTTCACCTGTGCTGCACTGATACATTCACCTGTGCAGCCCTGATACGTTCACTTGTGGTGCTATGATACTCTCACCTGTGCTGTCCTAATACGCTCACCTGTGCTGACCTCAAACATTCACCTGTACTGCACTTTGACGATCACGTGTGCCTATCCGAGGTGATAGAAATGACAAACAAAATTATCATGTGCAGATGCATGCTGGTTGATGAGATCTGTACGACGTCCCCCAAAATGCTACTCAAAACGTATTATGACGTATTAAAGTAAAAGCCTTATCAAATAAATTTCCCGTTTTTACTGCATAGAAAAAAGCGTTAGCATATGAATATGACATTCTGACAACTGTTGCTATTATTTACTCATCAGATGGTTAAATAAATGACAATTAATATCACATTCGGGATACGCCGCTCTCGGAAACCCTTTCGCCGAGATTCGGTTGTTTCCGGCGCGTGACGTATAGACGGGAACGAGGACTCGATTTGAAAAAGGCTTCCATATTGGAAATAGTGTGCTGGTGTCGCCCGTTAATATGCCACGAATTTGTGTAGCGGGTGCTGTTCGAACAAAGCATCAGCATCTGTTAGTGTGCGGGGTCATGATACAATTATATTTCCTGTTTGGCTACCGAAGAAATATAGTCCCATATATTTTTTATTTTGATTTGTTTTCAACAGTCACGTGCTGTGATATAGGTACATTTGAACAGTGATTGTGGAAGCTGTTGGCAGTGAAATGGTGCATTTTTAGCTGATTTTACTAAGCGGATGGGTACTTGGCAGTGATTTGGCTTGTTGACACCTCTGTTGTATTACTGCCTGCATTCATTTGTAAATAGTGACGGGTGTCATACGTAGCGGCACTTTACGAGAGAACGAAATATTGGTATTTGACTAAACTCGACCAGCACGTCACTGAGGTGATGATAACAACAGGCAATATATTGTATAATGTTCATGCGTCTGGTTTTCTTATAATCATACAAAACGCTAACATGGTGGCCAATGGGAAAGTTAACTGTGTCACGAGGCCACACAGTGTTGCCTGAAAGCGCGACAACTGCATCTTTCCTGTGGCGACTGCGGCAGGACGCGAGACAGTGGATGCTACCAAGTATGCTGTTCTTCCTAGATGGACACAGGTCTACTCAGGTGATACCCTTTCCCGCGTAGTTACCCTTACTGGAAAGAACCGTGGTTGTTGTGCTGTAGCACGTCACGGCTTCACGCAATGTCCATCTTCCTCAGTCGCTTGCGCGTTGGTCCACCCATAGAACAAACAAGTGCCTGAAAAAACAGCGCGAATTCGTATGAAATACCTGGCAGGAACTATAGTGTTGAGTATATTGGCAAGATAGGAAGGTTGAGCAAAACGAAAATTGAGGAACAATAGAAAGATTGTTGAGAGCAGAAGGACGGAGAATCACAAAAGAAGAGAAACACGGATCGGTAACAGTCATGATCAAAATCAGCCCTCATAGATAACGAAACTACCGAAAACTACACATTAGACTGGGAGGAACCAAGTATAATAGACGCAGTAGCTGATAAAAGAATGGTACAAATAAATGGACAGGAATTATATTTTGCTAGTTTTTGGTTTGATTACAACCTGATTTTCGTCACATACATACACTAAATGTTATACCTGGTATACCTGCAGGTCCTTGCTTCTTCAAAAGAAAGGTTATCATAATCAAATATAATATTTAAGTGTGGCTGGGGTCCAAATATGATAATAAAATATAAAATGTTACAAAATGCACTATTCCCAAAGGTGATTTGGCCATGTGGGCAACTAGGATTAGCAAACATGTATTACCAGTATATTTGCCAAGCTTTAACTTTTCTCAATTCGTTCAATTTTAAATAATGTTGTGTTTATAGTGCTAGAGAACAAGCTAACCAACTCTATCAATACAAAATAAGTATTTTCCAGAAAAAGTTATTATTTTATTTGCATATTGCTTAAATTGTGTTAATTTTAAAAACCGCAATTTCCAATAATATCCTCAAAGCGCAGTACAAGACTAATAACTTAAACATTATACATAGCACATATATAAGCACAATAAATAGAAAACCAAAATCTTATATACTAGTTATGAAAACAGTCAAATCATTTAAATCACTTCAATAAATAAAATGTATTTAAGCACTATTTACATATATACACAATAATGGGTAGATAACACGTAGGAGTTAAAGTATAGTAAAGGCTGAAAGAAAAGAAAATGTTGCAATATTCTGCTTTGAACATATACGTCTTTAGAGTCTGTTTGAACATTGATAGGCTCCCACTACACTTTATATGAATTGACAGTGAATTCCATAGTTGAGGTCCAATCACATTGAAGGAATGATCACCAACACTAACAAGCTTAGTATTCACATTAACGTTCACATTACATTATACTTAGAATGATGATGCAATAGTTGCCATTATGATAAATTAGTCTTAAGCAACAATGCCACTACTACGTGGGCTTGATATAGATCAAAGTTGGACCTAGCAATTAGAGTCAGATTTAAATGCATAGACATTGTAATATTTTGATAAATTTATATTGTTTTTATTTATGTCAACAGCACTTTCGTCAATAAAGTAGGCTCAGATGTCAGTGTAAATGATTAACAGTAGATCATATTTCAATCACTCCCTACTACAAAACTGAATTTGCAGATATTTATTTTATCACAGAGGCTGTTTTATGTGGACATTTCCCCCAAGCAAAGCCAGACAACCAAGCCACCGAGTGTTATCGGAATCAATCACAGTGATACCTCTCATTGTTTTGTGAGAATTGTTTGAATATTTATACATTCCATGTAATGTAATAATACTTTTGATTAAAATATAGTTATTTAGCAATTTATAAATAAAATAACTACCTTCACTGGAAAATATAGATTTGTGCTTAATTAATGTTTTGTGCTTAATTAAAGCCTAACATGTTTTCGGGTGCCGAACAGGGAATATCATCAACACATCATTATTTGAAATTGAATGATTTCAGATCACAAGTTAAAACTTGGCAAATATACACGTATATTAATTATATTAAAGATCATGTTTTAGCTAATTGCCCACATGGCCAAATCACCTCTGGCATCAGGACATTGTGTTAACAATTTATATATTCTTGTCATATTTGGATCACAGCCACACGTGAATAGTATGCTTAATCTGAAAAGCTTTCTTTTAGAGAAGGACCTATAGGTATAAATTTTAAACCAGGTAATATATATATAGTATGTGATGAGTGATCAGATTGTATCTGTACCCCGAAACATGAAAAATATAATTCTGGAGTGAACAAACGCCCAACTTTGGGTGCTTGTAACTCTGAAATTATCACATAAACAAAACCAAATAAGTTCAGAATCCAGTTTCCCATACAGGAGTTACGTTACGTTGCATATTGTAGAATAGAAACTTCAAAATTAATAAAGTTATCTGCATTCCAAAATCATGACAAAGATTTATTACAAAAACTCGGAATTTGTAGAAGTTGAATGATATGAGACAAGTTAAAACTTGGCAAAGATATAAATTACCACAGTATACGTATGTTCATCATATTAAAAGCTCTTATTGCTGGATAAATGCCCACATGGCCAAACCACCTTTGGTATGAGGGCATTCTTTTAAAAACAATTATTTTCTTGTCATATTTGGACCCCAGCCACATGTGTATTCAGCCACATGTGCTTATTCTGATGAGCTTTCTTTTAGAGAGGTATATACTTCAAAACAGGTAATTTTTACGATATGTGATGAATGTTTATAGTAGTCGTAGATGATGAAAGTTGTAGCTGTACCCCAAAACATGAATAATGCTATTCTGAAGTGAACAAACACCCATTTTGAGTGTTTGTAACTCTAAAACTATCATATAAATGCACACAAAAATCAGAATCCAGAAAATTAACATACACATTAAGAAATATATTAGCATTCCAAAATCGTCAAAACAAATATTACTGCGGTCGCGATTGCAAAGCCAAAGAAAAGGTGTAACATACTTTGTACTCAAAGAACTATAAGTTTATAACTAATTAGAATTTAACTCTAACAGTTTGAGTTTAGCGATCATTTAGATAGCTATATAATTATATTATGTATATATTATACATAGCCATGTGTGAAATTTCATTAAAATTCGAGATGGTAACCTGGGAAGATTTCTGGATATTGGTTGATTTGGCGTGGAATGAACCTATATTGTTTTAATCATAGATCTTAATAGTAACTGAAATATTTCAAAATATTGCACATGGGACAATGTTAAACTACTAACAGCTTAAACACCATTAATGTTCATTTTGGATAGTTTGTAGTGACAATTCTGGAAGAAAATACCAACTATCACCCATTGTCATTGACATTGTCATTGACATTGTCATTGATTTGCTAGCTCCAGGACCAGGATAAAATAATATTATTATTTTTAAATATCACCACCTATTATTATTATTGTGAAACACAACAGGGGGATTAAGTGTAGTAATATCCCAATACTAATTCTGCTAATGAGACACTATTTATTTTATCACATACAAATTAATAATCATAATGTCTAGATTTGTCATGAAAAGAAAGGCACTGCCCATTAGCACTAATTTTCGGGGTACTATGAACGGTAATCTTATACTTAACTCAATACTGGCCTAAATTATTACGGCCTTTTAAGTTTTTAAACCGTTTGTTCACCTTATGTTGATGTGTATGTATTCGCAATGCGATTCTACATCACTTATAGTACAAAGAAGTTAGATTAAACTATTTTAATTTGTGTGTTAGAACAATTTAAACACGCCGAATCGAAAGAAATCGCCTCCGCGGTTCTGGTGCTGTTTAAATTGTTCTAAAACACAAATTAAAATAGCTTAATCTGACTTCTTTGTACCGGAAGTGATGTAGAATCACATTGCGAACACATACACATCGATATAAGGTTAAAAAAACGTTTTTAAAAGGCCGTAATAATTTAGGCCAGTTAAGTCGATAATCAACATAAATTTGACATATAAACAAACACGCCCTCACTTGGCCACCTTGTCATGGACATTATTTACAATAACACTTTAAAAGGTTCATGGAATAATCAACCGAATACATAAGTGACATATTCACACTTTAAATTGATGAACAATTGATAAATTAATACTAATAGAACACATGTGTATGATTTGCAATGCGCCCTTCGCCGTTTATGTTGAGTACGCCCATGCCATCGACATGACATGAGCCAGTCGTCAAATTTATCAACGAAGCGACTTAATTATCCGTACCGACTTCCATACCATATCCATACCAGGCCCTGCTGTAAGCAGAGAATTTTGTGGTGTGCCCGTGGCTCGAAGTTAACTGAGATATAATCTGTAATTTTAGATCTTAAACTAAAAGTCCCAAAGAAACATTTGCAGGCCGTCCTTGACCTTACCGAGTGGGCGGAGCATAATTTGTAGCTAGTGCGCATGACAACCTCAGCGAACCAAAAATACGTTTGCTCTGCTGTTTTGATGAAATAACACAAAAATTGTTTGTATATCACAAGATAAGTTCATCTATGTGATAATATGTTGTATTGTAGAACATCCCTGCTAAAGACACATACAACATACATAAGATGTTTTGTTTTATTTAAACAATAAGCCGTGTCGCCTAACCGATACATTTATCAAAACAAACATATCCACTTCAATTTTTAAAATCTTTATAATACTTAAATTTGAGTACTTTCAGAAATAAAATTGATTAATACAAGCTTAGGAATGCATGCTCTCGCTCATTAGTAACTTGAAACTGTTTTGTAGTGAAAGCTATAGTAACGCAGGACCAAAAGTATTAGGGCGACACCACATATCAGGGTTAGGGCGACACTTGTCGCCCAAACGACGTCAGATTGTCGCCCAACCGATGGATTTGTGTAATATATATATATATATATATATATATATATATATATATATATATATATATGATATGTTGTTTATTTTAAAAACCTTTTTTTACCATGCAAAATGTGGCCACTCTAATATATATATATATATATATATATATATATATATATATATATATATATATATATATATATTAGAGAATCAATTTGAGTGGCCAAATGTTATATATAAACCTAAATTTAAATTTAAAAATGAAATTATGTTTGCGCTTATTCATGAATATTAGAGTGGTCAAATTTAGCATGATGGAATTTGAAATCATTAACGCATATGGGCTAAAAAGTGAGGTTTCAGGTAACATTTCAGATGAATCCATTCAGTGGAAGATACCTCACACATTTTGCAAAACTCTGAATTTAAGCTCAACCAGTGAAATCGCTCAAGTTGGGGGTGGGGATTTGCGCTATTCTCACGGTTGATGCAGTTATCATTAATTAGTTTGACTCAGCTAACCTCCGCACTTTGCCTAAGGCATCAGCCATGGCTACTTTTGCTTGGCAAACAGCCATGTTTTGCGATGATGGACGTCATATATCAATATCTACTTAACATTCAATCTGCTAAAACAGCACTGCTCACTAACACAGCTTACTAAGTTGTGCAAGTTGAGTTAATCGAATTGCAAGATACGTTGTAATAATCCCCCATCCAAGTATAAGTATGCAGAAAGCTGATATTTCTGAGAAAACTGTCTTGGAGAAATGGATTACGTCCGTTTTCACAGTCGGTCGAGACCACATAACAAGTTATTACGTTATTACCTAGTCATTGGTCGTCAAGGAAATAGTAACTGTTGTCGTTCGTTGCACTGGCGTTGCTGTGGCTCTGTCGGGTGCGGCGCTTCGTAGTAGATGTGCAACAAACATGTGGTTAGTTGGGCTACCACTTCGTTGAGTTGAGAACCTGAATAAATTGCCTATAAATTATGAAGTTCTGCGGAGAGTTTTCTTAGATTTGAAAGGGAAGAAGCTAACGCTGTCTGCAAGCTGCAACAATTGTGCTGGGGGTTTGGCATCTGGCAAACATTCCGACGACACAGAAGCCGAATGCTGCCGAAAAGCTGAAGAAACTCCATCAGCAATTAACAAACACATACAAGTACAAACATAGGCACACAAAGAAACAAACTGAACTGGAAACTGAGTCAGGCCGTCGATTGCTGGAACTGTTTAATGTGGCACACGCGCAGGGTGATCAGTTGATCCGCATTGCTTTTGATGTTGACTTTCTGCAAGATCAACGAAGGCAGAGGAAGGTGTTTATAGCTGGGGAAGAAAAGCCTTTCAATGTGAAATAGCAGAAACGACAAAGGCAGAAATACAACGAGGTTAAACGACGAGCGTCTGCCTCCAAGGCATTTGATGACACCGAACCAGCAATCGACTCACTCATAGAGCCATCACGGGATGAGCAGTCGGTTTATGATGGCAAACTGGGCGTGACGTAGCTATCTCTATCAGCAAATATCACCACAAGCAGTTATATGGATCTGGATCGTTGCCGTGTTCCGGCCGAGCCAAACCAATTCTCAAGAAAATAGCACGGCCCTGTCTTGTAGATGACTCGCTGTATGTCGCTAGTTTGGACAGAATACAAACTGCATATTGTGACACCTGCATTGACAGCTGCAGGCGTTGATGTGTCAAAACTCACCCTGTATGGAATATCATAATCATAACCGTGACACTTACACAGCACTTTTCCAACATTCACTGCTCCCGACGCTGTACAAAAAGTTATTGATACTAGATTAATCTTTAGTTTTACTCTAGTCATCCCAGTGACGCCTTGTGCGTGGCACACACAATAAACGGTGTTCGCTGGAGCGCTGTGACCTAACCTGCCGGCGTTGGCTTACACATTGTTGTTGGGTGGTGCACATTGCAGAATACAGTCAACAACATCGCAATGTCGCTGAATTAAAGACTTCCTGTAGATGTGTTCACACAGTGTCTGTCAGTGGGACTGTTCCTCGTCCCTTGATTTGATCCTTCTTTTCAGGTAACTCATTGCTGATTTCTGATCTCATACGAAATTCCGGTACCAACATCTTCTGTGATGTCGCTATTGCCGTCCTCGTGTTTTCCCCGTCTTCTAGTAATGACAGCATCACGTTAGTTTTGAATTATTTGATTTGCATACGCTCGTTCTTATTTATACGCTCGACATTGTCACAAGTACAAACGTTGTAACAGATAAAAAAAAATGAAGATGGCTTTGGACAGGGTCGGCCAACCTAAGCTGTACATCGAATTCATGCCGAATCACCAGACGATAAAGGCGTCGACTTTTGGCAGGAAGGTTAGCGTGCCAACCGTGTCTAAGGTCGCTTTCGAGCTCAGAACGGCACTCATCGGCACGAACGTACAACCGGCCGCGATGTCGGACACCGACATCGAGAATATGAATGGAGTCGTGCGATCTTCGCGCAGCTGAGGATATATGGCGATCACTGCGATCACAAGGGAGTTTGCGATCACGTTCATGACGACCACAGTGCTTATGACCGTCGTTTTCACGTCGCTGTATTCTCACATTTCCATGCTTCACGTCAACTATAGCATATCAGACGATTGTTTGTGATGTTGTCACGTTATCTGATACCAAACATTTGAAGACAGCGTATTGTTTGTACAACATCCGCAAACGAGAAAGTCTCCAAACTAGTGTGCAGTTTCGTGTCCTATCTACCTATGTCGAAACATTCGAGGAACCACTCGTAGTGGACCGTTAACATATATGCCACCGGCGCCAAGTGATGGTTTTGCAAAACACGCAACTGCGATACGAATACTCGTTTCCCTTTTCACATATCTTACCAGGTGGACAGTAATATTTCATGCTTTTTAGACCCAACTTCGGCGATTAGAGATACTATAATCATACGCCCCCAACGGTATGGCAACATGATAGTATTATGTGCTTGGTGCATAAATTAACATTTTCGATTACGTCGAGTTTCCTTTGGCATCATAAGTACTTAATACTTGTATGTATGTATTGTAGCATTATCTCAATCTGTTATTTAAAAAAAAGGTATTGCGTATTCACCAAATAATAAGAAACAAGTTGGATAGGTCTATGAAGGATCGCAGGATCGCAGAACGACGATAGAAAATCAAAGCTACTGACACAATTGTTTAGGTCAATATGTGTCGCGTAATGCGTCACGTCTGGCGTATTATAGTTTCCTTGACGTACTACATAATATGGCGGCACTGCCGTTATACGTAACGATACGGAAAGCAACATGATGTGTTTCACGTCAACTAGGTCTTGTACATTATTCTACGTATCCATGGTCAGTGTTCCACAATAACCCTACTAAATAGGTATGCGCTCAGTCAGACCATCAACTGATAAGAATCACAGGTCCGACAACAGACCTAAGAGACTTTAATCAGTACGCCATTACCCGACCAAAACAATTACCATATAGAAAGAGCATTATGCAAGTTATGAGAATTTCTGTATAACATCAATTATGCAGTGTGGGGTGAGTAGAAATGGCGCTTATATACAAGGTGGAAGCAGAGTTGTTAATTATGACAGATGACAGTCGGTATTTTAGCGTATTGATGCTGGTGTCATTTTACTTGATGATATCAGCACGTGTTATTCTAACAATAATGAAGGGTTGTCAGGTTTCAAAGTAGTTTGTAGGAAATTGAAGAACTATAGTTTCACGAAAAATATATGCCGTGACAATTTTGATAACAGATCTATTCAATTCTATTGAAAATGAAGGAAACATTATAATGGCCGCCAATGGAAAAGTCAAACGTGGTCTTACATCAACTGAGTTACTGATCCCATTGTATAACATTATTAACGGTAGAATGTGCTAATATAAATAGCTGTAAATAGATTTTGAATAAAAAATTATTTCAGGTAAGTTACCTACACGGTCTGCCGATAACGTGTGTTCTAACTGTTATTGGTTATTTTGGTAAAAGCCCCAGTCACACTTAGCATAACACCATTTTACGACTACTTGCGACCAAAACAGAAACACAAATATCGGCTACCTATTTGCCACCAAAAGCAAAAACGTGAAAAATAATCGAAAGAAAATGGTAAAGAGGCTTCCCTCTTTACCATTTTCTTTCGATTATTTTTCACGTTTTTGCTTTTGGTGGCAAATAGGTAGCCGATATTTGTGTTTCTGTTGTGTTGGTTGGGGGCTGATTTTTTAAAATTTGTAGGCGACAGAATATGGCTGTCAGCAAGTAGCCCGGAAGTTCTGAACAAGATGGAACTTCAACCATGCTGTAGGTGCCATTGATGACATACATATTTCTTTTGAGTGCCCAATAACTCTTGGTATCAAGAGCATCAGTGTCAGCAGGCGCCTGCGCCTGCGCCTGCGCCTGCGCCTGCGCCTGCGCCTGCGCCTGCGCCTGCGCCTGCGCCTGCGCCTGCGCCTGCGCCTGCGCCTGCGACTGCGCCTGCGCCTGCGCCTGCGCCTGCGCCTGCGCCTGCGCCTGCGCCTGCGCCTGCGCCTGCGCCTGCGCCTGCGCCTGCGCCTGCGCCTGCGCCTGCGCCTGCGCCTGCGCCTGCGCCTGCGCCTGCGCCTGCGCCTGCGCCTGCGCCTGCGCCTGCGCCTGCGCCTGCGCCTGCGCCTGCGCCTGCGCCTGCGCCTGCGCCTGCGCCTGCGCCTGCGCCTGCGCCTGCGCCTGCTGACACTGATGCTCTTGATACAGGGCATGCGCATGCGCATGCGCATGCGCAGGCGCATGCCCTGTATCAAGAGCATCAGTGTCAGCAGGCGCAGGCGCAGGCGCAGGCGCAGGCGCAGGCGCAGGCGCAGGCGCAGGCGCAGGCGCAGGCGCAGGCGCAGGCGCAGGCGCAGGCGCAGGCGCAGGCGCAGGCGCAGGCGCAGGCGCAGGCGCAGGCGCAGGCGCAGGCGCAGGCGCAGGCGCAGGCGCAGGCGCAGGCGCAGGCGCAGGCGCAGGCGCAGGCGCAGGCGCAGGCGCAGGCGCAGGCGCAGGCGCAGGCGCTTCTGTTGGGGTGGAACAGGCACATCCTCCCCCTCGCTATCACTCTTCTGGGCAGATCTCTGGTGCCTTTTGGTGGCATGGCTAGTAAGATGGTCAGGGTTTGCTCTCTGGCTGGTTTGTTCTCTGAGTCATGACCCTTGGTCGGCGTTCAGCCAATGAATCGTCGCACACCTGTCAGCAAGTGCATTTATGTGGTGCAGCGGTCGCAAACAGCCCGGCGGTCAGCAAGCGACTAGACTAGCTTGGCGAGCGGTCGCAGATTGGTCGCTGATTGGTTGCTGATGTTTGTCACAGTGTGCCACGATCGCCGACCAGTTGGCGATCGCATACTAGTCTGCGATCAAAATACCCCCAAATCCAAGAAAGTCACTTTGCGACCATTGCGGTCTGGGACCGGTCTGGGATTGATCAAGAGCATCGCTTTGCGACCGTTTAACGACTGATTCAGTCACATGAAGGTTTTTTGGTGCAACACCTGCAACCTTCTTGCGACCAAAATGACAAAGAAATGATCGGCGATCAGTGAAGACCAATTTAAGGCCACTAAGGACCACTGACTACTTTTTACGGCCATTTGCAACCAACTTGTGACCACACGAATTGGCTGTGGTCGCAAGTGGTCGTAAGATGTCGCAAGCTTAATGTGACTGGAGTTTAACTCAGTTTCCTTTCTGCGTAAACCAGAACTTTCTGCAGTGTCATTTGTGTTTGTGATCGTTGTTGCAGTCTGCGCTTGGGTGGTCTGTTTCTACACGTTTTTGCGTAATATGCTGTTGTTTTAATGTCGCCTTTCCGAAAATAAAACACGGCTGGTGGCTTATGTAGACAGATTCGTTGCTAGCATTAGCGACGACTTCTCGTTGTGATTTACATACATTACGTTCTTGACACTTTTCCAACACCTCAAGTTACCTGTGTCCTTTTTGCGAGAGACATTTATTTTTGTTTGGATGTTACGTTGCATTTATTATAATTCGTTATAGGAATTTGTGTATGTGTGTGTGTGTGTGTGTGTGTGTGTGTGTGTGTGTGTGTGTGTGTGTGTGTGTGTGTGTGTGTGTGTGTGTGTATGTGTGTGTGATGTGTGATGTGTGTGTATGTGTGTGTGTGTGTGTGTGTGTGTGTGTTTGTGTTGGTGTGCGTGTGCGCGTGCGCGTGCGCGTGCGCGTGCGCGTGCGCGTGCGCGTGCGCGTGCGCGTGCGCGTGCGCGTGCGCGTGCGTGCGTGCGTGCGTGCGTGCGTGCGTGCGTGCATGCATGCATGTATGTATGTATGAATGTATGTATGTATGTATGTATGTATGTATGTATGTATATATGTGAGCGTTTGCGTGCGTGCGTGCGTGCGTGCGTGCGTGCGTGCGTGCGTGCGTGCGTGCGTGCGTGCGTGCGTGCGTGCGTGCGTGCATGTGTGACTGTGTGTGGTTTTGTGACTGTGTGTGTGCACCCGACAGTGAATGTCTGCGTATAGCCGGGAACTCACTGAACCGTTGGCAGGCCGATAGCCGGCCGGCCGGCCGGCCGACGCACGAAAAATGAAATCGGCCGGGCGTCGTAGGAACATCGGGCCGTCGGCCGGTTTGGTCATTTTGGAACTCACAGAACCGGCCGGCCGTTGTCCGCCCGATGCTACGATTTTTCGAACACACACAGCCGACCGATTTTTTATTTAAGCGTTATTAATTTAAATTCAAATTAGTTTTATTTTTTTTCCATAGAGGGATTCAATATGCTCCCCAGGTGACCTACATCCAAAAGTTCATCATGGCGGACTCAGAGGATGAATTCATGCCGATTTTTATTGCTGCAAGTGCCGCTTTTGTGGCAAACAATCCAAAACATCTGCCAGCCGGCCGACGCCGGCAATATCAAATATATTTGATACCGCCGGCCGACGTCGTGCGGGCATCGGCTCGACGCATAACCGATCCCCAGCCGATGCCCCACGACGTCCCACGATGACCGGCCGGCTTAGTAAGTTCCCGGCTTATGTATGTATCTACATAAGTATGTATGTATATTTATTTATATATGTTTGAATGTATAATATAATATAATATAATATAATATAATATAATATAATATAATATAATATAATATAATATAATATAATATAATATAATATAATATAATATAATATAATATAATATAATATAATACGGTACGGTACGGTACGGTACGGTACGGTACGGTACGGTACGGTACGGTACGGTACGGTACGGTACGGTACGGTACGGTACGGTACGGTACGGTACGGTACGGTACGGTACGGTACGGTACGGTACGGTACGGTACGGTACGGTACGGTACGGTACGGTACGGTACGGTACGGTACGGTACGGTACGGTACGGTACGGTACGGTACGGTACGGTACGGTACGGTACGGTACGGTACGGTACGGTACGGTACGGTACGGTACGGTACGGTACGGTACGGTACGGTACGGTACGGTACGGTACGGTACGGTACGGTACGGTACGGTACGGTACGGTACGGTACGGTACGGTACGGTACGGTACGGTACGGTACGGTACGGTACGGTACGGTACGGTACGGTACGGTACGGTACGGTACGGTACGGTACGGTACGGTACGGTACGGTACGGTACGGTACGGTACGGTACGGTACGGTACGGTACGGTACGGTACGGTACGGTACGGTACGGTACGGTACGGTACGGTACGGTACGGTACGGTACGGTACGGTACGGTACGGTACGGTACGGTACGGTACGGTACGGTACGGTACGGTACGGTACGGTACGGTACGGTACGGTACGGTACGGTACGGTACGGTACGGTACGGTACGGTACGGTACGGTACGGTACGGTACGGTACGGTACGGTACGGTACGGTACGGTACGGTACGGTACGGTACGGTACGGTACGGTACGGTACGGTACGGTACGGTACGGTACGGTACGGTACCTTAAGGTGGCGTACTTGCATTTGTTTCGACAGCCTCAATCTCTCGAATATTTAAATAGTTCTGACACCAACGTTTTTATTAAGTGCTTTGAGATTCAGGTTTTCTTCATAAAAAACCTAATACTCGGAAATATCCAGTATGACACGATCATTCAACATTATGTTTGTGAGACACTTAAATTTGACACGGAATGGCTGGCTTTCCCCTCCC
>OZ024865.1:5104712-5122212 GCA_964017155.1 Oasisia sp. SBJ-2009 | reverse complement strand
TAGGAACCATGTACTACGAGTACAAGTAAAGCGTACGATTACTCCATCTCTCTTTCTTGCATAAATCTGTCATCTGTTTGACCGTT
This sequence comes from Oasisia sp. SBJ-2009, assembly GCA_964017155.1. Classification (NCBI taxonomy): domain Eukaryota; kingdom Metazoa; phylum Annelida; class Polychaeta; order Sabellida; family Siboglinidae; genus Oasisia; species Oasisia sp. SBJ-2009. The sequence goes on along the minus strand of OZ024865.1, from coordinate 5,122,126 downwards.
TCATGCAGGACGGTGATATGAGACATAAACGACCATCGTACGAATCTGTTGATCAGAGCAGTGCGTATGATACACAATCAGCCATGCGTGACCGACACATGCGTACGGTACACCACAGACAGCAAGAACAGCAAATCAGCCACGCGTGACCACGGGTAATAACAAATACGGTTACATAATCTTCGCAACAGACTCAGACGTAACAGTCGGCACAGCAGGATGACACCAGCAGAACGTCTTACAGCGGATATCCTGTTGGTTCTCATAGCAGAATGCTCAGGAGGTTTCCGTTTCCGCGTTGGGAAAGTTAAACTTCTTAGGAGGGGGTTATTTTGTGTAGAGGTGAACTGTCGATGGGGCGGGTGGTCCTCGTGGAGCTCCTGTAATCACCCGTGTGGAAATGCCGGCGTATCGACCCGTAGTCGGGGGATTGCGAGAAAGATGAAATGTGACGGGAAGAGCTGTTCTGGTCCTTCGCAGGATGCCCGGCCATGCAACAGAGGGTGTCCCCACGGCGGCACGGCACAGAACGGCTACTGTAGCGGCTGCCCCAGGGGCTTCTACGGAACGTGCTGCGAACATGGTAAGTCGCGGTTCGATTGTAACCGTATTCCGTGACTCCGAAGATTGAGACATGGATTACCAGTCTCGCCGCTAAGGGGATCGGGCCGGACACCACTGTAAGTTGGAAGTGTGTGTTGATTTTAACAGCAACTCCGATCACATAGCTATAACGTCCACTTGCCGCCAATTATCAGCCAGAGTAGCTATTCTTTGTTTTGCAACTCATTTAGCTATGTCCCGTCTGCGTATGCCTGTTCGATAGGGAGTCAGTTTGTGAAGCGTGGCTTTTGTTATTCTACTGGACATTTATTTTTTCGAAGTGTGTGTTTTCACTGTAGTGATCAGACTATGGCTAGTGATATATAATATTGAAGACTTTCCGCAAATATGTGATCACTTTTTAAAGGCATTCCGTTAACTATGCCCAATTGGTATTACAACATGCATACAACATGCAATTGCGAGAATTGTATAATAAAGGCGCTAGAGCAAAGACAATTGCGCAAGCAATATCATTAAACATCTAGGTCAATTATTTGAGGAGGCACAGGCTTTACGTTAAAATCGGCTGAGTGCTAATGGGTTAAACAGAAGACTTACATATATCGTTCTTTTCAATGACTATACAATTCCATGCAATTGATGAGGCCACAACAATTGTGTATGATTCCTAAAAATATACGGAATGTTATATCGAATCCTATAGAATGTCTACGGTAGTTTAAATTTATACAGAATTTATAACATTTCGTAGACATAATATTTATCATGGCTGGCTGCATAATTTGTATTGTCGTCTATAACAGTAGGTTGAATTCTACACTATAAGCTATTTTACAAATATAGTAGGCCTAATTCGCAAAAGCCTATATTAGATCCCTATGTATTTGTGTTGTTGGTTTTGCGTAATGATACTGCTTGTTCTATTCGACAAGTCGTGAGTATTATTCTATTTTCACGTCTTATAACGTAATTCAAATATAATACTATCAATCATAGGCGATTGCTCACACGTATTAACAATGATCACAAAGAAGTTACACTCAACTCAATAAAAACCACAAAAACAGGACAACGCTGAATTTCACTGACTTGTTGCACACAGCTGTAAACAGGTCTTGAAAAAAACGTATTGGAGAGACAATTGGGAACCGACGTAATGTAGGTTAACGACTGCTGTACCAATACAACTACGCAATGTAGGTTAACGACCGTTATATATCACGCGTGTAAAGAATGTCTACATGAGTTTCTAAGGTCTGTGCTAGGGGCGGATCCAGTTACCGTAGTTTGTTATACTCTGAAGCAATAAGGCATAACATAACTCGGGAAGCGGCGTCAGGGTGTCCATCACGATCAAGACGAGTGAAGATGGTCTGTTTGTGTGTGCTAACACATACTCATTGAGTCAGGGGTCGAACCAGACAAGTTACTGTCGATTCGGGGCGCACTTATTTTTCTGTGTTTGCAAGTGCCTCACCATATACACAATACACAATCCGTGGTGGGTTTAACCCACCAAAATTACCCACACTAAAATCTTCGAAGGCGTGACTCCAGCACATATTGTCACCGCTATGCACCTGAGTCTGAATGAGCGAATGCAATAACAAAAGCGAGTGAAGACAGTCTTTTTATTTGAGTCAATCTGATGATGACGAATGGCTCTGTTTATTGCTTGGCGCCGTGATTGATGTAATTATATGGTTTCCATGAGGTCGTGTTAGTTGAGTCTTGAATATATAGACCGTAATCATTCTTGACCACATCCTGTATAATTGCTTGACACAGCACCATCTTACTTGAAATTAAAAGTGTCGTTACTAATTGTTTTAATTATAATTATATGCATCTACATATGCATTACTTTGGTGTTTGTTATTCGCACAATTGCTAAATATGTTCTGACCAGCGCAATTGCAGAATTATGGCATAATTACAGACCCAGAAAATCGCTATTTAATGCACATGCATCAAACAAACTATACATAGGACATGAGCAAGAGAGTTTGACGATACATTTTAAAGGAGTTATACTCATAGTGATATTTTGATACGCTTACATCCTTAGAGAAGGAAACTATGTGACAGCGTTGCATGGCCCACAGCTTTCTATGAGAAATCACTATTTTTAATAATAACCCCATTTTTGTACAACAACCTTTCAGTGAAATTGCTAAAAGGGTGTCCTCAGGCAAATCACTAAACAATATGTATACAACTTAGGAGTATGAAAATGTCGTTAATTGTAGGCGAGGTATTGTGCTTTTCAAGGAACATTAAAACTAGTTAAGTATCTTCAGAACTGCGGATGTCATGATATTTGATTTTATGGAACGTTCTCTGCCGAGTGTAAACATGAAATCCACTTCATTCTGGCTTTTTACAAAAGAACAAAATCACTTAAATGTCTGGTTAATACTCTTGTTTATCCTCACCGATAGTTCTTATTACATTGAAACGTTGGTATATTATCCTCGATATTGAAAATTCCTTTTTTTCTGCGAAATAATTGTGTTTAATTATTTGGAAAGTTCTCTGACGTGATGGACATCATTCACGCCGCTTCACGAGTAGTTGTGGTGCCACAGTGCTTGAGGCTATATTCTAAACCCTCTTTAACCTGGATCTACCCGTAGCAGAGACATTTGAAACACACATAGACATTCCTTACACGAGTGATATGCACTGGTCGTAAACCTACACTACGTCGACCCTAGTTGTCTGGACCGGTAAGTAGAATACAAGGTTGTCCTGTTTTAGTTTTTATTGGTTGGACATTAATTCTACTATTATCTATGCTAATATTTTTGAGTCAGTCGCCTGTGATCGACTCCATTGCAGTTTAAACTGCGGCAGAAAAGTGGAAAATAAAATAATAATCAATATTACTGGCTGAGAAGAGCAATCAGTATGCAAAACGAACAATTCAAATAAAATATTAATTGTAACGCATTTATACAGCGCCGTAAATCCAGGTTTCCCTGTCGAAAGGCGTTGTAAAATACAAAGGCGCATACTCTAGGTTACCCTGTTGAAGGGCGCTGTAAAATACAAAGGGGTATACTCTAGGTTACCCTGTTGAAAGGCGTTGTAAAATACAAAGGGGCATAATCTAGGTTACTCTGTTGAAAGGCGTTGTAAAATACAAAGGCGCATACTCTAGGTTACCCTGTTGAAAGGCGCTGTAAAATACAAAGGGGTATACTCTAGGTTACCCTGTTGAAGGGCGCTGTAAAATACAAAGGGGTATACTCTAGGTTACCCTGTTGAAAGGCGCTGTAAAATACAAAGGGGCATACTCTAAGCTAATATTGTGAAATTGAACATTGTTTTTAACTGGAACGTTTTCTGACATGATGGACATCATTTACGTCGCTTCGCGAGTTGTTTTGGTGCTACAGTGCTTGAGGGTATATTTAGACCCTCTTTAACCTTGATGCGCCTCTAGCAGAGACTTTTGAAACACACGTAGACACTCCTTGCACGAGTGATATACACTGATCGTAAACCTACATTATGTCGGCCCCTAGTTGACTCACCAATACGTTATCAAAACCTACTTACAGCTGTGTGCAACACTCCGTTGGAAACAGCGTTGTCCTTTTTTGGTTATGTAGGTTTGACATTAATTGTATTATTATCGTTGTTAATAGTGTTGATCATTTGCCTATAATCGACCCCACTGCAGTTTGAACTATGATGAAAATTCAATAATAATCAATATTGCTGGCTGAGAAGAGCAATCGGTACGCAAAACAAACAACTAATATATAATAATAATAGTAAAACATTCAGGTTAAAATCTAGGTTACCCTGTTGAAATGCGCTGTACAAATGAAAAGGGGCTTACTATCGGATTTTGCGGATTACCTTTGGTTGAATATTTGATATTGTGAAATTCAACATAATTTCCAATGACGGCAATAAACGTATGTATCCATACTAAATATATGTCTAAACAATTATATGTAATTCTGAATAAAGTGAAATTATCATTCTACAGTGATTGAACTGAATGATTTATGCACGTTTGTCGTATACTGTTGTCTACCCAATGTGTAACCACATGTCTAGGATGTAGGCTTATCTAAAAATCATTATGAACGTTCGCCCCTAAAACAAGTACTCGTTTTCCAAATGTTGGGTTCTGGCTCATGGCCGAACATAGTCGTCATAAATTAATGTATAACACGACGATATATTGACGCACCCCTTTACGTCACACAACAGAGAGACTCTCACTGCCTATGTACGCATTTAAACTTTAGACGACTGAAGTCGGTCATGCGTGAAGAAGTATATTCACACACAAGATAAAACCCACAACCCAACCAATTGAATAACATTTTGTAATAGGCATACATAGTTAAATTAATATGTCATTAAGTTTGCATATATTTTCTTAACAAATTACTTTGGCAGTGCATTAAAGCGACATGATCAGTTCGTGGCTTTTTATTTTTATTGCACAATCATATTAATCACTGTAAGTTATAACTATTGTAGCGTCCTGACCGCCAATTAATGTTTTATCGAAACACAACTGACTTCATAATGTTAAACGTCGAATGTTTATAAACACTGTCACTCAAATCGCCGCGAGTGAGACTCACCCTTTGACCTTTACCAACTGGGAGACGTGCATCTGGCAGGGTGTGGCGTTAGTGGCGTCAACTTGTGTTCACGTGATACGGCATCGCGTGGTCACGCATTTCCTTCTGGGCTTTTAGCCACGGTTACAACGGTTTCGAAAGACCTCGGGGTCAATGTGTACACGGAGTTAAGCGCCCTTACTGCGTCTATTTTCAAACCCTAAGTGGTACATGAAAACATATTTTGACTATCTTTAAGCTATAATAGGTGTAATTTATACCGCACAACATGATTTTGCAATAAAAATAAAAAGCCACGAACGGACTATGTCGCTTTAAGTAGCATCCAAGCCGCAGCGTCATTATCGATTGCGGTGGACGAATACCAATGAAACATTGTTACTGCCGTGATTTATTCAAACAATTAAACGTGAAATCACCTGCTCCGCATCTAACAGTAAAGATGTGTGTGTGTGTGTGTGTGTGTGTGTGTGTGTGTGTGTGTGTGTGTGTGTGTGTGTGTGTGTGTGTGTGTGTGTGTGTGTGTGTGTGTGTGTGTGTGTGTGTGTGTGTGTGTGTGTGTGTGTGTGTGTGTGTGTGTGTGTGTGTGTGTGTGTGTGTGTGTGTGTGTGTGTGTGTGTGTGTGTGTGTGTGTGTGTGTGTGTGTGTGTGAGTGTGTGTGTGTTAGAGATCGAGTGTTCGTCAGAAATAGACGCATTTGTTTGTCTCCTTTGGCTAATGCACCAAATGACGGAGGGTGATACGCAATCCATTGCGGGTGTAGCTCATCTAAGTTACCCGCACGAAAAACCTCGAAGGCGCCGCTTTACCCCCATTTTCCAACTGGACACGGATGAATGAGCACAACTTGAAAAGGCGGACGTGGGTGGCCTACTTTGCTTTTGTCAGTCGGGTGTTTATTGCATGACGCATGCGTTGGCACTGATGTATTTGTCGTGGTTGGAATCGTCGTGCGTTGTTGGCGGTGGAAGATATCAACGTCCTGTGACGCCATGTGCGGTTGTTCAGTGACACTGACAGCGCTTGCACGGCCGTTACAGGACGGTACATTACAGATAGACTATGCAACTTGGTCGTAGAAAAATGGTGGTGTATTCGCGTCAAGAATTCTGTCCTTGTAAATAGACTGCATGTGCACACACGCACGCGTACACGTACGCGCACGCGCACGCGCACGCGCACGCGCACGCGAACACGAACACGAACACGAACACGAACACGAACACGAACACGAACACGAACACGCACACGCACACGCACACGCACACACACGAACACGCACACGAACACGCACACGCACACGCACACGCACACGCACACGCACACGCACACGCACACGCACACGCACACGCACACGCACACGCACACGCACACGCACACGCACACGCACACGCACACGCACACGCACACGCACACGCACACGCACACGCACACGCACACGCACACGCACACGCACACGCACACGCACACGCACACGCACACGCACACGCACACGCACACGCACACGCACACGCACACGCACACGCACACGCACACGCACACGCACACGCACACGCACACGCACACGCACACGCACACGCACACGCACACGCACACGCACACGCACACGCACACGCACACGCACACGCACACGCACACGCACACGCACACGCACACGCACACGCACACGCACACGCACACGCACACGCACACGCACACGCACACGCACACGCACACGCACACGCACACGCACACGCACACGCACACGCACACGCACACGCACACGCACACGCACACGCACACGCACACGCACACGCACACGCACACGCACACGCACACGCACACGCACACGCACACGCACACGCACACGCACACGCACACGCACACGCACACGCACACGCACACGCACACGCACACGCACACGCACACGCACACGCACACGCACACGCACACGCACACGCACACGCACACGCACACGCACACGCACACGCACACGCACACGCACACGCACACGCACACGCACACGCACACGCACACGCACACGCACACGCACACGCACACGCACACGCACACGCACACGCACACGCACACGCACACGCACACGCACACGCACACGCACACGCACACGCACACGCACACGCACACGCACACGCACACGCACACGCACACGCACACGCACACGCACACGCACACGCACACGCACACGCACACGCACACGCACACGCACACGCACACGCACACGCACACGCACACGCACACGCACACGCACACGCACACGCACACGCACACGCACACGCACACGCACACGCACACGCACACGCACACGCACACGCACACGCACACGCACACGCACACGCACACGCACACGCACACGCACACGCACACGCACACGCCATACATCTACACTTAATGTGAACAATTATATTTCTCTTTATTCACGTTTTGCGATATTATCATGCGTGTGCTGGATGCATACATGTTATTACATTATACACTCGCACACAAATTATAATATATAAATATAAAAAGGATCCGCAGCTTAACATGTAATTAATGTGTTACGCCTACAGCGTGCATTGCAACCAATCATCGATATTTCGAGTTGTGCTGGGGAGGGGGGGGGGGTGGGGGGAGTAATATAGTTTATATAGTTACAACCTTGGCGCATCCATCGCTCTGTTGACAACTTGAATGCTACAGTCTATTTGCAAATGACCAACTAGTTTGTTGTCACGCACCTGTGAACTTGGGTTAAAATAACATAGGCGCAAAAGAGGCTACCTAGCTTTATTATTACTATTATTAATTCATAAAAGATAATTATAAAGTGCATTCAGCAATCGAGAAAAAAACGTTATATAATATTAGTATTGTTGTTATTTTTATTATTATGACAACCGTTGAATTTGTGGCGGATTTAATCCGATGTCATATCTTCGTCCATCGCCATCGCCATCGCCATCGCCATCGCCATCGCCATCGCCATCGCCATCGCCATCGCCATCGCCATCGCCATCGCCATCGCCATCGCCATCGCCATCGCCATCGCCATCGCCATCGCCATCGCCATCGCCATCGCCATCGCCATCGCCATCGCCATCGCCATCGCCATCGCCATCGCCATCGCCATCGCCATCGCCATCGCCATCGCCATCGCCATCGCCATCGCCATCGCCATCGCCATCGCCATCGCCATCGCCATCGCCATCGCCATCGCCATCGCCATCGCCATCGCCATCGCCATCGCCATCGCCATCGCCATCGCCATCGCCATCGCCATCGCCATCCCCATCGCCATCGCCATCGCCATCGCCACCACGATCGCCACCACCACCACCACCACCACCACCACCACCACCACCACCACCACCACCACCACCACCACCACCACCACCACCACCACCACCACCACCACCACCACCACCACCACCACCACCACCACCACCACCACCACCACCACCACCACCACCACCACCACCACCACCACCACCACCACCACCACCACCACCACCACCACCACCACCACCACCACCACCACCACCACACCACCACCATCAACGCAGCTGACGTTTGCAGCGTGTGAGAAGATCGCCGACTGCGAGTGGCTGGAGTGTACCTCTGCCACGGACCACCACTGCAAGCGCTGCCAGTCGGACCACGGCGGGGAGCAGAAGGCCTACAGACTGGCCACTAGAGACGGACATCGGAACAGGGTCTGTGAGCGTAAGTACACTACACCACGGGGTGGAGAGGATAGAGTGGAGAGGGTAGTCTTGCGAAGGGCACGGAACATCCAGTTATTCACTCTGACGCTCTCGGAAATCCCACATTCTGTCTCTTCAAAAACACGCATTCGGCTCTTGATATCAGATAGTAGAATCTGTGTCATAATCATCATCATCATGCTGTCGGTCGCGATGCGACAAAGACTGCTTCTATTACTTGACTATTGCTCTACATTTATCTCTCTGATGTGAGAGTGATGTCCACGAGTCGGTCTTTATGGCTCTCAGCTTCAGGTTTCTCTTGGTGGTATCCTTGAATCGGAGACGAGAGTGTCAGTGTAGAAAGGTGATAAACAAAATGTGTCTTGCTCAACAATTCGGTGGGTAGATACTCAAATTGATAACTCAAATTGTACCCCCTTGACATTTCGCCCAGTCTAGAAGCGAGTAAGGCTAATTGTGGTGTTCTATAAAGATTTCGGGGTCTAAATTATTATATTATACAGTTTTAGCTGTCTTTATGTCTGGGTATATGAATCGCTTGCCTATCCCCTCTGCTGGGATAAATGCATCCTCGCAAGACAGGAATCGTTTCGCTAGGCTACTGTGCCCTTGGCTAATCGTCTCCGTAAAACTGGGGCTCGAGCGGAGTCGCTACTACGTCAGCCGTGAGAACAGAACAAATACCCACCATAATTTGAAGACGGATACACGACTGGTGGGTATTCCAATATAACGACCCATTCACGCCATAAACGTTGCATGTAACACGCTAAGCGTGTGGCTGAAATCACCCAAAATTATTTAGTTATCACATGACTGGATGCCGACCACACTCCTTGTGGACGATTTCATTGGCTGGTGGTAAAAGAGTGGTTTTTGGCAGGGAAGTGTCAGGGGTAGAGAAGAGCTGGTACTGACGTAATCAGCCGCAGCGACCCCTGGCGAGCGAGGATTGATGAATGTACTGCGCACGCACATGGCCGACCTGCCAATATGGTCCACATTGTAGACTGCACGCGTCTATTTCATTCCGTCACTGCTGCTAGTTATCTAAACTAGCTGACTTTTATAATTTGTTTAAACTCATGCTAACCAGAAACATTTGATTCAATGTGAATACGCAACTCAGAACCCCACATTAACTCAAACATAGATTCCAGCGTATAACCCCACGTCAATGGCCTTGGTCACGTGGCGTTATCGCCTACCTATCGTGACAAATTGAAATTGTTTAGCAAATAAATTTGAACTTCAACGCGATTTCCACGGCGATCGCTATTTGCTAGCCTTGACGTACAAATGCCCTTTTGTGGCTGTTGCGGGTACAAACATATTTAAGTTTAGGGTAAGTTTTACGATTAGTATTAGGTTTAGGGTTAAGTTATATTATATTAATTTAGATTTAGTTAGATTGAAGGCACTTTTGACAAGATTGACATTAGGCGTTTTATCTGACCACTGTCCGTGGAGGGCACACAGCCACCTCCGAATTCCGCTGCATACTTTTCAAGAAACACATTTAGTACTTTGAGATGTTGACGACACAACACATTCATTTCGAGTCAGAGTCTAGATTCCGAAGACAGAATCGACGACCGAGAAATAACGCAGCAGTACTACTAATATGTTTGGTTGTTTCTTTGTTGTTTTAGAGTTATGTTCCTGGCGTTCTGACAGCCGCTTCTGTTACCCTGGGACGTGTCCAGACTTGAGCAAGAATTGTCAGTGTACGGATGGATTTAGCTCGACGAACTGTTTGACAAGTAAGTAAGGAATGAAAGAGTTTTTCAGACACTCTCGTCAGAAAGACGACCTTTACAAGTACTATTACTAAGGATAAATCTTGAATATATATTATATGATGAACTCTATCATGTTAGAGTTAAATGGTGGTTTTAAATATTTTTTATTTCCAGCTGTGAGCATAAGAAATATCGTATGTTGGTGCTTTACATGTTTTATGTAAATTATGTCCTGCGCAATTCAACGTATGACGCAATGCTTCCGTTTTTTTTAAACGGGCAGTAATGTTCTAGCGCCAATCGGTAGCATAAGTGCACATATATGAGTGAACGTACATGTCCATGCTATGCGTACATGATTATTAACATTATGTTTTGGTATGTTCCCACACACGCGCACGCGCACGCGCACACGCACACACACACACACACACACACACACACACACACACACACACACACACACATACACACGCTCGCACTCACACAAGCCGCACGCCGCAAGCGCGCACGAAACGCTTGTTGACGTACATGACAGTTTCAGTGACGGTCGAGGTTTGAGGTTTGAATTGAGGAATGCACTGTGACATGTCCATGAATAAAACACATTATTCATGATATATCGTTATTGATCCATATTGGAGAAAATAAAAAACAACAACAATAGGGTATTGGCACAGACGTAGGTTAGTGAACAATACATCCCACGATATGTATGCAAAGCACTTGAATACATGTCAACTTACCGTGCAAACGTATTCCTGCTAAATTTTAATAGACGTACCGAAACGTGATCAACACTAAATGAAAATGACGAAAAGGGATTCAGCGATAGTTACGTCACTTCCGTGGTAACATCGTCACGCACATTCTCCAAGCAAATACTCGCTTCCGTTTATAAAAAAATATATGTTCTCCTGAAAATTACACACATATATATATATATATATATATATATATATATATATATATAAGCACCTTCAAAAATACCTAAACCAAATCATAATGCTAGCTCTATTAATAAACTTGACCTGATCCTCAACCTTTTTTTCACATAAGAAACAAATGCATTTGTAGGAAGACAGGTAGCAAAATGTGTCATCTCATATTCTATGCTAATGACATATGAAAACGAGGTGTGCTGTTGAGTATTAAGATTTTTCGTCCGATATTCATTATTTGGGGGATCAGTCCACTCAACCCCCCGCTCCAGCACCAATTTTGTTGAAAAATACGTTTGCTTACCAACAAATGACCGGTCATTGTATGTCTGCAGTCGACACCAAACCGACCATCATGTATTGTCTGGTGACGGCTAAACACGGCACAGAGAAGGTGGACATCACCTGTGACGAAGCGACAAGCAGCGCCATCTACACCAATATCCTCGCCACCAAACTGACGGTAGGCTGCGTGCTTTTCGGTTAGTTGATCCAGCAAGGCTAGATCATAGAAGTTCACAAATATATTAAGCATTACATAAGGGGCGCTATGGTTATTTTCACATATCGCGAGTACAATAATTTGCTGCAGTGGCGTCACCAGTGTGTGGAATAATATTAATGGAAATTGACGATACGAGCCATTTTATATTGTAAAACACGTATTGGTTCAGGTAATGGTGGTGGTGCTGATGTGCTAATGGTGGTGTGCGTGTGCGTGTGCGTGTGCGTGTGCGTGTGCGTGTGCGTGTGCGTGTGCGTGTGCGTGTGCGTGTGCGTGTGCGTGTGCGTGTGCGTGTGCGTGTGCGTGTGCGTGTGCGTGTGCGTGTGCGTGTGCGTGTGCGTGTGCGTGTGCGTGTGCGTGTGCGTGTGCGTGTGCGTGTGCGTGTGCGTGTGCGTGTGCGTGTGCGTGTGCGTGTGCGTGTGCGTGTGCGTGTGCGTGTGCGTGTGCGTGTGCGTGTGCGTGTGCGTGTGCGTGTGCGTGTGCGTGTGCGTGTGCGTGTGCGTGTGCGTGTGCGTGTGCGTGTGCGTGTGCGTGTGCGTGTGCGTGTGCGTGTGCGTGTGCGTGTGCGTGTGCGTGTGCGTGTGCGTGTGCGTGTGCGTGTGCGTGTGCGTGTGCGTGTGCGTGTGCGTGTGCGTGTGCGTGTGCGTGTGCGTGTGCGTGTGCGTGTGCGTGTGCGTGTGCGTGTGCGTGTGCGTGTGCGTGTGCGTGTGCGTGTGCGTGTGCGTGTGCGTGTGCGTGTGCGTGTGCGTGTGCGTGTGCGTGTGCGTGTGCGTGTGCGTGTGCGTGTGCGTGTGCGTGTGCGTGTGCGTGTGCGTGTGCGTGTGCGTGTGCGTGTGCGTGTGCGTGTGCGTGTGCGTGTGCGTGTGCGTGTGCGTGTGCGTGTGCGTGTGCGTGTGCGTGTGCGTGTGCGTGTGCGTGTGCGTGTGCGTGTGCGTGTGCGTGTGCGTGTGCGTGTGCGTGTGCGTGTGCGTGTGCGTGTGCGTGTGCGTGTGCGTGTGCGTGTGCGTGTGCGTGTGCGTGTGCGTGTGCGTGTGCGTGTGCGTGTGCGTGTACGTGTACGTGTACGTGTACGTGTACGTGTACGTGTACCTGTGTAAGGTAGGGGATTTGAACGAACACTAATCTTTCTAACCTTATTTTAGATTGACCTTAAGAGTGCATTTAAGGGTCCAACTACCAAAAGAAGGTATTACATCAACGTTTTCAAGGTGGGCATCACGGAGTCGACGCTCAACCATCGGCTGGTAAGGGGTAAGCGAAGTTTATGTAATATCGGCATTCAGTGTGTCCAATTTTGAACCAAATAACCAATGTTGTTTCGTATAAAATGAACGACGACTACGTTTAAGCTATGCTTGGACGTCAACAACTGGCCACCACTCTGAGTCGTAGTTCTGATAATCCGGTTTGAAACTGGGACAGTTAGTTTTACTTTCAGTTTGTTGACCTATATAAACAACTCACCAATCACATGTATGTGGTATATAATAATCGCTGTGCATAATTATTACCTGGATGGATCCTTGCCACGTTAAAGTAGTATTGTATCAGCGTTTGTTTTTAAATATTATTTCAATTCAATCGAAATAACCACTGTGAAGCGCTTCAGAACAATTACTTGGATGGGATGCTGTATAAGAAATATATGATTATTATTATATAAGTTATATGGGCGTCTGAATGCGCATAATTATCTTCTCCAGATGAAGGATAGAGTGGCACATGACAAAGGTTACTATAGTTATATCGCATACAATTCAAATTGGCTACGATTGCATACCGTAAGCGTTCTACTCACCAACCAACTTAATAAGTTATTCTACTATTATCTTTCATGCTTAAAACTCTCAGATCGTCCGTTTCCAAACAACCTTTTTGTTCCTAAAACTAAGCACAGTAATGACAAACATGGTTACTCTACAGTTGCACCAAACTATAGAACCAACTGTCTATTACAATTACATCATCTATCTCAATATCTAACCACGTTTTGTAAATAAAACTTCAAATTATATTTTTCCGAAGTTGCATTTCGACCTTAAATGTTCGGATGTCCCATGCTCTAATGACGTCTCCTGCCTGCCCCAATGATTTTCTAGGTCGGGCCTTTGGGTTAGAATTTTGAATGATATAGGCGCTACGTAACTGACTCTATTTGTTATTGTTACTTCCTGAAAGGTAACACAATCGCGCGCATTCTACAAACAAAGACTTGCTTCCAGTCATAGCACACACACACACGCACGCACGCACGCACGCACGCACGCACACACACACACACACACACACAAACACACACACACACATATATTCTCTACAAGAGTTGATGCACATACTGTAACGTTGTCACATACTAGTAGCGAGGAACGAGTACTCTTTCGCATTACCTTTTAACTATGTACAACTATTTTCAGTTGAAACAATCAGTGAAACAATTGTCTCAAATAAATCTTTCAGACGGTTTCTCACCGCTTTGTTAGTTTGTTACGAATGGAATGACGAACTGTACTTGTTCGTGTGCCAGGCGGCCAGACAGTCAGGGACCAGGCCGTGGACTGTGGCGGCGGCAGTTCCCGGAGCAATCCAAACGTTGGCGCAGCGTTGTGCAACAAGGAGGTCTCTCTACCGAACACGCCATTGAAACACGGCGACCGGTATGTACAGGGTACGGTGTGGTACATAAACGTACACTGGACGAACAGTAGCTTACACTTATGAATGTACACAAGCACACTCAAACATGCACATGCGCACATGCGCTCATGCGCTCATGCGCACATGCGCACATTCGCACATACGCACATACGCACATACGCACATACGCACATACGCATGCGCACGCGCACGCGCACGCGCACGCGCACGCGCACGCGCACGCGCACGCGCACGCGCACGCGCACGCGCACGCGCACGCGCACGCGCACGCGCACGCGCACGCGCACGCGCACACGCACACGCACACGCACACGCACACGCACACGCACACGCACACGCACACGCACACGCACACGCACACGCACACGCACACGCACACGCACACGCACACGCACACGCACACGCACACGCACACGCACACGCACACGCACACGCACACGCACACGCACACGCACACGCACACGCACACGCACACGCACACGCACACGCACACGCACACGCACACGCACACGCACACGCACACGCACACGCACACGCACACGCACACGCACACGCACACGCACACGCACACGCACACGCACACGCACACGCACACGCACACGCACACGCACACGCACACGCACACGCACACGCACACGCACACGCACACGCACACGCACACGCACACGCACACGCACACGCACACGCACACGCACACGCACACGCACACGCACACGCACACGCACACGCACACGCACACGCACACGCACACGCACACGCACACGCACACGCACACGCACACGCACACGCACACGCACACGCACACGCACACGCACACGCACACGCACACGCACACGCACACGCACACGCACACGCACACGCACACGCACACGCACACGCACACGCACACGCACACGCACACGCACACGCACACGCACACGCACACGCACACGCACACGCACACGCACACGCACACGCACACGCACACGCACACGCACACGCACACGCACACGCACACGCACACGCACACGCACACGCACACGCACACGCACACGCACACGCACACGCACACGCACACGCACACGCACACGCACACGCACACGCACACGCACACGCACACGCACACGCACACGCACACGCACACGCACACGCACACGCACACGCACACGCACACGCACACGCACACGCACACGCACACGCACACGCACACGCACACGCACACGCACACGCACACGCACACGCACACGCACACGCACACGCACACGCACACGCACACGCACACGCACACGCACACGCACACGCACACGCACACGCACACGCACACGCACACGCACACGCACACGCACACGCACACGCACACACATACACACATACACACATACACACATACACACAACACACATAGACACATACACAGACAGACACAAACATATGCATACATCGGACGCACATACACGCAGGCGCGTACACATGGGCGACGATATTCATTCTTCATTACATATACATGTGTTTGTGAAGCAGTCACTGTGTGTTTTCGTGTTTGCGCACGTGCGTGTATATCGTGCTTGTGTACGTTTAACAATATGACACCGGCGTGGTAGTGGGTGCGCGTGCAAGTGAAACATATGCGTGTATTATTTGAGTGTGTGTGTATGGGCATGCATGTGTGTTACTTTGTGAGCGCCCGTGCATGCATGTGCGTGTACGCACGCGCGGGTGTGAGTTCATTTGTACGTACTTTCTAATTCATGTTATTTTGGTCAGCAGATAAAAACCTTCAGTTTGACACATCATAATAACATATTGAGACATATACGACTATACAAGGAAGACTTTGGATTGATTGAATGTGTCATAGCACGCAACATTGACAACAAATGCGTTATTTCCGGTGTACCATCCAAGATAGATTTGGAAATAGTAGTGAAACGAACTTCATTATTGCTACTTGAAATCATCTTCAGGGGACACAGAAATAAAAACAAAAATTGTGGGAGGGGCGCACGATGGTATATCTGACCCATGGTTTATACCAATAAACTGCTTTAATGTTTACCTACACAGAATCCACTTCAAGGCTGTGGCAAAGAACGGTGGCTACGTGAAGATTAACAACGCAGACACGGGCAATGTCGACCCGACGAAATACTACACAGGTCAGACGGTGACCCACTCCGCCCTTTTGGTCATCGATCTGGTCAAACCTGTCCACTGCTCCGTCGCGTCAACGTGTAACGACAACATGTTGGACAGAGGCCAAGCTATCACTAAGTCGGTACGTTGCTGGTTGTCAAAACGTAGAGAATCACAAACGTTAACATAACGACGTGAGTAGTAAGTTGCAGACCTATGAGCTAGAATATTGCACATTTGTTTGATAACTGATGTTGTCTGTGGTTTTGTAAGCCGTGGATTCACATATACATTTCACTTCATCGAAGATTGAAAGAAATGCGCATTTGTTAATATTATTAGATAGATAGGACATGATCTTTACAACCATGTTTGTCACGTGATGTCACAGTTTGCGCAACTCGATACCCAGTTCCGGATACAGCATTGACGTTCACACGCACCCTGACCGTTTGACTCTACCAGGAGTGTTGGCCAATACATCAACAAGAAGACGTACACACACTCACACACACGTTATGCATTAACACACATGCACACGCACGCACGCACACTCATGACACGGTATCATC
>OZ024865.1:5087212-5092212 GCA_964017155.1 Oasisia sp. SBJ-2009 | reverse complement strand
ATATATATATATATTTATATAATAAGTATACTCATTTCCCATAAATACATACTTACATACATACATGCATGCATGCATGCATACATACATACATACATACAAACATACATACATACATACATACATACATACATACATACATACATACATACATACATATATATATATATATATATATATATATATATATATATATATATATATATATATACGTATATGTACATATGTACGCGTGCGTGCGTGCGTGCGTGCGTACGTACGTACGTTCGCATTTATGTATATAAGTATGCAAGAATGTATATGAATGCGACACAATATTATTGTTATAACATATACTAGATGTTGTATATACATATTACAATGTTATACTGTATGTGTATTTGTGCTTGTGGAATCAGTCAGAGGTCGCGCCTTACGAGCATCACGCAGCTTTACCGGATCAGACCAATGCAGAACACGTCAGGAGAATCCAGCACCACATTGTGTCAGAAGCCGACGTTTCCAGATAAACCAACCATCATAATGAGTAAAGAGAATATGGTTAGTTTCAGATCCGGTACAGGAACACATTTACATTGCAAAGATAATGAGGTACTGCAATATCTTTTGTGTAAAGCTTGAAGCTACATTTGCCAGCATCATGTTTTATTTCAGCAAACGTGTAATGCATAAATACAGTTATATGATTTTGGTTAACATACTGTTGCACCAAACCATATTTACTATATAAATAAAACAGCTTCTACAACATCTGTACCGCATTGAAGGATGAAACTAATACGTTGTTGGTTTCTTTGGGCAGGTCTAGTCGTATTTGTTTAATCGCAGTTGTTTGGTTGAATAATGCTACCTGGATAAGTTGAGATGATGTTTGATATTTGGTAGAAAGTATCAAATTAGTAAGGGGCTTCAACTTTCATCCTTTCCGTTAATAATATATGTAGATATTAAAAATGACGTAAAGGTAAATTATTACATAGCACAGTAACAACTACTCATGACTAATAAAGGCGCTTTACATTTTAAATTAAATTAAGTGCATTTATGTTTGATTTTAAATATTGAATTTTATGGAATGGAATCGTCATAATTATACCATGGAGTAACGTGCAAAGCGGTTCCAGCTTTCATCATAAGTAGATACGCATATATTCAGTGGATAGCTAATGTGACCACACCCCAAATGTCCCATTCATTTCCCAATTTGACCACATTGATTGAACCACGCTTCACCTTTAATCATTCCAGTGTTTTCTTCCAGCTGGAGTTGTCCTGGTTCGGCTCGGACGACGAGAGTGGCATCCACACGTACGAAGTGGGACTCGGTTCGACGGGATCCGAGGACGTGGATCTGATGCCGTACACGTCGACTCACGGCCACCGTCACTTCACCACCTACCACCCGGACCTGATGGACGGACAGACCTTCTACATCCACATCAAGGCTGTTAACAGGGCGGGACAACAGACGGTCCAGGTAAGCTCTTTGTCTCACGTGGCCACACATAGGTCGTTAACAGACCGACAACACACTCTCCGTGCAATGCACTATCGGCAAATGTTTGTTCGTCGTGCGCAGTTGTTTCAGTAAATTATGGTAGTAAACGTTTAGTGAGATGCACAATATGTAACTAACCTTTGAAATATAAGTTATATATGATTTATTTGAGTCTAGTGCATAACATGCTTGATAGTACTGCTGGATGACAACGACAATGACAATTACAATGATATCGACGGTGTCGATGAGTGATGACAGTGATGGTGTTGATGATTATGATGATGATGATGATGATGGTGTTGATGATGATGGTCTTGGTCATGGTAGTGGGTGTGGTCGTGGTCGTTGTCATGGTCTTGATGGTGACAACGTCAACGATGCTGACAACGAAAACATAAAAACTACGACGACAAAATAATTACAAAGATAATAACGATAACAACGACAATGACTGAGGACGAAGTCGAAAAATGCGATAGTTGCTATTGTATTGTGTCCGTGTTGACCTTACTACACCTATTCGTGTATTCGACATTATTGGTCAGTCTTCCTTTTACACAGACCATAGGACCTGCACTAGTACAAGTGGCAGCTCCGTCCTTCAGTGGCTACATCGCCGTCTCTGTGCGGGAGCAGGGCGGGCTGATGTATCTGGTCGGCACTTGGTCCACTTCCGGTTTCTCCGCTAACGACCTGCGAGACGACCTGATATATGACTACAGCTACGCCGTCGGTAAGTAGGCTGTCACCCAAGCCGTTCAGTGTAGTTGGTGTGGCTTGCAAGTGTTTCTGTTTTACTCAAACTGCTAGCAAGTTTGACTTGTGAGCTTAAACTGTAAATTGCTCGGGGAAGGAATTATGTTTTTTAGAGATGATATATAATGGCTTTTATGTTCCGTCCAAAGAAAGCCGCTTGCAGGAGAAATATTCACATACACATTGAAAAGTATACACAATCTCACAGACAATATTGTATTGCCCTCTATGATGAAGGAAGCTTATGAATAATACCTATATGTATCATGCGTGCCTTGGTGATAACATTCTTTAAGCGACAATAAGGCTGATAGAAGTACGAGATGGCAGACATTTGGTGTGATGACATTAAGACATTAAGATATAACTGTACGAGTACCTATATCTATCCCGTAGCCATGTGTGGTAGTTGGGACACCTCTGGTGATAATCTCACAATCTGTTGCCCCTTCTGCTGGTCTTTAGCCGCCCCTTGTGACTCGTAGAAGTTGAGGCTGGACCACTCTTTGATGTTGTCTTGCCAATTCTTGCTCTGTCTGCCTCGCCTTCTGTTCCCTTTCACTGTGCCTTAGAAGAGGATGTATGCCAGGTCATTAGATCTCCTGACATGTCGCGTGATATATTTAGGTTGTCCCCTAACTATTTATGTCGCATTTATATAGTATAGTCATCATTATCATCTGCATCATCATCATCATCGACTATCGACATCGTCGTCGTTGGCGGCGTCGTCGTCATAACCATTTATTACAATGCATGCTACACTCAGATTCGTCATATAAATGGCACTTATCTTGTAGGGCACACTCACGGTACTGACAACGTCAAAACATTCTCGTCAATCTCGCGAGATTCCGATGTACCGGGAATGTGTGCTTCGACGGATCCGCCTATATGCGTCGCCATACCAACTGACAGTCTACAGTGGCGCCTCCACGGCCGTCATACGTACTACATCTCGTTAAAACTCGAGGGCGTAAACGGTCTGGAAAGAGTGACGTCATCGAAGGCGTATGAACATTACATAGGGGCCCCTCATGGTGGGTTGGTTGTTGAAATCCCCGTGGGTACAGATGAACTGGTAAGTTCTTGAACTTGGACAAATATCACCTCATATAAGATTATCAGTGTTGTTGTTGATTTAATTTCCAGCAACATTTGGTAATAGGTCATTATTACGTTTACATAAAAGAAAATGTTCTACCTGCAAGTCTTTGTGTTCCGTAAACCTTAGCCATTATGCAACGCTTGTGATCAAATATATGCCCAATCAACGGAACAAGTATGGATTAATGACTAAACAAAACTACTTTTGTTACTGTTTTAAGGGCCTTTTGAATCGGTTATCGCAAATTTTGCATGCATAACACGTATTTGAAATTCGAATACCGCCGTAATTATGTCATAACGTTTACAGGACAAACCCATATTTGTCGTAGTATTTTGTTAAATACGTCTCTGCACCATGACAATCTTCATTCCATGAAGGCAGGCATCTTACAAAATGTGCTACCTTTTCATACCTTTCACTGTGGATTGGATGGCTTATCAAACCTTTCGCCAGGTGGTCCACTCAACATTGTCTCAGATCACCCAGATACAACAATGAAAACCTGATTAGAGACAGCGGTGGATATACTTTGTGCGTTATTTGTAACATCACTTAATAATTCCCAGAAAAATCGAGATGGTGTTCGATTGGATACGTTCAATTGGATCCAGACGTCGACCACATTGCTATGGCAGTATATTTGAGAAGACATCGACCGTTATCTTGTTAAGACTTTTGTTTTCACAAAACATCTACCACACATTTTGCTGTTACTTCAGTTTTCAGCCATACGTTTTGGCGTAACGTTAGTCTTCAGAAGACATTAATCTTACACAGTATTGTGAATTCAGGTTTAAGAAGTCACTAACCATACGTTTTGCTGTGACTACAGTTTTCAGAAGACATCGATCATCAGACAAATCAGTCGCAATTGCACATCGCGTGGTACGGTTTCCATCACGCCGACCAGGCCATCGCTTACGAGCTCGGCGTGGGAACGACACCAGGCGCCGATGACGTCTACGGTTTCAAGGAAGTTGATTTCAACGAAAAAGACAAGGCAGCACAAACGGACTTCTCTCGGCTCGCTGTGGACACGTTAAGCAAGATGGTTACAATGGTCACTCTGCAGCCATTCACGGTACACGCAGTCAAGATAAATTGTATTGCAATTACTATTCAAACTAGCTACAGTTACACATCGTTTCTTTTCCTATCAACTGTGATCTTATTTGGTCAATCTGCTGCATTTTTAGATATCAACAGGATCCTAGGATCCTACATCTCACAACGCATAGTTTGTTATTTTGTTCCTAAAATTAAGCTCAAAATTGGCTAACGTGCTTTCTCTGTTGCTGCGCCAAACATCTGTATTCAACTCCTTATCACTGGGGAATTGCCTGAAACTATATTTACATTAAAAAGATTAGGACCCATTAAAAAAATGCATTCCTTAACTAAATTGTCGGCGGTTCCATACTCCAAAAAGGAATCTTGCCTGCTTACTTAATGGCGTTGTATGTCGCGCCTCTGAGCTCTGATCCGTCGAGGCCTAAGCGTTGTAGAAGTGTTACTATTATTATTATTTCACACGACGATGTATTTGGTATATCTGCATGCATGCTATTGCTGCCTAATGGACGTGGCGTAGACTATTGCTTTATGCACTATTTCGTAATTGCTAACGGTTGT
>OZ024865.1:5062212-5082212 GCA_964017155.1 Oasisia sp. SBJ-2009 | reverse complement strand
AAATCCTAGACCTAGTTACCCTGTTCGAAGCGTTGTTACAAAACATAACAATAACACTAGACAAATTCAAGATTATAAAAATGTGCACCAAATGTCCAATTAAACGTCATTAAGAAAATAGGTTATTTAAAAAAACATAAAAAATTACAACAGCCGTAACTTACGTTTGTTGTCGACAGAGATATACAGCTGGCAAAGAACGCTATCTGGGAGATTCCCGATATAGAATACACACCATCGGCGTCGACTTTGAGCGCTGTCTGGCCTGACCTTCGCCACGGCACGTACCGCTGGAAGGTCGTCTCCAGTGACGTCATTAGGAGACGTGCTTACGTGCAACCGGAAACGGCGCCAGACTACACAGATTACGACTGTTCGGCACCGGAAGTGATGGCTTGTGGAGTAACGCAGGTGCCGAAACAAAACTATGGTCGTCAGGATATACTTAGAATCGTATAATTGTATGATATGTTCTATATCTGAAGCATTGTTATGCAAGTTTGGTAGTTCGGCAAAGCTACAAAGCTATAATTATTATTATGTAGAACATACCGGAGTTTAGTTTATTCTAGAACCTTGTGTGTATTGGAGGGGGTGGGGTGAGTATGCCTGTGCGTGCGTGTATGTGTGAGTATGTGTATAGGTAAATGTGCGGTGACACACAGTTCGCATATAAATAATAAGTCACGTCGTTTTCATGTTGACATTTATATGTAAGTTTACTTCTACGTTTCTACAGCCACACCTTTCACCCATGCCTTTTGAATGTTTCGTTCATTTGTGAGCTAGAACTGAATTGATAGAATTGTTTAATAAATACATTTGTTGACTTTGGTTTGATTTGACCTTAGTAAACGTCTGTGTTTTCTATTTGATTGGGCAGAACAACTTTGTGAATGTTCGCGGTCTGAGTCTAAATGAGGGTCAGCGCTACTACATATGTATCCTGGCCAACGCCACCGACCTGGAGTTTGAGAAGTTCACTCAACATCTGGAGCAGAACTCGGAGTGCAGCAACGGAATCGTAGTGGACACAACGCCGCCCACCACTGGTCAAGTGTGGGTCGGCAGTCACCGTAACCATTGGCGCTACCAGGTCAGTGGTGGCGCGCGCTCGTATTTGTGTGTGCATAGATGCCAACTGTAACTAATCGCCGAAAACCCTGAATACGAACGCTGTACATTTTGATTGTGAGACCAGCAGCAAATCCTCGATTTATCCCTTGTGAGACATTTGTTGTCATTTGTTTCAGATCGACCGATCTCAGTTGAACATATACTGGAGTTCATTCATTGATGTAGAAATCTACGGTCATTCGTCTCACCACACCGGCGTTCTCAAATATTCATATGCAATCGGTGAGTACATGGTGTAAAAGTAATGTAAACTGGTATATAACGCCTTAGCCAGTACTCAGTTTACACTCTACTCCCTAACTGAATTGTTCAATCAAACACCATCTCGACTTGTCTGAGAAACATCCAGCCACGCAACAAATAATGCGTGAAGACTAAACTCGTACATATGCATGTGCTCACCTGTGCCCACTACCTATGCCCAATTATAATATGGCATTACACCGGCAACGTCGTAATCGTTTACCAGGAACATCGCCAGGGGGCGTTGATGTACGTGATTACGTGGACGTCGGCATAACCAACATGGCGGTGGCGACCGGGTTGACAATGCAAGATGGACGCACGTATTTCGTCTCAGTACGAGGTGAGAAACGGTTGACTTTACCTATTGCGTATATTTATCGTATTATTCTAACTATATTGCTTTTATTATTAAAGTATCACTATTATAATTAAGTGTGAAAGGAAAGTTCAACGAAGTGTATTTATTATGTTGCCCATGGTTTCCACTCATCCAACGTCCCATACGACCTTTGTCCTATTGGCTGGCTGGAACTAAAGACAAGACACCTAACTATAAATGCCATATATATATATATATATATATATATATATATATATATATATATATGTATATATATATATATATATATATATATATATATATATATATATATATATATATATATATATATATATATATATATATGTATACACACAAACATCATATTTCTTAATATTCCAAACGCGAACACGATAGGTTTGTAAGCCAGTATAGTAACAACTCACAGCATATCTATCCGACTGTTCTAGACGAGTTGTACGCAGCACATCACAATGCGCATGCGTTGTGCATGTGTTATTTTTGTGGTTGTTGTTGTTGTTGTCATTGTTGAATAAATGCCCATTCAATCACGTTCGTGCCAGCGCCATAAACTTCGGAACTCACCTTTACGTTCATAGCTTTGTTAATCCTACTCTATCAGAGTAACAGATAAATAAATCATTAGAAATACAATGCGATACTTATAATTTACATAGCGCCATAATCACACAGTCCTCCTTGGCCCTTTACACATCAGTAATACTAAATATTCAAATATTTAGAACATACAAATCATTTTAAAAAACAGGAACAAATAAGCGTAATTGAATTAAATAGTTAAAATTAAACATAAGGGTGGTAAACAATTACATACAAAAACATCAACTAAGAGCAATAGTAAAACAAAAAATGAGGTTGGGATTTCTGTATTAATTATTTTGCTTTCCTTCAAAATGTGTGTATATAGTTATTACCGTGATGCGTGCAGCAATAGTGCTGCTGTTGTTGTTGTTGTTACTGGTGCAGTTGTTGCATTGTTGATGTTGTTTCCACACAAATTAACTCCTCTACCAGCCACTGATCACGTGGGCAAATCGACGACTGCTCAGTCGCCCGGAGTGACGATAGATGGGACGCCTCCTGACGTCACTGGCGCGTCGATTGACGTAGGCGGGGCGTATACGACGGAGAGGAATGAGATATCAGCGTCATGGAAGGGTGTCTTTGTTGACGCAGAGAGCGGTGAGGACTGTAACCTGTGGTACAATCATATGGGTCATAGGATATGTGTAGCACCTTGGTGTAACACTGGCTAACTTACAATACTTCAATACGTCAAATTTTCTCTAGTGATCGATAATGTTGATGCTGGGGTTGTTAATGGTCATGATGTAGAAAAACAAGTCATGATGACAATACGTATGTGTGTGTGTGTGTGTGTGTGTGTGTGTGTGTGTGTGTGTGTGTGTGTGTGTGTGTGTGTGTTTGTGTGTATGTTCGTGTGTGTTCATGTGCGTGCGTGCGTGCGTGCGTGTGTGTGCGTGCGTATGTGAATGTGCGTGTGTTTATATATGTAAGAGATAAATGGATAGTGCGGGCATTGTGCGTGCGCCTGTTATTGTGTATACATTGCGTGTTGTTTATTCATTATTATTATCTTACTACTTATACACCGTAGGTGTCACGTATTAATAAACAAAGCACCTACTGGTCAAGACAACGGTATTTCTACTACATGTCCAGCGCCTATTGTGCTGCAGGAATTGACGTCTACAGCTGGTGTCTCGGGTCGAAGCCTGGCTACTGCGACATAATGTCTTACGTGAAGACGCCGGAACCGGAAGCCTCATCGAAACCAAATGTTGAGCTGACATTGACGGACGGACATCCCGTCTACGTGACGGTTCAGGTGAGACGAGTGACCAGCACATCCGGGTCCTCATTCTCTGGCGGGCTGTGAGCAGAGCATCGGAGAACCCGGGGTCGAGTCCTGTGCTGCCGTGCAAATTCTTCCACGCCATGTTGCTTTAGTTCACTCAGCGGTATTGACGAATACCTGACTTAAGAC
Source organism: Oasisia sp. SBJ-2009 (assembly GCA_964017155.1). Taxonomy (NCBI): domain Eukaryota; kingdom Metazoa; phylum Annelida; class Polychaeta; order Sabellida; family Siboglinidae; genus Oasisia; species Oasisia sp. SBJ-2009. Next base: position 5,078,460 of record OZ024865.1, on the reverse strand, counting down.
TATTTGACAAAGGAGATGTGTGTAATTGTAAATTAGGGTTCGGTCATTAATTGCGGCGTTGCTGAATGCTTCACAGAGCAGTCGTGGTGTTCGATTGAACAGATCTGCCAATGTAGAAATTGGAATTGTTTTGACTACCCGTAACGCCTCGGTATTGCTTTATATAAGAATATAACTTGATCTTTCCAGTTACAGTTTATTATTATTAGTATTATAGTAGTAACGGCATTGTTATTTGTCGCAGCAGCTGCATCAGCGGCATACAATGTAGTTGACTACCGGTCTTTCAACTTTGAGTTAGTAATTATCTACAACGCGTATCCAACGAGGGTTTTGTTTTTAAATGCGAGCTGTTTCCTTGTACTTAGTAACAGACGAAATTCACATTGTTGTACTAAGTAATTTGCAGTCTCGTGTGACATTGGGAATAAGAAATACACCATTGTTGCTGTGTGTTTCAGGCCGTCAACCGAGTGGGGCTGACTGCCGTGTTGACGTCTAGAGCCGTCATCGTAGACGCTTCGGACCCCTTTACAGGCGACGTTTATGACGTCACAAGCGTCACAGACACTACGGATATCGATTACACAGTTAGTTACTAATACCTTAAGCAATATATGATACAATATAGTATGATAATGTGACATTCTAGACTCTCAACTGGCCGCTACTGCCTGATCTGTTATGCTTCTCAACCGCTGGACGTTTGTGCCATCTGTTTCATAAGTGAAATGTGAGTGGGTGGCATCTATTTTATAAATGTGAAACACACGTGTGTTCGTGCGTGCGTGTGTGTCTTTCTTTTTGATCGTTAAATATTAAAGTGTTAAGTTAGCATCTTTAAAACACATATCTTGTTTTGATATGTACGAGTGTTTTGAGAAATCAGGGTTCTTTTCATAAAAAACGGTTACCCGCTATTGATTACTGTATGCACATTGTACAACACATGACATGTCGTTTAAAAAAAAACGTGTTTGTGTCTTTAATCTAAAACCGGACGATACACTTAACTACGATACATCAGTATATTAAACCTGACAAAGCAAACTAAGGTTGTAATATTGTTGTGATAACGACATTCATTTGCTTTTCAGTGGATATAAATCGATTATATTTGAGTGAAACCAATCTCGTTACATTTCATTCAGAGAGTTTCGTCAGAGATCGGAGCGACGTGGCCCGGATTTCACGATCCTCATTCCCACGTCACCGGATACAGCGTCAACATCGGCAAATGTCCGACGTGTGACGACATCCTAGAGAGATCCGATGTCGGACTCTCCACCAGTAGGTGGCGTTTGTAAAACACACAACATATTAGTCCCAATGAGTTTATTACTCAAACGTACTCGTATATATTGAACTATAGTTATTTATATGAACCGATAATCGTTCGTAATCAGACATGCACTCGCTACCACGAACGCTCGCGTATATATATATATATATATATATATATATATATATATATATATATATATATATATATATATATATATTATATGCAAACACACGCGGAAGAATTGCCATGCATACGCACACATGCACTCGAGCGCATACGTGTAGGCACGCAGGCACACGCACAGACATCTACAACTACCCCCCCCCCCCACACACACACACACACACACACACACACACACACACACACACACACACACACACATACACACACACAAACTCCCACGCACACCCACGCGCACGCGCACACACACACGCATACGAACACGACAAACTCCCACGCACACACACACACACGCACGCACGCACGCACACACACGCACACACACACACACTCACGTTAGCAACAACAACAATAACAAAAACAAGTCGTGATGCATTGTTCCCATCTAAACGCTTCTAGCCGACTTTACCTTCCATCTCGATATCACCTACATCACCAAAGTTCGACTACCTTCGTATCCAATTCCATAGACTAGTCATCAGTGGGAAGTGTTTGGAAGCAATCAATGTCTTCTCTGTAAAGAAAACATACCTTGTTTGTGCTCAGACTTAAGAGCTGTGTTAATCGGTCATGTAGTCACAGCTTATGCTTCCAGATATCCATCTCAGTCACGTGACCCTGGAGCATGGCGTGACGTATTACACGACAGTGGAGGCGTGCAATGGCGCCGGACTGTGCGTCACCGTGACCTCTGACGGGGTCATCCCAGACACGTCTCCTCCGGTAGCAGGCGACCTCTTTGACGGGATATCCGCCGAAGACATCGACTATCAGAGCTCACGGTACTAGCAGCGTAGATCTTGGGGCCGTTTCAACAAGGTTAAGAGCTCTTAAGGAAACGTTATCATTACAAAAATCTCATTAAGTAAGTTTTATTTTTCAAAATGCAAATATCCATGGTTGTATTAACGAAGACACGACTCACCAGTGACAACGTCGCGCTGGTGCATCATAGTGTTGACAACTTTCCTGTATTCAAGATCACTGTTAAGGATCATAACTGATTTTAAAAGGCAAAATCGGGCATAAGGGCTAAATAATGCTAGTGTTGAAGGTCCCCTTTATTGCGCGGATATCCAAAACAGTCCAAGTGTTCATAATATTATACCTTACAAAAAAAACATTGCGTATGGTCCTAAATGGGAGTTTCGCGTGGTAGACGTTCAAATTAACGCAACATAACGATATTAGTTTCTTTGCATAACAATGTCGATCATTAATATATATATATATGTAGGATATACCAGAAGTTACGCCAATGTAATGTAAACCTACGAACATCCATATGTTCGTTTTTGTGAACATAATAAGTTATACAAATTCTGTTTTTGTTTATATATATACGGGGTGATCTACTGTGACAAATAAATTGTTTCTGAGTTCGGAATGTTGAAATGAAATATCACATCTGCTGTAGATCGACGTTATCTGCTCACTGGCTCAACTTCCACGACCCTGAGTCCGGGTTGTGGTACATGGAGTGGAGGGTCGGGACATCGCCTGGAGCCGACGACATCCTGGCTCCTACCCGCCTACACGTCGCTGACGAAGCCACGACGACGTTGAAGCAACCGTTGCCACTGCGCAAGAAACTATACACCACGCTGAAGGTCTTCAATAAAGCAGGTATGTAAATATCACTATTGACGTACACTCTACACACCCTACACGTAGTCTACGCTCTTCTGATCAGTTACTTCTTAAACATCCCATGTCCCGAACTGAAATCGTCGAACGAACTTGTGCTGCTCCAAGGGCATGGAACCAACTACCCCCTACAGTGCGCCAATGTACGAGTGTGAACCAGTTTAAGGTTGCACTCAGGACACATCTTTTCACAGATTATTATGTTGATATTCGACGATCGTAGTTAATTAGTCAGCCATTTATTATTTTAATTATTACTTATTTATAGTGTTTTTGTTTTGTTTTTAATACACTGTATAGTTGTGTGCTTCTTTATGTCGGTATTAGCGTTTTTTATTTATTATGATTATGATGATGATTATTATTATAACTCAATTAGGAATACTCAGTAAATGTAAAGCGCCCCAGAACAATTATTTGGAGGGGCGCTATATTTGAAATAAATAACAATAATAATAATTCCCCCTAAACGATTTTTTCTTGATGGCCGCGCCGTATCGTTCATCACTTGTAAGATGGATGCTGTTTGTCCTCTTTAGCTTTCTAGCGCCTTCATCCTTCCGTTGACGACTCCTGCATTGTTTACGATAATGAGACTGCTTAATCCCTTTGTTTTGTCGCGTCACTGAGGTTGATCTTCGAGGATATTGGTGCATATTAAATTATTATTATTATTATTAGACTATAACATAAATATAAACCATGTTGTATTTTTAAATCTGCCGATTTGGATTAATCTTATAATATCGTCAAAAATATTAAGAATAATACAGCGAAAAATAGTAGAACGATATTATTCTTGGCATGACATTCTCGAAATGGACGCGTTATTATGTAACCCTGGTGGATACTGATAGTCGCCAGAGGGCCCTGTAGTATAAGGCCACGCCCAGCTGGTCGAGCTGGACAACTGCTGAGGCGCAGTTTGCCCTGGGCCAGCGACTGGTCGACAACTACATCTAGCGACCGGTCAACACTTGTACCCAGTAACCCAGTATATAACCAGCGGCCTGATAAGCGGGCTTGCCAGAAATAGGCGCCGGCTCTGCCAAGTGGTGCGAGAGCGAGTTATTAGAGTTACAGGAGCATGCCGCCCTCTGGGAGCGTATTCTTTATCAATAAACGCATTGAATACCAAACGACCGTCGTTCAACTTGCTTACAATTACTCAAGTTTCTTTAGTTTCTATAATTAACCCTGTTGATATTGTAATCAACTCTCTAGTGCATATATAATATATTCCTTTGGTGTTTAGTAGTATTTGTTGCAAATAGCTTTATATTATCATGACATTGCCATTCGTTACATAATGATGATGATGATGATAATAATAATAATAATAATAATAATAATAATAATAATAATAATAATAATAATAATAATAATAATAATAATTATTATTATTATTATTATTATTATTATTATTATTATTATTATTATTATTATAAATAACAGTATTTGTCTATGCCATATCTCTTTCAATAAAATCATTCAGAAGCATATTACACTTTACAGAAATATACAGATTACCTTAAAATAAAAATAGAGATGTAGTTGTACAATAAATAGATCAGTAAAAATGTTTCAATACAAATAAATAATATTAGTCTTAATAACACTAAAATATTAATGCTGATAAATAATAGTTAATTACATTACAAGATAACAAATAAATAATAAAATAATTGACAAATAGTAGATATTAAAACATTTCGGATATTAATAAATTGTTCTATTAAAGTGAAAACGCTCTTTTAAACAGAAAGGTCTTGACTTGCTACTTGAACGAACTGACGCAGTCTGTGGCACGCATGGCAAGCGGCAGATAACCTTCTGTGTCGAAATCCCTCTCGATCGTTAAAGAGATTTGACTGGTTATAAGCGATATGTTGTGTAGGTTTGTCGACCGAGACTATATCGAATGGATTCACCGTCGACGACACGGCTCCTGTAGAGACAAGTCGCGTGGTTCTTAACAGGAAGTTCGGATCACTGAAGCCAAACACGCAGGTTGTGTTTATCGTAATTCATAGTGTTCCCATCGGTTTCCTCTATTAACGATTACTATCATGTTTTAACATCAGCACGACGCGATGCGTTCATGTGATAAATGATAGATGTGTTGCGTCTTTGGTTGTCTAGCAACCAGGATTGTCAACCTATACAAAATGGTTTCAACACAGTTGAAGCAATTGTATATTATCTTCTTCTATGTGACGAAAACGTAGGGGGAATTTAAATGAGATATCGTCGCTCTGAGTATTGATAAAATTATGGCAGATATCCTGCACGCCCTTTACTAATGCAAATGAAAATATCCGACGGACTATCCGAATGTTTGATGTGATCGACATCCATTTGTGTAGGAACTTCTTATATGGTCATATGAAAAGCTATGATCATTTTGATGGTCAATGTTCGTATAATATGTGATGTCATATAATATTATATTATTATGTAGTGTGCTTCCAATCGCAACCTGAATGACTCTTAAAGTAATGGTATTCTACAAATGTACAAATAAAGGAAGCATTAATGGAAGAATCCTTCTTTCTTGTATATCGTATGACATTTGACAGTTGCCCTGTCGTAGTTGTCTTCTTTGGTTGGTGTATTGTCTTAGGAATGAGCGGTGACAACAATAATTTCCATCCAATACAGCACAATTATATGCACGTTGATCGTGTTATTGTCATTATCGATTCCATTCTGCGTAGATATGGAAGTCGTCATTAAACGTCTTGTGGAAGATGTCAGACACCGAGAGTTCCGTCGTCGAGCAGTTTGTGTCTCTGACGACGAGAGACTCGATACATCACAACGTGCCGTCCGTCAAGGTAAGACGACCATCTATCACCTTGTGTCTTTGACGATTAGATACTCGATACAACATAACGTGCCGGCCGTCAAGGTAAGACAACCATCTAGCAGTTTGTATCTCTGACGACGAGAGATTCGATACATTGCAACGAGTTGGTCGTCAAGGTAAGACGACTATCTAGCAGTATGTGTCTCTGACGACGAGAGATTCGATACATCATAACGTGCCGGCCTTCAAGGTAAGACGACCATCTAGCAGTTTGTATCTCTGACGACTAGAGACTCGATACATTGCAACGTGCCGGCCCTCAAGGTAAGACGACCATCTAGCAGTCTGTGTCTATGACGACGAGATACTCGATACATCACAACGGGCTAGCAGTCAAGGTAAGACGACTATCTAGCAGTATGTGTCTCTGACGACGAAAGACTCGATACATCACAACGTGCCGGCCTTCAAGGTAAGACGACCATCTAGCAGTTTGTGTCTCTAACGACTAGAGACTCGATACATTGCAACGTGCCGGCCGTCAAGGTAAGACGACCATCTAGCAGTCTGTGTCTATGACGACGAGATACTCGATACATCACAACGTGCCGGCCGTCAAGGTAAACATCTAGTATTTCCAAACATGATATAACCAGTTTTGCTTAACAACGCCTGTAGCTAAAATAGCTGTGTTTTAAACGTTGATTTATATTAGCAAATATCACATCGATTTTCAATATATTTGTTATAATGTACGTCAGTCACACTGTTGGTATTTGCAATTTATGTGTGTGTTATTTACGACATAAATAATGACTGGTTGACCGCAGTGTTGTCTACGTTCACTAGCAGTAAGCCTACTTGGAATATGTCGGTTGCAGTTATATGGAGACGAGCAGGAATATACGTTCAGCAACGTCAGTTTGGTGGATGGCGAGATTTATTATGCTAAGGTGATTGCGTGCAACGGAGCCCGACTCTGCACAACGTCCGTCAGTGAAGGCATCCAGGTAGGACTGTACAGAAAACACGCACGCACGCTCGCACGCACGCGCAAAGGACACAAACAAACGCAAGCGTGCACTCACGCTATAACTACACATATTGTCATCTACAAACCTTTCTCATTTAGACAATTCGTTCAAATACCATAGTATTACTTGACATTAAACTTTTGAAACTTGCATAGAAACACAAGCCTCGCTAAGCCACACATATGTCTAAATAAAGTTATTATTATATATTACTATACAGCTGTAACTTTACAATACTACTGTGGTATGATAAAACAATCAAGTATTAATGATAAAACCGTTTACAGATTTTTGTAAAGGATATTGAGAGCGTTCTGGAATATTTTGACCAATTTTCGAAAGACCAACTGCTTTTCAAGGTTCAAAACACTACAATTATGTTTTATTGCTGCATCGGCTTTACCATACCAGGATTACATATCAGATAGGAGAGTCACAACTCACGTGATGGGCATGAGATAATCATGTATTCTTTTTATAGCACATCGTTTCTGAAGAACTTCGCATGATGCGAACTTTCTCACCGATGTTCGATGTCTATCACGTCTGTAGGTCAGCTCCTCGCCTCCGGTTTCTGGCGCCTTTGCCGTGGAGACGGACCACGCAGCAGCCTTGACTCGGCACAGAATCGGCTGGATGACGTACAATGGCGCGACGTTACGTCTCGCGTGGCTTGGCTTCAGTGACGCACACTGTGACGTCACGACGCATTATGTCACCGTAGGAAAGACAATCGGCGCCAGTGACCTGCTGGTTAGTGGGATCCATTAACTTACATCCTGATGTGATATGTTTATTTGACAGAACAGACGATATATGTATGACACCATGAAGGCAACGCGCAATCAGTTGTTTGTTAGTTGTCGATTTGCGTATTAGTAACATTAATAAAAACATACATATGAAATAATTATGACGTCGTTGTCACATGCCAATGTTGCAGTCTGGGAATAAACCAGTGACGATTGCCCACGTTATGGACGACCAACACGGCGATGAAGGATTCGTTCAGAAAGCGGAGGTCTCTGTGACGTCAGCAGTACAGCAGAACCAGAAGATCTATGTGTCGATATGGGCTGAAAACAAGGTGTGGTGCTATCACAAGTTTGGTGCATTTATGAAGACTACCTTGCATAGAATTACCAGCTTACGATTATCTAAGGGGTAAAACCTTGGTACTCAGAGATAGCAAAATAGCGAACTCGGAAGTGGTTTTATTGGTTTACAACAGATAACATCTAAGGGGTGTCCGGTTAGACAATTTGTGCGTAGTTCCATTGTTTTGGATGTATATTAGTCTCTAATTGTGTTGGCTATTTCTATGTGGGAGCGAGAACAAAACATGGCATTATTTAACCAACGTTATATATCTTAATGCATACAAATGATTCGGATGATGATATAACAAGCAAGATGTTGAAGATTGCAGACGATACAAAAGTGTTTACAACATGTATAACAGTGATGTAGATAGACAGCATTTACAAGATGATCTTAATAAGTTAACCGAGTGGTCTGAGAAGTGACAACAGTTTTTTTATTTTTGGAAGTGTAAGTGTCTCCACACAGGACATGGCCATGAAGATGTACAATATACAATGTGTGGCACCAAATTATGTTATTAATTAGGCGTAATATAGTGTACAAGAACAAATAACTAATAATACCGCTGTATAAAACAATAGTAGAGTATTGTATGTAAGCGTGGAGGCCATATCGCAAGAAGGATATTGATATGCTAGAAAGAGTACAAAGGAGAGCAAAACAAATGTTACCAAAATTCAGGGATATTATTAGTTATGAAATGCGTCTAAAAGAATGTGGTTTAACAACACTAGAGACCAGGAGATTGAGAGGAGTGTAACATGCATGTGACAATATTCGCTCTAGCAGTAATTAACACATTTAGCCATTGTCAAAATTATTGGCAAATACAAAGCTTGATGGAGGCCCCATCTGCAAACCAGTCATTGCGTATTTGTCTGTGTCATGTTGATATTGTGAGCAGTCACTATATCTCTGTCTGTCTCAGGTGGGTTTATTGAACAATGATTGTGTCCCTGTCTGTCGTAGGGTTTATTGAGCAGTCTTTGTGCCTCTGTCTGTCTCACGGGGGTTTAATGAGCAGTCCTTGTCTCTATCTGTCTCACAGGGGTTTGTTGAGCAGTATATATGTCTCTGTCTGTGTCATGGTGGTTTATTGAACAGTTCTTGCATCTCTATCGGTCTCACATGCGTTTATTGAGCAGTCATTATGTCTCTATCTGTCTTAGGTGAGTCTCGTGAGCAGTCATTGTGTCTCTATCTGTCATAGGTGGGGCTCGTGTGCAGTCATGTCTCTGTCTGTCTCAGGAGACGTGGGTCTCATGAGCAGTCATTATGTCTCTATCTGTCTCAAGTGGGTCTCGTGAAAAGTAATTATGCCTCTATCTGTCTTAGATGAGTCTCGTGAACAGTCATTATGTCTCTGTCTGTATCAGGTGGGTTTCGTGAGCAGTCACTTTGTCTCTATCTGTCTCAGGTTGGTCTCGTGAGCAGTCGTCTCCATGGCACCTTCACGGCCGTGCCGTCGCAGTCTGCGGCCGGCACGCTCGCCTTGGTGCGACGGTGTCAGCCCGTCACCTGCGAGGGACACTGCACCTGCGCCCCGCACGGGCAGCTGACGTGCACATCAACGAAGGCATGCACCGACGTGAAAGGTGTGTTCAGGTTCAGGGGAGGGGAGAGAGAGGTAGAGGGTTACGGGTTTAGTTGTTCCTTGAGAATACGTGAATAAACGTTCTAGTGGTTTTGCATGAAAGACCGCTAATTGTATAAATCCAGATATGGACAATGTGACATTGATTTTAACTTTTCTTAAAAAAAAAGAGCTAGAAACTATTACGACTTTCAGTGTATCAATAGAAAACATCCAAGGCGTGTGACTTCTTATGCCGTCACGCTGTCATGCATAGTAACACGTTCCAGTCAAGTTCGTCCTAAGAAATACTTTTGTGAAAATCTTTTCATTGCAAGTCCAGCTATTTGTTTTGTTTGGCATTTCATCAAACGTATACCGTATTTGCTTGAGTATCAGTACAACGTTGCGGTATTTACTTCATACACACCAGTCTGCCAGAAACTACACATTTACGACTTCGAGGACTGGGACTAGGTGCGATTTTTACGTTAATTGTTTCAGGCAAATCAGGCTACCAGAAACAGTCCGTTTACGACATCGAGGACTACACGGTAACGACGGCACCGAGTGTATCGGACGTCGATTTCACCCGTACTCAGTGCGCGCTTGCTGCCACCTGGCGATCAACGACGACAACAGGGAAGGCGCCGGATCGGTATGAGTGGGGAGTGGGCGTGGAGGGGGAGCCGATGGGACAAGAGCTCCTGGACGTGGCCAAGGAACCCTTGTGGAGGGAGATCGGACACACGAATATGGCCCTGTTCACAACTGCAAGTTCCCGGATGTTAGGTAGGGACGTATATTCGAGTTATTAGTTGGTGCAGATTTTGCATACGCCTAAATACTTGGCTTATCGATCGAGAGTTCATCAATTGTCAACTGTTATATATATACACCATCATGTATATATATATATATATATATTATATATATATATATATATATATATATATATATATATATAATATAATATATAATATAATATAATATAATATAATATAATATAATATAATATAATATAATATAATATATATATATATATATATATATATATATATATATATATATATATATATATATATATATATATATATATAATATATATATAATATATATATAATATATATATAATATATATATATATTATGAATATATATATATATATATACCATCATGTATATATATATATATATATATATATATATATTATAAATTGTTTCTTTTCAAATATTTTCATTCAGGTAGCACTGAAACTATGTGTTTTTTTAATTGACTGTGGGAATGCGTCTCCTATCCAACCTACTCTATTTATAAACGGACACTGGCGCTGAAACGACATTAATTTTGAAGAGACTGAGCCAGAGGTTCAGCACCACTCCACTGTCGAGCAGTCTCGCATTGTGCCATCGGGACTCTCGACGGGAAGGAGCTGTTGAAGATCTTTCTCGACCACATTTAACATTTAAAAACGATTGAGAAAAATTAAAGATCCTTTTTCTTACTCAACTAATCGACGAACCATCAACTCTGTTCCCAAAATAAAATACATAATTTATTTAATTTATATACAGTGTACTTATATAGTTTGTTGTCACATTTATGTTTGAATACTACATCCCGACACATAACTATTTAACGTTACAATAAACTTGCCATTTGGTCTTCTAGCCAGTAGCAACCAAGTCAAAACTTTGCGTCGTTTCAAACATATAAGACGTCGATGTCTGGATAGGTATGTTACACTAGCAGCCAAAGCAGTCAAAATACACAGCATTTTGATATGTTGAACCGTGGTTTACACACATCACGCCGAGGTGTGTCTTAGTCTTGTTCGTAGATACACATTCTCCGTTGCAGACGTCACGCTCCAGACTTAGTCTTGTTCGTAGATACACATTCTCCGTTGCAGACGTCACGCTCCAGTCTTAGTCTTGTTCGCAGATACACCTTCTCCATTGCAGACGTCACGCTACAGACTCACCGGAAGTACCTGGTGTACGTGCGTGCGTGGTACGATGCCGACTCGTACGCCGTGTACGTGACGGACGGCGTGAATACAGATTCTACCCCGCCCAGTCTGTCACGTTCCTACAAAGTGGCGGAATTGCAGAGCGACACGTCAACCAGCGACGTCGACTTCCGCACGTCAACGTCAAACGTGACGGTGATGTGGCGCAACGTGTTCAGAGACACGAACGCTGCCATTGAACGTTACGCGGTGTCTGTCAGTAAAAAGTTGGGTGGACGTGACGTCACTGAGAAGCAGGTGACGTCATCAGTTACGAAAACGACACTGACTGGATTGACGTTGGACACTCGCGATGTGTATTACAGCACCGTGGTCGCATACAATGAGGCAGGACTATTTAGGTCGGCGTATTCGGACGGATACAGGGTAAGTAATGGGCAGATGAGATCGAAACCGTGAGATAGAAAGAAAGAAAGACAGAGTAGAGAGGAGGTGGGCGATTTATTTGGTGAAAATATGAGTGATTGAGTGATTGAGTGATTGAGTGGTTGAGTGGTTGAGTGGTTGAGTGGTTGAGTGGTTGAGTGGTGGAGTGGTGGAGTGGTGGAGTGGTGGAGTGGTGGAGTGGTGGAGTGGTGGAGTGGTGGAGTGGTGGAGTGGTGGAGTGGTGGAGTGGGCGGGCGGGCGGGCTGGCGGGCTGGCGGGCTGGCTGGCTGGCTGGCTGGCTGGCTGGCTCGCTGGCTGGCTGGCTGGCTGGCTGGCTGGCTGGCTGGCTGGCTGGCTGGCTGGCTGGCTGGCTGGCTGGCTGGCTCGCTGGCTGGCTGGCTCGCTGGCTGGCTGGCTGGCTGACGTGACGTGACGTGACGTGACGTGACGTGACGTGACGTGACGTGACGGGACGTGACGTGACGGGACGGGACGGGACGGGACGGGACGGGACGGGACGGGACGGGACGGGACGGGACGGGACGGGACGGGACGGGACGGGACGGGACGGGACGGGACGGGACGGGACGGGACGGGACGGGACGGGACGGGACGGGACGGGACGGGACGGGACGGGACGGGACGGGACGGGACGGGACGGGACGGGACGGGACGGGACGGGACGGGACGGGACGGGACGGGACGGGACGGGACGGGACGGGACGGGACGGGACGGGACGGGACGGGACGGGACGGGACGGGACGGGACGGGACGGGACGGGACGGGACGGGACGGGACGGGACGGGACGGGACGGGACGGGACGGGACGGGACGGGACGGGACGGGACGGGACGGGACGGGACGGGACGGGACGGGACGGGACGGGACGGGACGGGACGGGACGGGACGGGACGGGACGGGACGGGACGGGACGGGACGGGACGGGACGGGACGGGACGGGACGGGACGGGACGGGACGGGACGGGACGGACACCATTACATCTAGGCTGCGCAGTCGATTTTAATTTCCCACTGTGCTTTGGCATATATATATATATATATATATATATATATATATATATTATATATAATAATATATATATATATATATATATATAATATATATTATATATATATATTATATATATATATATATATATATATATATATATATATATATATATATATATATATATATATAATATATATATATATATATATATATATATATATATTATATATACATTATATACATTATATATATATATATATATATATATATATATATATATATATATATATATATATATATATATATATATATATATATATATATATATATATAGTGAAACCACATTCCCCTTAGGTGGACAAGACAGCGCCGCTGACTGGGCGAGTGTGGGACGGTCAAGGCCTCGCTGACCAAGACTACAGTTCCGACAACCGGACAGTGTCGGCGTGGTGGCGTGGCTTCAGTGACGACGAGTCGTACATTGACCACTACGAGTGGTGTGTTGGTACCGGGCCATCGAAGCAGGACATTGTGACGTGTCGGAACGTTGGTCTCCACACACGGAGCACCAGGCAACTCTCAACAGCCCAATTGCCAGGCAAGACACGCGTTATTCCATAATCGCCTGCATGTGTGTCGTATATTGACTGTAAGACGTAACCTTATGTATTCACTTGAGGTGCTCATGCAGGCCAAGTTGCACCTTCGCTGTTCCAATATATATAATGCCCTGTATATCGTTCGTTCTAGAGCACACCACTTTGTTATTTACAAGCATGGTATTGTATCGTGTCTAGTTTGGCACTTGCTCCAGTTCTAAGGAACACGAACACCTCGTTCCGTATCCATTGAAGTCTTCATTGAAAGCTAGTTTAATGATGCTTTCTTTTAGAATACAACACATATGTTCATACAACCGGAGTATTCTGAGATAGATGCAGGGGTCAAGGCTTCTTCCATGTTCTGACAGTTGCGCAGTCTCTCTGCCCTAATCCGCAGGCCATGCATCTCAACAGTATTGAGAGTCTCTTGAGAGTATTGATTGTATCTCTTGAGAATGTTGTGCCCAGGCTTATCATTGCCAGCATCATTCACCCACCCACCTACCCACCTACCCACCCATCCATCCACCCACCCACCCACCCACTCATTCACTCACTCAGTTAACACTCACTCAGTCAACCCAAGACCTCTCAGCTCGCATGGGAGACATGAGGGACGCAGACGCAGCAAATGCTCTCCAGCGGGTGCGATCTAGAGCTGGCCTCGGTCCCAGTCCACTCCCGAATGTTGTCCAGCCACGCCTGTTCCTCTGCTACCTCCACACCAGGTTGTCTCCGCAAGAGAGTTTTGACGTGTTACATGGCCGTACCATGTCACAGTTCAGATTCCTGTGCATCTGTTAGAGTTCTGATATGACTTCGAGCAAAGCCATTCGGCTTGTGTTGTGCCCATGGTATGTGTAGCAGGCGTTTGAAACACTTATTCTCTCTCAAACGCCCGAATCGTGTTGTCCACCCTTCCTACCGTCGAGCAAAATAGAGCCATATAAAGAAAGACCACTACATGAGCTACATATGCTTTATTTTTCACTTCGATTTATATTCATTATACAGGAGGCAAAAACACACTGGCCTAAATTAATTTTAAAATTAAATATGGCGACGTCACTGGATACGTCACGTTCACCTTTGAGTTGCTATATTCAAATACCATATCAATTATATATATATAGTGATTTCAAATGCGAAGCACGCTATTGTATTGCAGGTTACAATGCTTAAAACAGTTCGGACGCTAAAACTCATATTTAATTACGTTCAAGACACAAATCTACAATCCAATAATTGCGATTCCGTTTGTGATATTCGCATAATTTATACAAGCGTTAATCTTGAATCTGTCACGCGAATCCTTTTTAGGAACGCGCTTGTACTCGACGGTCTACGCCATCAATGGCGCCGGACTGAAATCGACTGGCATCAGTTCTGACGGCCTTGTCATGGATTCGACCCCACCCGCCATCCTTCACAAGTTCCGTCTGGGATCGAACCTTCTGAAGAACCCGTCATTCGAGGATGATTCCGGCACAAAGGAAGCCGCCCCCAAGTACTGGGGCGCAATGGGGAAGGTTTTCGTCACGAAGGGCGCTGGTGTTCTCAGCGCCAGACACGGGAAGATGCTCGTTGACATCGTCAGTGGCTACGTAAAACAGAACGTCGCGACAAAGACGTTGAAGAAATACAGAGTGACGTTCTATGTCCGCGCGCCGGACACAGCCCGGTTCCATTCGCAGCAGCTCGGCTACGTGCGCCTCCCAGAAGTCCACGCGGTGTTCGTCGTTCTGTCGGCGACTTCCGGTGAGCCGTGGCAGAAACACGTGCATTACTTCATGGCCAGCGATTCGGTGTCGACAGTAAATATCGGCGCCGTTGGACACAAGACTGGGTTTCTGCTGGACAACGTCTCCGTCGAAGAAGTCGGGCTAGGTCGCCGAAGTCCGGCCACTGATCCGAGAGATCCGGTCAGTTCTCATGTCCAACCGATGCACGTGCACGTGACGTCGAGGGGCAGCTACACGGCCGTGACGGCGGCGTGGGACGTCGAGGACCCGGAGAGTCCCGTGACCGGCCACTCCTGGGCCATCGGAACAGTGCGGGGTGAGTGACACTTGTTATGTGCTAGCCGATAAGGGCATTTTTCTATATAGATGCGCGCGTGCGTGCGTGCGTGCGTGTGTGTGTGTGTGTGTGTGTGTGTGTGTGTGCGTGTGCGTGCGTGTGTGTGTGTGTGTGTGTGAGTGTGTGCGCCCGCGTGCGTGCATGTGTGTGGGTATGGGTGTGTGGGTGTGTGGGTATGTGGACTTAGATGTGTGCGTATAAGTTTGCGTGAATGTCAATGTAAAAGAGGGAGACGGGACGAGGGAGATAGGGAGTCACATATAAAGACAGATACGCATAACAAGTGTAATATAGACAGAGTGAGAAACAGCGAGAATGCGAGAGAAACACAGAGAGAGAGAGAGAGAGAGAGAGAGAGAGAGAGAGAGAGGCAGAGAGAGAGAGAGAGAGAGAGAGAGAGAGAGAGAGAGGCAGGGGACAGGGAGACAGGGAGACAGGGAGACAGGGAGACAGGGAGACAGGGAGACAGGGAGACAGGGAGACAGGGAGACAGGGAGACAGGGAGACAGGGAGACAGGGAG